>CAOKZL010000404.1:600000-1173680 GCA_948472985.1 Iguana delicatissima
TGCTGCTTAGGAAATGTAAGTCCCAAAGCGTACTGTACATTGTGACACTGTGTTTTTTTAGAATCATGGCCAATATTTCCTCACTGCTATCAGAAACTGGTTCAATTTTATAGTGGCATCTCCACTGAAGTTAAAATTTAATTTTGATGATTCATGTCATCACAGAGCACAAGGCCAAACAGAAGAGGCTTCTTCATTAACTCAGTTAAGGAAACTCTCTACCTTGAACCACCTACTGTAAATAATATACATATGTATACGGAGTTCACATGTAACTTGTCTTTGCAAAGCAAATTCGTTACGTTATGGATATCAGTAACAGATTTTGTCATGCAACTGTGCTGTTTCTAGAGTACCTATAGTAGACCTGGATCTAATTTTGGAGAACAAATTATTTGAGATTAGGTTTAAATTGACAGTTGCCCTTAGTTAGGCAGTTCAATCCAGAGTTGGCCTTGCTGTTTGGGCCTGTATAGTGGATAAGAATTGTAATCAACTATGTTGGTTCTTTAGGGACAAAAAAGTAACAAAGTAAAATTTATTAGGATGAACTAAAGCACCAATGAATAAACAGACTTTTCTCTTCACCTAGGTTTTAAGCAAAAAGCATATATAATTGGTGTACTGCAAATAGTTTTAAAAATTGAATTGGCCAGATGCTAGCAGCATTTCCCTCAGATCTTCCCATTTTTGTCCTGCAGCCTAGGGTTCTTTCATGTGTCCTCTCTCAAACATTGTTTTTTCTCCCTCATACTTAATTATCCCACCCCGATAATGAGTTTTAATAGAGTTGAAAGCATGCCTACTTTTGATCTTTCAAGTTGGCCTCCATAAAGGTATACTGTTGGCTTGGTTATCTTTGTTAGTTTTAGGGGACCCCAGCATTCCCCAGGGGTCCCAAAAATACTTTTTGCTCCAGAATACCCCAGAATGATCTCGTTGTGTGGAAGGCAGTTTCACTGTGGTTGGAGACTCTCTGGGCAAATTTTGAAACAGGAATTGAACAGGAGGTGACTTCTGCTCACTTTCTGTTGGTAAAAGAAAGCCTCTCCTGGGCTTAACATGGCCCAGATAGACCCAGAAACATAGTATGTTTCTAGAAGGTATTTTGGGGACAATTGGGGTGGGGGCCAAGTACAATGGGGCATTAGCCCTCCCCCAGGTGACTTTGAAAGGCTGCATGTCCCTCACCTTCCACAGCTGCCCATCTCTGTTCTAAATCGTAAGTAAGTGGGATGTACCACACAAGCTAGGCTCTGCATTTTAAAGTGTGAATTAATGAGAAGTAATAGTTTAGTGCTGCAGCTTTTGTCCTTAACTCATAGCAAGCCCATTTCTACAAAGAATTTTGGAATCCATTTGCAGATATGTGACTTTGAACTGCCCTGCAGCCTTTTTGAACACAGAGCTAATAAACTGAGACCAGAAAGTCTTCAGGGCAAGAGGGAATAAAAATCTGATGTCTGTGTCTGTTTTTCCTCTTGCAGCCTTTAAAGGTAGTGGATCCTGATCACCCACTGGCAGCGCTTGTTCGCAAGGCGCAGGCTGACAGTAACTTGGCTGCCCCTCAAGCAGCTGAGGGAGCAGCTGTTTCATCATCGCAAATAGAATATTCTTCAGATTGTAAGTACATTACGATAAGAGGATTAAGAATGTGAGAAGATTTTGATTTATTAGCGGAACTTGAAGAAGCAGTCTTGTTAATCCTTAGCATTTAGTAGAGGTGCCACTTTGGAACTTGATTGTGTATTTGCTCAGTAGTTTTTCTTTCAAGAGCCTTTTGATGCAACTGGAAGATTTGGAAAAGAAAGTAGAATTGGGCTTATTTATTTGCCACACATTGCTTGAGGTTTGTATCTAAGGCTTGGTTTCTTTTTTCTTTTTTTTTCCCCCAAAAGGAGCATGAGTGCCTAGTGCTCATAAAGTCAAAGCCCATGCTCCCCTTTCGGGATATCAGTGATTTGCATTTAGGATCCCCACCCCACCCCAGGAGATTCAGAGTGACTTTGGTATTTGATCTGTATTGGAACGCATATAGAGATCCGGGGGAATGAGTAAAACTATGGTTAATAATGTGATCAATGAAGACAAAATGCTGACAAAAATATTTGATGTGATGAAGAGGTAATTTCAGAGAGTCTTTGAGGCATGAAAGCTGTTGTGGAAGTTTTTGTTCTTTGGAGCAATTCCCTCCTACTGGAAGTCGGGCAGGTTCCATTTCAGTTAAGCAGACAGTTAAAATGACATTCAATTTGACCATTGGGTTTTAACTTGACTTTTGACATTGTTTTCATTGGTTGGTGTTGTTATATTTGTTTATATTCCACCTTTTTGCCAGTTGGAAGCTCAAGGCAGCTTACAGCAATTAAAAATAAACTTAGGTAAAAAAATACAGAGTATAAAAATTTACTTATCAAACTGTCAAAAGATTAAAAACAATTTAAAAACAAACTATTAGAAAACAACAAAAGAAAAAACACCCAGCATATTACGTAACACCCCTTCCCCTAAAAGCTCATTTTTCAGATTTCCTGCCTGCAGAAAGATAGCAAGTGGAGTGTTAGCATAACCTCTCTGAGAAGGGAGCTCCAGAGCCTGGGAGCAGTCACTGAGAAGGCCGTCTCTCAGGAAAGCTGATTGTATCAAGCTCAGAGAAATACTGGGTAGAATCCCATGGCTAGAGATGCGGAAGGAAAAATACACTCAGCATGGGACAGATTATGTGAAGGAGTTGCTAAAAGTACAATCACAAACAATTATGTGGAAGAAGAGTGGGAAACATCTGAAAAAGCCAATGTGGCTGCAGAGTGAACTGAAGGAGGAAGAGAAGAGAAAAAAAGAGCATATATGAAAAATGGAAGGAAGGATGAATCACCAAGGAAGAGGATGGATGTGTGATCCAGACTTGCAAGAATAGTCTTAAGGAAGGCTAAAGCTCAGATTGAGTTGAGACTGGCTAGGCATGCAAGGGGCAACAAAAGGGGGATTTTCAAATACGTTTGAAGCAAGAGAATGATGAGGGAAATGGTAAGATCACTGCTCAACAAGGATGGTAAAATGCTAACATCACAATGAAAAGGGGGAACTACTCAATGCCTGTTTTTCTTCAGCTTTCTCCCAGGAAGTGGACTGTGTGCTTTTATGCATCAGCAGAGTCTTGGCAAGGAATCCAGATTGTAAATCAAGATTGATAAGGAGTTAGTCAGGAATCACCTAGTTCAAGTAAATGAGTTCAAATCTGCAGGGCCAGATGAACTGCATCCCGAGTATTGAAGGAACTTGCTAATGTATTCTGTAAACCAACTGCCATCATTTTTGAGAAGTCTTAGAGAACACATGAGATGGCAGGGGACTGGAGATGAACAAACATGGTCCTTCTCTTCTAAAAAGGTGAAAAAGGAGATTCAGGAGACTACAGATCGGTCAACCTTACCTCAATATCTGGAAAAATAGAACAGATTATACTCATGTATAATACTCCTTATAATACTCTTGCAGGTATGGGTTTGTCAAAAATAAATCCTGCCAAGCTAAACTCAGATTTTAAAAGAAAAAGACATCAGTCATCTGTTTAGTAGATGATGGGAATGCTGTGGATGTCATTTATCTGGATTTCAGCAAAGCATTTGATAAAGTCCCCCATGATATCTTGATTAGCAGTCTGACCAAATATGGAATAGATGGAAACACCATCAGATGGATCCACAGTTGGTTGGAAAACCATGCTCAGATGGCTGCACTACACACTGGAAGAAGATCTCAAAAAGACTGCCCTAGGTTTCTGTCCGAGGGCCATCCAACATTTTTTAACAGTGACTTAGAAAAGGCAAGTTACAGCAAGTTCAGAGAAGGACAGAAGGGATGATATATGATATATAGAACAAAACATATGATGAAAGATTTGCCACAGAGACTGAGGGAACAACTCTGGGGAACTGCTAGCTCTGCCCCGAGCTAGTCAGTAACTCCCTTCTCTCAACAATTGCTCCCTCTCAACAGAAGGTTGAGGGACCATCTATAGAGAACTAGTGGCCACTAGCTCCGCATTCAGCCAAGATGGGAGGAAAATGTTGTCTCACCTCATATATGTGGTGAGAAAAGACATTTCGCCTGCTAACTCCCTCCCCTTGAGTAGCATTGCAAAGCATTATTTGATGTGTGAAAAAAACAGATGTGTCGCCCTCAGTTACCCCAAGAGTAATTTATTACAGTCATTACTGTAAAATCCTTCCAAGCTCTCATTGAAAGCATCTGTCTCTGTGTGAGTCTCATGAATAAATATGTGATTGTTTCTAAAACGTTGAGGGTTTGGTTACTTTTGAAGAGGGAGAAGGTGTCTAAACTGTCTTTAGGATCAGTTATTCTGTGATCAGTTTTTCTGTGTATGGTTTGTCTGATGCCAGAAAAAAAAACTTCTTGTTCAAAAGTGTTTATTTTCAAGCCTAAATTAAACAAGCATAGTATAAATAGGTTGAGCAGTTAAGTGAGAAAAGGATAACTGTTCTAGAGCTATGTGCATACAGGTGTATTTGAGATAGTCATGCAATGTTGCTATTAGATGGAAGTAACCATATAGCATTTCAGTAGATAGTACTTCAGACAAACTTGCAGAAGTTACAGTGAGACAAAATAATCTTAAAAATTGACAGATCAATTGGGTAAGTGTTTGTGGTTGATATTTCAAGATGAGTGGAACTGAGAGTTGCAGTTCAGCTTCTGAAAGATCAAACATTGCTAGTTTCTGGTTTGTGTAAGTGATTTAAAAATGAGTCTAAGTACATAGAATCATAGAGCAGGAAGAGGCCACAAGGGCCACCAAGTCCAAACTCCTGCCATAGTTAATTGAGAAATCAATCTAGACTTCAGAAGCAAGTGACACCAAATGACATTTTCTTGTGTTAACTTCTCATACATCAGCTCTGAAAGCTAAAACATTACAACTGCTTAGAAGTTTTCCTCAGTCAGTTCTTATTGCAAATGCCTTCCCCTTGTGGTCTAGTCCTGAATCTTTGTGAAGAATTGTTGTAACCAGTTTGATTTGTGTGTCACCAATTCATTTCTGTTGTTGCAGGAACTCTCAGTATTTATGGTGCCACCTCTTAGAAAAGGAAAGACTGATATTTAGATCTAGATGCTATAGAAGTTGTTCAGGTCATAGCTGTGACCTTGAGCTAAGATGAAAGCTCATGTTGACTATCCAAGAAACCGTTTGGGTCTAGTCTCGTGCTCTGGACCAGTAAATCTCTGTAAAGCATTAATCTTCATAATGCATGTGGACATGAGTGGTTTTCTGCTTCTTCATGGTTCAAGAAGTTTAAACTTCCATCATCTGTAAATCATAGACTATTGGAGCTCAAATTATGAGATCAAAGCATCAAATGATTGTTGCATTTCCTTGGATTCTCATCCCTTTGAGGCAGTCTTTTAAGCTAAGAATACATCTTTTTCTTTTTTTCTGCTCTGTTTTTTTTTATTTCCTTTCATTTCCATTGAGAAGTGACTTTAAGATAATACAAGGGATTCTTGCATTTATATTGCTCTTGAAAGAATGTTCAGCTGCTGTGACGATGTTGCTCATCTTCATTCGGATTGAAATGGTAGACCAGCAAAGTCATTTCCTGCATATTAAATATTAAAGTGAATTAAAGGCCAGATGAATGGAGGCCAGCATGCTAATCAACCAGTAGTTGTCTTAATAAGTGATTCCTCAGTCATTTTCACTGAACTTAACTTCCTTGGTCATGCTAATTTCCTACCACTTTGATAAGATCCCTGAAGACATCATAAAATGAAAATAAAAGCAGTTGGAGAGGCAGTATGGCAAAATGCAGTCCGACCAGCACAAAGGATGGATCTTAATGTTACTGTGCCAATCATTGAGGGGCTGTGAAATACGGTGTAATTTGCCGGATTTATGTGAATGCTTGGTTTTCAGAATCAGTTTTTGCTTGAGGATGTGGATGTTCTGTCAGTTCAGTGTATCTGAACAGACTGGAAGTGACCCAAGAAACTGCGTTATATTGTATTAGCTGATTCACCCATTGAGTGTCATACTGTCTACTCTAATGCTCGTGATTCTCAGGCTATGTTTTCCATCGCCTGCTAGTGTGCCTTTTTAACTAGAGAGTCAAGGGATTATGCTTGGGGCCATCTTAACATAAAGCACATTCGCTGTCACTTAATGTGGTCTCTCCGTAAGATGGATGTACACGCGGTCGTTGAAATTGCACCCACTAATGGAAATGCTCCCAGTTGTTTTTCTTATGACACCATCACACTGCCCTTTGTTACAACCACACGGGCTAGAAACTTACCTAAAAAGAACATATAGCTATGATTCTCAGAGTACTAAATTCTGTGTACAAGATCATATTCATTCATCCAGTGTACTTAAGCCAAAAAAGGAAGTCATTTGTCATTTGGTAGGAAACTGTCAGTCTTTTGTTCCATAATTCAGTCTACAGCTCACTCTCAACTGAGATTTCACTTGTAATCTAGTCTGATTCAGTCAGTGCTAGGTGATAAATTAAGCATGCAAATGAGATTTTATCCATTTTAATCATGTAGTGACATTGCATATGAAGTCAAATATTGAACCTTTTATACCACATTGATTTGTAGGATTAGGGTCACATTCTAGATCCTTTTCTCTGTTTACAGCGCTGGTATGCCAAATAAGTAGTCCTTTGTACTGCTTTAGCAAATGTGGTAGTTAGAACATGAAGAATATACAGCTGCTTAAATATCTGGTGTTTCCCTGGTATGGCTGTATGCGTTGCTCTTAAACCAGAATATTTCACTGTAGGGAAATGATTTATGATGAGGAGAGTCATTGTAATAAGGACCAAGGCGTGCTGTAACCAACTTAAGGTTTTGTTGTGAAGTAATCATGAACTGAACAGTGTGATGAGAGAGAATTTTTTAAAAATGGAGAAAGGTTACGTGGTAGCTACCAGAGGAGAGAATATGTGCCTATATGACAAAAAAGAGGAACATTTCAACATGTTTCATTAAACTTTTTATTCAAAAGTAACAATATGTACATGTGAAAGGAAACAACCAGGTCAGCCAAACCTTACATAAATAGACAAAACATTTTGAACATTTTCTAGAGACTGTTAGAAGGCTTCTTCCAAAATGTAACCAGGGATGACTTTTCCCTTCACCAACCTCCAGTTTTCTTACGATTTCCACCTTGTTGGCTAGGCTTAGAGATCTGTGCTTTTTAAAAATGTTAGAGGGAGTAAACTGTTGAGCCACCTTTTTTGGATGTTGAAAAACCCATCTCACCAGTATTTTCAACTATACAAGCACATTCTGCTTCACATCAAGAAGTGGAACTCCTTCGTGACCCCACTCATTTCCATGGCAGTTTCAAACCACTAATAATAATAGTAGTAGTAGTAGTAATCATGATATCATCTTTATTTTTATCCCACTTTTCTCTCTGGGGGACTCAAAGCAGCTAAGCCCAAACATGAAAATGCCAGTAAACAGCTAATTTACTGGCATTTTCAATAACGCAAGCCCTCATAGGTTGACAAGCAAGCGTCTGCTCAGCAAAAAAGCAATAGCAGTGTTGAAGACAAGTTGGTAGCCATCTGTCCTTTCTTTCCAGACTCTCTGAATGTGCCACAATCCTTATCTGGGCCCACCCAGATTTTCTGTAACAAAAGTCTGTGTCCTAGTTAGAGTCATGCAGTCTGTCACCATATATACATTTCAAACTATGCAATAGTTATAGAATCTCACATAGTGGCAGTTCATGTAAATTCACATTCCAGCAGCTGCCTGCAGAAGTGAAGAAGAAGGCTGCTTCTCCATTCTCTGGCTTTTGTTCAACAGCCTCCTTGCCAGCCTCTCTGAGGCAGGCTGGAGGGAAACATCTCCCAGGTACACACTCTTTTCTCCCTTCTAAAAGGCAGGCAAACTCAGTGTGATTTCCATAAAGACACATCTGGATTTCAAACTCCAACACACACACAGCAGGATCTTCAGCCACAGTTGAAACATCAGCAAGGTCACTGATTGTTGTAGCAGGCAAATATAAAGCAAAAGCGGATTTTTTTTTCTTAAGCACCCTCTAGCACAGGTCTTTTGATGCCCATCAGGCTTTAACATCGGGTGTCATAAATCAGACCAAGAGATATATTTCTGCCCAGCCCTAACAGCGAGCACTCAATCAGCCAGAGAGCAATAAGCCAGTGTATCAGTTAAATTAATCTATCTTGTGCTGGGAGATCAAGGCAAATTTCCTTTTACCTCTTTAGTACTTTTTCTTCTGCAACACTTACAGGGGTCGTTTGTAGCAGTGCCTCACTCTGCAGGAATTAAAATGAGGGCAGTTTCCCACTTCTCTAATGCAGACTGTTATTTTTATAGATAGATAACTTTTCTAGCTACATCTATTGTCCCAAAGCTTCAATGGCTGCTTTTTGCAAAAAGGAATTGTCAAGTGCAGCTATAATATTACAGTTGTTTTTTTCTTGGAGAAGGTCTTTTTAATAATTATCAGTCTTTGGTGAAAGTTGTCACTGATTTTTCTGTTATCAGTGTCATCAGTTTGTCCATTTCAGCTAAGTCCAACACTTTTATCAAACCAATCTTCTTTGGTTGGAACTTCTGTATTCTATTTCTGAGTCTTGCAACTGTGACCATATATGTCAATATCTTGCATATTTCTTCCCCAGCCAATCCTCTGTTAGCCCTCAACGGGTATAGTTGAGGCCTTAATGGCACATTGATTTTCAAAATGTTAAATAGAAGAGCATGTATTCGGTTCCAGAATTTTTGTTGGCCATGTAGAAATGAAGCAGGAACTGCTATGCCCTAGAGCAACAAGCTAAACAAGTTTTCGTCTGAAATAAGCCCTTTCCTGTTTGCTTATAAATCTGCTCCCTCTCCTTCCAGCATCTAACCCACAAGGGCTAGGTTATGGTGGCTAGTTTTTCTTCAGCACTTTACATAAGTTCCAGCTTTTCCTGGTGCAGAATTTGGATTGACTACATACAGAACTCTGAAGGTGTATTACCCGAGCAATAAGCTATTATAAACTTGTTCAGCTTTCCAGCTTCTTAATCCTTTTTCTTTATGTGTCCTTGCCTCTTCATTTACCTGGGTGCTGTTTACATTTGAATTCTGCCTCATTTCAACCAGTCGTTCTGACAGAAAGTGATGTTTCGTTTGTGATGGCAACAGTGCACAGAAAGAGAGAAGGGTTGATATCTGTGTTGCTTTATGTGTTTTCCTTCTTCGCCAGAGAGCACAAAACACTGATCATAAAACTTATTTTTGTAGCGACTGTGGCAGCCATGTATTACAGTTACTACATGTTACCAGATGGAACATACTGCCTTGCTCCTCCACCCCCGGGAATTGACATGGCCACTTACTACAGTGCTTTGCCAGCAGGAGTGACTGTGTCTAGCACTACTGGAGTAGCCACAATAACTGCACCTCCACCTCCAGGCACTATGCCGCCACAATCCTCCGAGGCATCTGATGACACTAGTGGCGGGATGCCTGCCACGACTTCTTCAACAAGGTATCATATTTTAACCCTGTCTGTCGTGACATTTTTCCATTGAATAACAAGGATACAGTGAGCCATACAGTTAGTTGTCCATTCTCATGAGGACTTAAATGGCTCAAACTATAATCTCTTCTCCAGCTGCAGAAAAAACAATATTTGAAAGTTAACTTAGAACTGCTCATGTGGAGTGGAAGGGAGCACAAAACAATATGTAGTGTGGCATGGAAGCCTTTTGATTGTAATTGAGACTATACCTGGCACTTTGGAAACTCTTGGCACTTTTTTACCAATCCTGAGTCTTCAGGATGAGCAGGACTCCTTTATTTGAAATGTATAAATAGAGGGATGGGACTAAGTCAGCAGAAATTCCTACCTATTGAAATAAGGGGATTTTAGCCTTGGCTTTACTACGCTTGTATTTAGAGTTACTGTATGTTTTTCTTTATATAAATGGTCAAATGTTGGAACTAAAAAGGTGCCTCAACTGAAAAGATATTTCACTGCACCAAAAAGATATCTGTTTGTTTATTTTTTGAATTTATGTGCCACCTTTCTTCTGAGCTGGGGTTTAAGGCGGTTTATAATAATTTTAAAAAGAGTAAGCTCAAATGTTGATTTATAAAAGTTAAAAAAAGAATTAAATAAAAGTATTATTTAAAAATGGTTGAAATAGGTTAGAACACATTTAAAACACAATTACTAGTAAAATATTAAAAATATAGCACAGCACTTTACACATTACTATTCCATAATTCAAATCCAGAGAACTGCTTCAATAAAAACATCTTCACTTGCCAGTAAAAAAAGTGCAGGGAGGGCACCAACTGGTCCTCCTGTGCAGCAGTGACTCTCTCTCCCATGTCCTTCCCAAGTGCCCCTGCAAAGGTAGTGAGACCAAGGGGAAGCCTTCCACTGCAGATCTTCAAACTCAAGCTGGCTGCTATAAGGAGATTTGGTCTTTCAGATAGCCTGGACCCAAGCCATATAGGACTTTAAGGGTCAAAACCAGAACTTTGAATTCTGCCCAGAAATGGGCCAATAGCCAATGTAGCTTCTTTTAATTTTGGCTTGGGTTCAGCAGACCAGAACAATATAAATAGCTGTACCATTTACACTTTGGGGCATCAGAGGAGTTGTCACATGTCCATCAGTAATGATATGAAAAATCAACCCTCTTCTTGTTTAGTACACTGAGTGTAAATAATAAACTCTTAATGTTGTTTCAGCACAATTCCTCCTGTGGTTGCCATCATTCCCCCACCTCCAGACATCCAACCTGTAATTGATAAGCTAGCTGAATATGTTGCAAGGAATGGGATTAAATTTGAGACTAGTGTGCGCGCCAAGAATGATCCCAGGTAAGCGTGAATGGCTTTTTTCATCTGTCTCGTAAAAGTTTGTGACATGGTAAAAGTGAATGGCTTGCCACTCTCATTGACAATCTGTTTTGCAAAGAAAGCTGTTCAGATAATGTGCTGTAACTTTTATATTAAAATTCAGGGGATTACTTAATGTTAATGGTAAGACACTATTGCTTCAGTCTTTTGAATCTTTTCTTTCTGAACGTATATATCTTCTGGGCATTTAGGCCTAAGTTATTATATTTTAGAATGTCATGTAACATCCTTGTGCCTAGGGTGTTGGCATCAGAGATGATGGGTTGCAGTGTCTGAATTACATTTTTTTTTCTTTCCAACAGATTTGAGTTTCTGCAGCCCTGGCACCAATACAATGCCTACTATGAATTTAAAAAACAGTTCTTCCTCCAGAAAGAGGCCAGTGACAGCTCAAAGGTAGGCTTGCAAAGTTTTGAAGCAAAAGTAGTGCTTTTTTTTAACTATAATGTTATTTTTATAGCAGCTTGACTTAAACAGGCAAAGCAGAGAAACCAATTCCAGTAAATGTATTTATGTTTAAAATGCATTATCTCCAATTATGTTTGCAAATGACAGTCCACAGCAGCTCACAGTGTACAATTGTTAAAATAGTAATAAAGGTCTTGTTGATGTAATGCATCATCTTATGCGGGGCAGCCAAAACTTAAATGTACAAGATGTGGTTTTAAGAATGTTGACTGGAGCCGGTTTTAGAGAGCGTGTTGTCTCATTTATAACCCCAGAATAGATTAGAGCCAGGCTAGCTAAAGTGCTGCCTCTTCCGTTATGTTCCTTCCCATACCCTGGAATGTACTGAAGAGGTCTAGCTGATTTTTCCCCACCAATCAGTTTATAATTGTTGGGACCGAAGGAAAGGGAGTCTCTGTAGTAACTTTGAAACTGTACAACTTCTCTCTCTATTTTGGTTCATTTCTTCTCATTTTCCACCATCAAGTTAATATGTTTCTTGTTTGTTTAAGCATAGATGTAGTTTTTGCATTGTGTTTGAGTGGTTTTTAGCCTCTGTAAGTATGTTGATCTTACTCTGGTTGAGATACAATTTTAATCATGTAATATAGTATTGCAGTTACTCTACTGCAAACCCAATTTGGGTTCTCTTTTCAGGTGGAAATAAACACTGTCAATAAATACATAACACTTGGATATGTGGCTTCATACCTCTGGCATCCAAAGGGGTGTGGGCCATCAGTTTGTAGCTTTTGTGCAGCACAGATTTTTTTTTATGGTTGTAGAGACAAAAGTGAAGCATTATGAACCTTGCAGTTTCTTGACATAGTCCTGTTGTATTTTGCTTATATTGTAGTCTTCATACAGAACTGTTTGTCTAAGTAGTTTTCAGTAGAACACTCTCCAAGGTATTGGAGATACAGGTTGAAGCCAAGCAGACTTTTCTGGCCTATGGCAGCTGATGACATAATCCAGGTTTCTTACATTCAGAGAAAACAGGCAGAAAGAGCAGCTGGTGGGAACATGGACAGGTTGATGCACCATCAAGAAGACATCCACTGACCTCTTTTGAAAATTCCTCAAGGATTTAGACTGACCTAAAACACAGAGCAAAACAAAGACCAAGCAACAAACAAAAAACAAGTTTACCGTGCTTTTCCCCTGAGTCTTAGATGAGTGCTTACTTAATGGGGCAGGCAGTGAATGTCTTAAGAAGCTCAGCGGATACAGCTTTGCTCTAGGATGTAGGAGACAGTTAAGCCTCTTGACCTGTAACAGGAGACATAAGGAGCTTTCAAATGCCCCCTTGTACCATAGTAATCACTTTTAAACTATAATCTGTGGGGCATCAGGAAGAAAGAAATGCTAAATTCCAGTTGTTGCTCAATATTGCTGAGAACTGGCGTTCCACATACTTGCACAGTGGGTCTGTGGTGTTCACAAGCTCAGGATTTGCAAATATAATCCCATGCAAACTGAAAAGTGAAAAAACGTTTAAGAAGATAGGAGTCATGTTGGGACCCCACCATAAGAATTATGTAGACAGCTAGAGAGATGGGACTTCTGCAGTTGTGGCATCCTGTTGATGGAATGCCATCCCTAGAGAGTTTTTAACTGGGGCTCATGCTATTATTTGCAGTTTACAGCTCTGAGAAGACTGTGTTATGATCCTAAAAATAACATTAAATCTCAGCTTCCCAGTATGGTTTAACCATCTAAAAACTATCATCTTAATTATTCGAAAGTCAGTGTTGACTTACGGTGACCCCAGTGAATTCCCTAGGGCTTTCCTAGGTAAGGAATACTCAAGAGGTAGTTTTGTCAGATCCTTCCTCTGAAATATAGCCCACATCACCTATCGTTCATTGGCAGTCTCCCATTCAAGTACTAGTCAGGGCTAACCCTGCTTAGCTTCTGAGATAAGATGGGATCTGGAACTTGCAGGATATCTGTTAACTACGAGCACGCTTTTTCTTCCCTAACCATTTTATTTTTTTAATTCAATTTATACCCCAGCCTTCTCCCAATCTGTCTGTCATCATATTAAAAGTGTTTAAAGTTTCAAGAGGTATAGATTAAGTATTCTGTTCTTTTCATTTTCTTTTAATTTCATTTAAACTCTCAGAATCTTAAACCAGTAATATGTGTCTTTCTCTGTAATTGGAAATCCTTAAATGCTGTTTAAAGAAGATTAAAAGAATTGGTGGCTATAAAGCAAACAACCTTTCAAAGGAAGACACATTAAAGTTTTTTTAAAAAAAATCTTCGGTTTTCAATTTTACATTACTTTTTAAGAACTTTTAAGTCTTTGAGAACCTGTTCTGAGTAATGCTTCATAATACTGAAGGAGTTCCTCATCACTGTTTCACCACCAATCTTGTTGAAGTGACAGTGCTTTTCCAACAATGCATTCCTTTGAGAGCTCTCAAAACATTAAAGATTGTAAATTCTCACAAAAAATGCTGGTGGTTCAGATTACTTTGTAGTGAAGTGGTGGGAGTCCTTTTTTTTAATTTTCTTTTTTCAAGTACAGTGTGTTTTCATGAGCATCTTTTTGCCTCCAGCATTACTCAAAACCCAGATAACTGTCATTTATATCTCTAAGCAGTACACTTTGTGACTTGCCAGTTGAATGGTTTTCAAGCCTCTGCCTGTATTCTGCAATGTGATGTCATAGCAGAGAGAAAAAATTGGCCAGTCAGCTAATCTTCCAAGTCCCACTGTTGATGTTGCATAAACCCCACCATCTTCTTAGGCATATGGTTTTCAGGGCTTGTTTTGAAGAAATTAAGTACTTTGAAGTTAGCTGATCATGTCTTCTCTGGTGCCCATTCTTCACTGTGGTTTTGTCTCCATTCCTTCATTCTGCAAACTACGGTAGCCTTCCCCAGCCTGAGGCCTTCCAGATGTTCTGCACTCCCAGCATTCCTGACCATTGGCCAGTGTGGGCTGAGGCTGGTGGGAGCTGAAGTCTGACAGTTCCTAAAAGCTGGAGTGAACAGTATTAAACAGTTTTGAACTGAAGCTCTGATTCAGTTATAAGCAGCTTCGTATGTCTGTCTATTGTCAAATTACCCATGAATTACATGCATTGTCACCATCCCTGAGATGTTATGTTTTCATTTGTGCCTCCTACTCACTAAACAAATTACACTACAAGTTCTACATGAATAAATTAAATCAATTAACTTGAGTGCTCCGTCTCTTTGGGGATAAAATCTTATTGCTGAAGTTTTATTATTGCTGAATGTGTTCATCTTTTTTATTAAAGTGAGAGATGCTTAAAAGTATGTTCTATAAAACACTCTTAAATTTTATTCATGCCATTAGTTGCATCAGATAAGCGAAACTGGACTTTTAAGATTGTTTCTTAACATTAAGATTCCTTCAGATTTCAGAGTTTTAAAAAACATACCCAGACTTTGTACTTAGCTTTTTCTTGTATTAATATTACTTCTGCCTTCTTATTAGAAAGCTGTTGGTGCAGTGTTTTTAAATGACTTGAACACCATAACGGGCATGAAATAGCAATCTCAAATATGTTTGAATCATTATAACAATTTTCTGCCAACTTGTTTCTTTAAAACATCTCCCAAGTTTTTAAGTTCGTTAATAAAAAGTAGATAAAATGGAAGTTTCCTAGCAAATGAACAAGGTCAAGTAGTATCAGTTCAGTGTAATGTATGTACTGTGAAGAACTTGCACCAGCAGTGATGGAGACTTTTGGGCTTACAACCAAGAGAACTGGGTTCAAGTTCCATCTCTCCCTTGGAATCAGTGAGCTGGGTTACGTATACCAAGCTATTGCGTGGAAATAGCTCTTATGCTCATGCCCTTGCAATTTCTGTCATGTCCTCAAATTTAATCTTGTCCTCATTAGTGCAAATTATAGTTTTATTTATTTGTTGCATTTTAAACTATCCTTTACCCAAAGTTCTTTGTGTATAATCGGTTTGAGCTTGCAGAAGAGTGGGCTGTGTCATGCTGTTGTGCATTCAGTTATATATTTGATTGAGAGTTTCACTCGTGCAGTCTTGCAGTTCAGCACGACAGTTACAGAACACAGTGTGAGACTCCACATGTAGGGATGTATGCTATGCAGCTGCAATGTGGGATCTCAGCCAAGCTATTTTTAATTTGTAAAGTGGTGACAACAAGTACTCAGTGTTGTTCTGACATAAGGGCATTCAAATGAGATTTTTTGTTATGTGTCTGTATGTTAATGGTGGACTAGTTAGTTAATTATCTTCATGGTGCTATTAACCTGCCATTCCCAGGTAGGTGCAGCTTGATGAAGTAGGATAAATACTTTGGGAAACCTAACTTCAGTCAGTTCCACTATTCACTTCAGTAGGTGTTATTGAGCAACAGTTTGTCCTTTTATATACCATTCTTCCTGACAAAGAAAGTTGCTTCCATCATGAACACTTCACTGAAGGAAGATAAAATCTTTTCATACAACAAAAGATCTGCTTTTATACACTGCATATGTGCCTGGGTTCATTTTTCTGCCACTCTGATGCGTATATAGTTTTGAAGCATACAAGATCAGATACAAAGCCTTGAGTGCAGTGCACACTTTTAATTAATTAAAAGCCATGTAGAAAAATCTGATGCCTTTTTTTTTAATGCCCTGACACAATAGGAATTCCTTTTGCTCTTCTGCAGGAACAGAAACACAGTAGCTGATGTGAACGTTTAGAAAAAAAGCACATGACTCCGAACTCCCGTACAGTTCTATTCATAACCCAGGTGGGGCACTGTATGCATCAATATCCCTGTATAACAGGGATACCTATACCTTACAGCACATCCTGTCCAAATCTTCCTTATATCTAGCATTCCATGAGCAGGAAATTTTCTGATGTAGGGCAAGTTAAAAATTAAAACATTTGCTCACATACAAGCTCCACTGTCCATTGTGAAGGATGGATTGTGCTGGAGTCCACTGTGTTATGTGTTGCTTCTGAACATCCAGATCTTTTATAAAAAGGCTTTCCGACTAGGAAATAGTTAAAATAGCCCTTTACTCTGCTTGTTGGAATAGCAGATACATGGAAATCTGAATAACAAACAGTGTTTTAAAGGAATAATATTAAAGAGATTGTTCTGGAATATATCCAGTGTCTTTCAGTGTCTGTTCAAAGCTTGCTTCTATATAAGGTTGTACTTTTCTTTGTGGTTTCATTTACATATGAGCATTTATGCCATATTCCCTTATTTTCCATTGGAAAATGAAGCGTGCCCTGTATTCTGCACCTTTCAGCAGGTTGCCCCTTTGTCAGAGGATGTCCCGGTGAATACTGCCAGTGCTGTTCCTGGGGAAGCTCCATTTTCCACTGACCACACATCTGAAGATGCAGAGTCTGTTCTCCAAGGAAGTAATAAAAAGGATCCAACTGTCATCAGAGTTGGCAATGATGGCAAACTAGTGAAAGGTACATCAGGATTGAAAACTCTATTTGTATACACTTTTTGCATTTAATATACTTGTAATTAGTGAAAAAGCAGCTTCTGACCACTTGAGCTTAGCTGAAAGATGGGAAAGCACTTGTCCAAGTAATTGTATTCATTCTGAAGTCAGGTTTCAAGTAGCTGGTCTGTTAGCAGTGATGTGTAAAAACAATAAATCCACTTATCACAAGTTAGAAATCTCCTCAGAGTAGGTTCTGGCTTCAAGGAAACTGACTTTTGGTTAACCTTTTAACATTATAAAATTGTTTTCAAAATGAACATTCTGAGCTCTGCTTTTTATTTATTTACATGTATATGTCACCTTTCTATAAAGACATTCAGAGTGGTCTGCAGTAAAACAAAATCATAAAACCTAAAAACCGGCAGAAATCATTAAAAGCAGTAAAACAGCTGAGGCTGTTTAAAGGCCAAATTAGAAAGATATTTTAATGCATCTTCTTATAGCAGTAAGAATGCTTTAGCACACAACTGTATCGACCATCTCCCTCCAATTAATCTTAAACTTTGCCATAGTCGGTAAAAATTGCCTAGTGAACGTTATCTCACTAGTTAAAGCCTTTCTTTCTTTCTGTTTTCAGCATCTTTTGCACCAATCAGTTTTGCAATCAGGGTCAAAGAGAATGACTTGCTCCCTTTGGAGAAAAACCGAGTGAAATTGGATGATGACAGTGACGAGGAAGGGGAAGAAGGCAAAGAAGGCCAAGAGAATGCAAGTAGTACTTCAAACAGTAGTGCAGCATTTGCAACATCCAGTAATGCTCCTGAAGAAAAGAAGCCTCAGCTTACACAGGAGGAGCTGGAGGCCAAGCAAGGTAAAAATAAAAATAATAACAGTTCTCTGGAAAGAGAAAATACCTGCAGTTTGTAAACTGTACAGTTGGAAAAACTTCTGTTTGAGAGCTACCTTCATTTGTTGCTGTTGTGTGCCTTCAAGTCATTCCTGCGTTACCATGATCCTAACGCAAACCTGTCACAAGGTTTTCTTGGCAATTTGTTCAGAGGAGAATTGCCTTTGCCATCGTAGTCTTAACACTCAAACTACTGCATCATGCTGGCTCTCTTGGCTTCATTTAGAGATGGCTAAAACCTCCTTGAAGCAAGGAAGGAGTATAGAGACATAGAGTGATAGACAGTAAGCAGAAACAAGAGTCATTTTCTCTGTGTGTTAGGCCCCGTATTCGTTTGCGATTTTTAAAATTCATTATTTGATTTTAGTCTGTAGTTCTGACACTCTTGTATACAGTAGTTCCCCTCTATCTGCTGCATGGTTTCACTTACCCACAACCTAAAAAATAACACCTGCAACACAAGTAGTGCACTGAGAGAGATGCAAGGTTAACTTCAGAGCTCCATCAGTTAAGTACGGAGGCAAGGGAAGGAGTAGAAGTGGAGAGTAAACAGTAAGAAAGACAAAGTGTGATAGTGCACAAATATATGGTACGTAACACCCCGCTCAAAAGCAGTACTTGTGAAAAGAATCTAGGGGTCTTAATAGACTGCAGTCTGAATGTGGGTCAACAGTGTGCTGGCATGGCCAAAAAAGGCAATGCAATTCTAGACTGCATCATCATAGATAACTGGCAATGCAAAGAGAGAGGCTGCTGTTGAGTACATAGTGTAGCTCACTTCTTTGCATGAAACAAGTACAAAGTTCAGTCTGTGGCAGTGGTTCTCAACCTGTGGGTCCCCAGATGTTCGTGGACTTCAGCTCCCAGAAGCCCCAGCCAGTATGGTCAATGCTCAGGGCTTCTGGGATCTGAAGTCCACGAACATCTGGGGACCCACAGGTTGAGAACCACTGGTCTATGGCATCTGCAGATAAGTCTGGGAAAACTTCAACTGGAAAACATAAAAACTGCTACCAACTTATGTAGATGCTGCTGAACCATTTGATGGTTCACTGGCTTTCTGTGTTGTTGATCTTAGTATACTTCTATTCTGTTGTATCATTTTTTTCATTATTTTAATCTTTCTGTTGTATTTCTCACAGTTCCTTCAGTATCAGATCCTTTGCCTGTAGATAACTTGCTGGTCCCCTCTAAGAAATCATTAAAAACTTGTTTTCTCACTTTCATTTCCTCTTGCTTTTATATTCATTATCATATTCTTTGTTTCTCCTTCTTTTATCTTTCCCAGCTAATGAAAAATTTTGTCCCTGAGCTTCTCTTATTGCGTGATTTTTAGATGTGAGCTTGATGGTGGGGCCCAGTTCATTTTATTTTTGCAGCATACCTAGCATATAAGGTAGTTTCATAAATAATAAATAGAAGCTCAAAGTATTCTTTTAATGGAGGCATAGACGTATGGTTTCTATTTTGTTTCAGTGATGCAGCTTGGAATAAGAAAGCATTGACCACCTGAAGTGCTAAATGAATTACCTCCTTGTAAACTCTCCACTTTCTGTACCCCTCCCTTTCCCTCCAGCAAAGCAGAAACTAGAGGACAGATTGGCCGCTGCAGCCAGGGAGAAGCTAGCTCAAGCGTCTAAGGAGTCAAAAGAAAAGCAACTTCAGGCAGAACGGAAAAGGAAAGCTGCTCTGTTCTTGCAGAACCTGAAGAATCCCTTGGCAGATGCAGAGGTTGAGAAAATGGAGGAGAATGCTTTTAATATAGAGGTGAGTAAATCAAATGCCATTTTGACCATCTTGCCATACGCTTCAGCAAGGCCTACAATTAAGCACTGCTGTGAAGAGATGCCAAAAATCCCTTATTTAAATAAGAACTTTTCCAGGGATGGAGAGAAGATCCATAATTGAACAAAAGTTACTTTCACATGTTTTCATCTCCCAGCAAGCCTAGGGATACCTTGAGTGAAACCTAACAATATATTGGTACCTAATGTGAGCCCCATTTGTGATCAACAGATGTTTCCTCTTTACTGTGACTCAAGACAAAAGCAAGCGGACTATATATATGACTTGATTGTCAAGTTTTACCACTGCCTTGCCCCTTCCTGCCTGATTTTTGCAATATCTTGCCTGATGAAGTGATTTTTTATCCTTAAAGTTTGCATGCATTTTTATACCCCTTCTGGTAAACCTAGGTATTACCCCACAGTATGGATTCAGTTTGGATTTTGGAATTCTGTGAGTGAGCAAGTGTTTGCTAGATTGCTCCCACTTGAGTCATGAAGTTAATGAACTAGAACATGTTTTCACAGGCATGTAAACAGGTAACATAAATCTTCCTTTAAGAGTTTGCTTGTGCAGTTGGTCCTCCACATTTATGCGAGTTATGAAAGCAGGATCCCCACAAAAATTGGGAAATAAGCCAAATATCTCTAGGCTCCCCAAACATGCACACCACATCAGTCCAAGTGTGCGTGTGTCTTCTTCCCAGCGATCGGAAAGAAACAATGTTCTTACAGTGGGGTGACAAGGTTGCAAACTTGACCCCTGAACTAAGCAGCCTCCCTCCTTCCTATTCCTCTTCTAGATGTCTTCCAAACAGTGGTGGATTTAACTTCCCATCTCAGGATCAAGGGCCTCATCTCTGCCTCATGTCCCTTTCCCTTGCAAAGCTCCACTTGCCATATGCCCATCTAGGCAGTGAAGGAGGAGAAATGCCATATGCCATTTTTCTGCTCTACTCTATCTCCCCTCTCTCCCCACACCATACCACTCACTCTCTTTGCAGCTGTTCATTCTCCTCCCTCGAGGCATCACACCAGGCAGAGCCAGCACTCCAAGCAACCAGCCTCCAGCACCAACTTTGGCTTACTTGCTCATTCACTCACTCACCCCATGAGGCATTGGGCAGCAGTGGAAGCGGGATGATCGTGATTGAGAGCGAGCAGTGTTGCTCCTCAAAGCAGAGTGGTACACCTGCAGAGGGAGGGGGTTAGAAAAGAACTTGGACAGCTCTTGAAAAGATTGCTGGTCTTGGCAAGAGCTGGTCTCTTTTCCTCAGCCGGGCAGCTCCGGAGAGTGGCTGGTCAATGGCTTCCCCTCAGTCTCCAGGCAGCAGCTGAGAAATCAGGGCACAAGCTATCTTTAGGTGGCCATGCAGTTGCTGGTGGAGAAGGAGGAGGAGGACCAGGGGCAGGTCTTGAAAGGGCTTTGTGTCTTTATTGGAGCTACCGAGAAGGAAGGTTCCCCAGGAAAAAAGCACTTAAAGTGGGGGACAGAGAGGTTGGACAAACTCACAATCAAATCTGTGAAAATTTGAACCTGTGAATGAGGAGGGCTGACTATAGTTTCTTCACCTTAGCTACCAGTGAATATACATATTGGGGTTTTATCAAGGGCATACCTGGTTTTCATCAGCTTGCACCACTTTATGCAGTATCATCAGAAGGTGCCTGAATAACTCATTGGGTTAACTGAGTATTTCCTGGTAATCTCTCTAAAAACTGTAGACACTGGAAGATTTCTGAACACATACCATACTTCCCCAGGCTTCACTTAAATTCAAGATTTAGGAGTACTTTAATTGGAGACTGGGCATTTGAGGCAAAATGCAAACTTAAAATGTGGGCTTATACTAGCACTGCCAAATGACAAAGTCAGCTTTGGGCAAGTAGAGGAGAACAGTTGCCATGGGGTGCAGTCACTCTGCTGACTGCACATTGCTAGATTTTCAATAGAGTTTGTGCATTCAGGATTGATGGAACCATCTGGCTTTTATCTACTGTGCCTGTTTGCCGAGCAAGAACCTGCTAGTGTCTGAGGCAGAAGAGGAGCTCTTTTAAGTCTCTACCAGATTGCCAAGAAAAACCTTGATTCTGAAAGCAGTTATGGCTGAGGAGCAAGGACCTGGTTGGCTGGAGCAGGCCTGCCTGATGAAAATGGGGAGCATCTGGCATAAGGGGGGGGCTAAATTTTCAAGGAGTTAAAACTGAACTTTGCTTGATCTTTGGAGCTAATGAGCATTGGAAGGCCAGGGGATTATGTTTGAAAAGAAATCATTCAGCATTCTTTTTTTGAGAGAACAGCGTGTGTCCCATAGAGGAACAAAACTAAAAACTGAATTGTGAAAGTGAGGAAACGATCCTGTGCATTTTCACTTGTGTATTGAAGTACAACATATGACAAAAGCTAGGGGTTTTTTTTAAATATCTGCTTTTCAAAAATGTTATAATGAATAAAGGGTGAGTATGGCAGCAAAGCAGGCAACAGATGAGCAGGGAAGCTTACTTACTGAGTTGGATTGTGATGCAATTATCACTGCTACTTGCCAGGGACAGCACATTGTAACATTCTCCATCTGTGACACATAATCTCCCCATTTGAGACATTGATGATGTAAAGTGAATCCATTTGTTTGTGACTTGGTGATGTGAAAATCAGTCCATGAACATGGGAAGCTGCCATATACTGAATAAAACCTTTTGTCTGTCTAGCCTATACCATCAAGTGTCCAAGGAAAGATGTTGCGCTGCCCTGTTTTAGGATCATCTTTAACCATAAATACCAAGGATTAAGCTTGGGGCCTTATGAATGCAATACAAAAGCACGTCCTGTGCCACTAACAAACTGAATCCCATTTAAAGCAGTGTTCTCTAACTTGGGTCACTCTAGAGCAGGAATGGGTTTGCAAACATCCAGATGTTGGACTGTTGTTCCCATCTTGAAAGCAAGTGAACCACTTTTATTTCCATCTAAATCTGTACTTTTTTGACAAAGCTTAAATGAATGCCTTAGATCAGTGGTTCTCAACCTGTGGGTCCCCAGATGTTTGTGGACTTCAGCTCCCAGAAGACCTGAGCATTGACCATAGTGGCTGGGGTTTCTGGGAGCTGAAGTCCATGAACATCTGGGGACCCACAGGTTGAGAACCACTGCCTTAGATGCAAGAAAAACAGAAGACATTTACCTTTGTCAAAATCACATGTTGTATTTTACCATGTGTCCAGACTTCAGTTTCATTTTAAGATATGCACCATCTTCTTTATATTTTTGGGGGGGGAGCGGGGGAGAGAGAGAACAGTTTTATTTCTGGTTCTCTCACCTTTGGAAATAGCAGTCATATAATCAGCAGCAGATATTTGTTTTCTGTAATTTGATTTCATACAGTATTGGTCACAGCCCTGGCATACTCAATTACTACTTTAATCTACAGTTGCTCTTTATATTGTACTTCTACCTTTTCATATTTTGGGAGGAGCCATCACTGCTGTAGGTGGCAGGTTCTATTTTCCAGTGTTCCACTACTGTAAAAAATGACAGTGCTTCTGATGTGCTTTTTTGTTAATGACATCTTGGATTAGCTCAGTCAAAATACCATAAAATTCTTTGCCATTGGGGAGAAGTAGACATTATTTTAGCAAGAACATAATACTTATAGAATTTGTTGTGGAAAATCTGTCTTGAAAACTTGTGTTTCACGGGAATGAAGACAGAGCTCTATCCAAAACTGGAAATGGAAAATTAAACATTCAATCACATCTGTGTGAAATATCTAGGTGGCCTTAGCTGAGTCATGCTCTCTGGGCAGTCCACTGTCTGCCCTTAATATATTTTTGCAATCCATACAAACTCTGTAGGTTAATTACAATGTATATACAATGTATATGAAGTGCTTTGAACAACCTTGTAGTGC
This sequence comes from Iguana delicatissima, assembly GCA_948472985.1. Classification (NCBI taxonomy): domain Eukaryota; kingdom Metazoa; phylum Chordata; class Lepidosauria; order Squamata; family Iguanidae; genus Iguana; species Iguana delicatissima. Next base: position 623,392 of record CAOKZL010000404.1, read on the forward strand.
TATACACTAATCTCTTTTTTTAAAAAAAAAAGTTTCCATTTTATTCACCAATGCCAGAGCTGCTGTTTCATTCTTTGTTAAAGAGCTACTTCAGGGAGTGTTAGCTCTTGAAGTCTATGAGCTGCATAGGGTGGCAGCGGCGGTGGTGTTTGCTTTAGTTTAACCAGGAAGTATATTGGATGGAAGTTATACTTTCCTTTAAAGCAACTTACACATATGTCATGCCCTTCAGGAATTAAATCCTATAGTAATCGCACCTTGAGTAGAACTATTATGTAACCACTTGTATAAATCTGATTTCAGTGAGTCAGATGTCACAGTGTGATATTTTACAGTTCTTTCTTTCCCAAAATAGAAGTTTCTGGTAGCAGGGAGGGACTTTGGGGCATATTTGTAATAGGATAATAGTGATTTCATATTCTTGCTCCTGCAAAAGTAGGCCTACTGCAAGTTGAACTGCATGACTGTGCTAGCAGAAGTAGACCTTGGCCTAGACCCATTGAGTCAGTTGGATCAAATTTCCATTGATTCATTGGATTACTCTAGCTGGAACTAGCAAGTAGGGTGGGAATCATGCACACACACACACACCCCCAGACTGGTTGAGTTGCAAGCCCCATCAGCCCTAGCCAGCATAGTAAATGGTGAATTATGCTGGGAGTTGCTGTCTGACAACATCTGAAAAGTTGTGTGATTCCCAACCCATAATTTAGGCCAATGCCTCTTTCTTCCCTGAGCAGTTTGCCTCCAACATAGGCCGTCTTCCTAGGCATCTTAAACCATCTAAGTCAGGGCTAGGGAATATGTTTTGGATCAGCTTTCAGAAGCCCCAGGCAGCATGGTTAATGTTCAGTACTTAAGGAGATTGTAGTCCAAGGGTAGAAATCATGCAATCCTCCACATTTTTTTATACTGAAGCACAAATTATCCCTTATCACTGAGTCAGTGCTGATGGGAATTGCAGTTCACCAGCACCTGAAGAGCTGCCTGATTTTCCACTCCTGCTATAGTCCAAAACCCGTGGAGGACCAAAGGTTCTTCAGCCTTGATCTAAGTTATTATTTGGCCTTGCAACAGATTGGTAGATTCAACCAGTGTTAAGGGATAGTATACAAGAGAAGAGAGCATGAGGAAGCCCTACCAGCTGTATTGTCTGTACAGGGATGCTGTGTTCAGCGTAAAGACTGGCAAGAGGCCACTCCTAAGAAGTTGGGCAAAAAGTTGGCCTTCCATCCTTCACATACATTTATAATGGTGGTCTGTTGCCCACAAGACCATTTTCTTTGTAGGGTGTATATTTCCTTCTACTCTTTTTGCAACCCATTATACCATTTAGAATAGATTCTGTCCCGGAACCCAGGTTTTGATTGATAGAGTATCAGCTGCCATTTGGTACAGCAAATCTTGATTCAGCACTTTTTAGCCAGAGTGGGATTACTTTTTGTAAATATAGTCAAGTTTACACCATCCAAACATTTTGTTGGTTCTGTGTTCTTTCTTTGCGTTTTCTAATATAATAATAGTCTGTTATAATGAGACTGGAATTGCTAAAGGTCTATAAATGTTAGTAGACAGTTATCTGACTTTGTGTCCGAAGCTTTCGCTAGCACTTTTCATTCTCCGTATATCAAAAAGGTAGGTCAATAACTAGATCACAGTAAATGGTTTCTGCCCATAATAGGAAAGCAAAGCCTGTGCTTTCCATAGAAGAAGAGTAAGTGACATTTTTAAAGGAAGATTGATTTAAAAACTGCCTCTAAGAGCATAAGAGAGACCTGTTTCTGACTTTCTGTGCAAATACCTCTTAGAGCACATTTGCCCAGCAGTCTTTCAAGCTGAAGCATGGGGCAGCCTTGAACTTTCCAAACAATGACCAAAGAACTAGATAATCCCTTGCCTTGTTTTACCAGTGTGTGTGCTTCACATTAACCTATCCAAGACTGTTTTTCATTCATCCTTCCTACCAAAAGTCTTGACTCCAGTAGCTGCAGAATCCTCTTTTCCTCATTTCAAAAGCCTTTTCTTGTTGCCTTGCCAGCATCTGTACATTGTCCTGACTTTCACCCTGACCGTGGCTCCTTTTTTGTTTGTATTTTTTTTTCCTTTCGTTGCTCTCATCATGAATACATACACCCAGAAAGTCCTAGTATCTGTGCAGGCAGTCTCGGGGTGTTTTCTGTTGTCACAGTGCTATGAGTAATTTTTCTAATTGAAGCAGAGTGCATAAAGATTTATATGCATACACACCACTTCCCCAGTGTTGCCAAAAGTGATTTTTAAAAATAGACAAATGCAAGCATCTATGCCACTGGCAGGTAGTGCATTAGCTAAGGGAGGCTCAGCTATCTGTTTGTGTTACTTGTAGAAAAAAAATGACTTCTCCATGTTATTGCAACCATGTGTTATTTCTCCTTTGCCTTCTCTGTTTATCCAGCAAGGGAAGATGACAAATTTGGATCAGATGCATGGATCATAGTGACTATCCCCTACCTGATTGGTTTTTGTCCCTAATGGTTGAATCAAGTGTGCAGTACTGGTCTTGCTGTCTGAAGAAGATTGTAGTGAAAGAGAGGATGTGAAGGAAGCTAGCATTGAGGCAGACAGTGTTTGGCAGCACAGTCAATCTCACCTTTAAGCAAAAGCCACTAACGGATATTGTCCAACACACATCTAATTGCCCTAAGTTGAGCCAAATACAGATTTGTGATGGTATTTGAAACAGTCCATCTCTGCATGTGGTACCCTCTGTGCATGGATGGGATTCACCCACACAGCAGAGCAAGGCATGTCCTAAGCAATAGTTGAATTATCTCATGAAAGCTTTAGCACGTTGAATTGCTAATTGATTAATTTAAAAATCTGTCCTTTGCCACCTTCCCACTCAGATGTTAACTTGGGTTCCATGTTGTTCCTGCACATTCCGTTGCCCTTTGCTTTTATACCTTCTCCCAGCTGTGGCTCACTAGGTGGGCCAAAGGAACACTTCTGTGTGAGGAGATGCAGAAATGGAGCATTGCTTTTAAGATTTTGCTGTGATCAAATGCTTTCTGGGGTGGAAAAAGGCTAGCATTTTCAAACAAAATATTGATTCCCCTGACATGGATTATAAAAGTGTTTTTGTGCTCCAGTTTCTAACATTTTAAGTACTACTTGTCTATAAGTCTCTGCTTTGAAAACAAAATACTTAGATTTGTAACATTTTAGAGCTGGAAGGGAACACAAGGACCATCGAGTCCAACTCCTCTGCCATGCAGCACAACTAAAGCACTCTTGAAAAAAGCCCATCCAATTTCTTTAAAGACTTGCAAAGGTGGAAATGCCACTACCTTCTGAAGCAGTCTATCCCACTGTTGAACTGCTCTTACAGTGGGGAAAAAAGTTCTTCCTAAGGTTCAGTTAAGCTTTTGCTTTTGCTGTGGTTTCATTTTTGTTGTCAAAGGGCTTTTCTTCCCTCTCGAAGTATGATAGAAGCTGAAACCACCCTTTTTAAAAAGCAACAGTGCTCTTATATTTTTTTTCAAGATTGCTTTATTTTCAGGTTATTACTGCTCTGTGTGATCCTAATTTTCATTAAATTTATAACAAAGAAAGCTAGGAAAGACCTTAGGGATGAGAGGGATTAACTGCTGTCTAGATTGGGAAGGTTCTTGCTGTGAATACAAGTGTAAAGGACTCTTATTCCAAGAATGTGCTGGCTGTAAAAAATGCTGAGATTCAACTTTGCCTGTAATTCCTACCCTTGAATGTGGCAAGCTTGCCTCCGAGCATCAGAAGGGTAGGAGGGGACTAGTGATGTTGACAGGGAGGGGCTTCTTGGAAATTTAATTAAAGCAGGTTCGATAAGAGTTCTCCTAATGTCACAATAAAAATGGCAGCAAAGGAAGAATATGGGTCACCTATTTGACTTTCCCTGAGCCACAGGGGCACATGCAATCAAAAAAGAAGACTTTCTGACACCCAGGTTCTTTTTTATGTTCCTTTCCTCCTCTCTGATGAAGAGGCATAAATTACTACTAGTATTGCTAAATTTTTTGCTGCCACGTGTACAGTTCGACAAGCCTGTGTACGGACCATCTCCCACACACACGCAGGCACTCTTGGAAGAGTCACTGAGCTAAGTTTTGGATCAGGCAAAACTCCTGTTTCCAGCATTCTGTTCATGCAGTGGTCAACCAACTAACTATGGATCTGTGATCAGCAGGACACCATGCAACTGTACTCTTCCGTCTGCAACAGATTTACAGAGGTACACTGTCTCTGATACAGCCATCTTGACTAATAACCACTGATGGCCCTAATCTTTGTTAATTTTCCAAAGAGCTTTCTAAAGCCATGCAGAGGCATACTGAATCTGGTACTATAGAAAATATATATCATTATGGCTAGAAGTCTCCAGTGGTCACATTCTCCGTGATTGTGTGTAAACTTCTTTTATACCTCTCCAAATAACTACAAAGTGAGATGGACCAGTAGTCCAACTAGGACAAATCTCTTTGTGTCCCTGTGCGGGTTTGCATTTCCATGGTTGATAGATTGTTCCAGTTTTTATACCAGTCATTCTGTGAGCACAACTTCATTTTCAGATCTGGCAGTAATTTATCTTGGCACTGAACCATTGTGTCTTAGCATGTGCTTGTTTTCTTTTATGAGGAACAATTGTAAGGGTATTTTCTCCTGTAGAAAAAGCAGTGCTCAAACCTAGAACACCTTTTTCTACAGGAGAACTGAACTACCAGAGCAAAACAGAAAGCTTCTCCGCTTCCTAACAGATGCCATGTACAAGCAATGCGGAGGAGCTTTCTGTTTTGCTCTGGTAGTTCAGTACAGTACTTTTTCTTAAGCCTGATCTTCTAGAATGAAATGAAGCTTTGCCCTTAACGGAGGAAAAGCCAGATTATTCTGCAGTGATGTGAAGATGAAATAAAAAAAATAAGATATTTGCAAAGCATCCAGGTTGTAAATTGTAATAAAATTGTAACCAGTCAAATGGATGCTTTGAATTTCAAGGGCTTCTACAGTCTTCTCTGGCTAGACAACTGTTCAATCACAGCTGAGTTCTACAGAGGAAAGAAATAAAGCAAAGCTTTCTTGACTCTCTGTTCTTACATTTTTCACCCAGTTTTTTATCCTCTCTCTGCCTGGCATGTCTCTTATGATTCCAACATCTACACTTCAGCAAACGTTTTGTCATTTTAATGAGAGTTTCTCTGCTCCCTTGCCAGATGTCTCAGCACTGGGGATCTGCTTTGATTTTTCTCTTAGCATTTCTTTTCTTTCTTTTTTTAATAATAAACTTTATTAAGAATACACAATGCATACATACAAAATTTAAAAAATTAAACTACCACCACACACAATTACAGGAAAAAAAGAAAAAGAGACATAATACAATATGAACATATCATAAATACTACTATCTCAAAACTAGCCCTAATCTCTAACACTATATACAAACTACTAACAGACAACAAAGGTGGTTCCCACTTTCCTAACACAGACTGTTACTGATTCTATGAAAAGGTGGCAACATCTCTAAGTGCCAGTGTCCTCCCAGTGCTTCCATTGCTGCCTTTTCCAAAAGTAGTAATCATCAACTCCAACAGTGGTTTTACAGTAACTTTTCTTGTGAAAAGCTTAATGTTTGTCCATTTCAGGTAAGCACAGCAGCTTTAGCAACCAATCTGCTTTCGTTGGTATTTCTGCACTCTTCCATTTCTGCAATACAATAATCTTACAGCTGTGGCCATGTATCTTGCCATATTTCTTCCCCAACCGATCTTCCACTAGTCCCAGCAAATACAATTCAGACTTTAATGGTACATTGGTTTTCAAAATATGGTGCACCATAATAAGTATTTGATTCCAGAATTTTTTTGACTTTTTGCCAAGTCACTGATCACATTTCCAGCATCTGACTAAGGTATCCTTATGCATTGATGTAGAGACATCTAAGACCTTGGGTCATCTCTTAATATGAGTCATTTTCTCCTCTTGATTTCTGATTGTGTTTTTTTTTTCTGCCCATCTTGAGTTCTTGTTTTATTGGTGCAATTCTCCCTGGATTTTTTCCCATGCTCTGTACGTTAATGTAGAGATAGCCAAAATTGTGGGGTCCAGTCTCCAGCTTACTCCTTGTTGTTTCTTTCTACCCAGCCTTGGGTTCTTGCACTATTCACCCAATTTCTCCTGTATGTTTCAGAGTACTTTCAGGGTTTCCCTCTAACATCCTCCTCAGTGTAACTCAGTTTAAAGCCTTCCTGATCAGGTGTGCCAAGTGTTCTAGCAAATGTTATCTCCAACTGCTGTAAGGTACATTCCATCTTTTTCCAGAAGTCTTCCTTCATGAAAATGCAGACCATGATCCAGGAAGCCAAATCTTTTCTTACAGTACCATCTGTGGAGCCAGTGTGTTCCTTTCTAGTGTTCTTCCTCTTCCTCAGCCACATCCTTCAATGGGATGGAGCAGTGAAACAACAACCTGTGCCCTGAGGTCCTTTAGCTTCCTCCCCAGAGACTCATAGTTCCTTACAATATGTTGAAGGTTATATCTTGTAGTATCATTTTTTTCCAACATGGATTAAAAGGAAGGAAGGAAGTAGTAGAAAGATTAGAATGAAGAGGTATTCATCAGTGGGCTTGTTGAGTCTTGTGAGCCTTTCTGTTACATCATTCCTGCACGCTTTTTTGGACAAACCAAGTGGTCTCTAGCAGGTTCCAAATGTTTTTATTTACTTATACAAGTTTACCAGACCTTTCACATGTATATTGTTACTGTTGGACAAAAAGTTTGCTGGGGCATGTTGAACTGCTCATCTTTTTTGTGGCACAGGAACCAGTCCCTGTGCTTTCTGTGTCATTTCTTCCTCAGGTAGCAAATTTTCTGTTAAAGAGGTAATGCCCAGCACACATTATTTCATTACTAAGGTATACATGGAACTACTTCAGATACTTTTGCAGTCTAGTTCCCAGCATTCCTCATCATTGCCTGTACTGGCCAGGGCTGTGAGACTTGCAGTGCGGCATCAGGAGGACTGAACAATTTACTTGCTTATTCTAGAGTCTAGATGAATATAGGCAGAAGCACATAGCCCTGAATCCTTTTGTTACTTCTGACTAGAATTAGTACCAGTGAATTAGTGGGATTTGACTACATGTTGGTTCACAGTTCAGTAATTGATTTAGTGTGTACTCTGGCTGGGGCTAATTCGGGCCAGTGATCCATTAAATTAAATTAAACAACCTCTTTTCCAGTTCATCATGGAGAAGGTTCTTCACTCATGCATTTCGGAATATTATAGTTAGTCCCCACCATTCTGTAGTCAAGAGCTTGAAAGATCAAGTTAGAAAATTAATTCAGAAATGTTAAATGTTAGAAACTGGGGAAATAATTCATTGCTACCAACACAGATTAATTGGTTGTGTTGTCATTAATTAACTCACTATCTAAGTATTGGTTTCCAGGGCAAACCATGGGAATAAACAGAAATGGCATGGGGTTGTCACCATTGACTCTAAGGGCACATTTTGTTATTGGCAGCTTCAAACGTGCTCTGTTTATCATTTTAAAGTCGCCTTTAAAACTTGGTAATACAATTGTTGCCTGGGAATCACTAGAGTCTGACATGTTGGGAAAGTATTAGATAGGGAAGGGCTGTCCTGAAATGTGGGAACACATATTGCAACCTCTTCAGTTAAGTTTTGTCACTGATCTCTACCTCTCCTCTTTTTTCCATCTTCTCTTATCCTCACCAAGATGTATAATCTTCACGTGTCCTTCAAATCCTTTTTTTTTTTATTAAAGGTTAATGAGTGGTAATAGAAGTGAGTAAGAAATTATGTGTTAATTTCAGCTGGAGCAGTGGTTCTCAACCTGTGGGTCCACAGATATTTTCAGAGTTCAGCTCCCAGAAGCCCTGAGCATTGACCATAGTGGCTGGGGCTTCTGGGAGCTGAAGTCCAAAAACATCTGAGGACCCACAGGTTGAGAACCACTGAGCTAGAGGCTAGTTGAAGCTTCTCAAAAGGGAATCTTTGGAGGTGCACCTGGGCATATGTAGACTTTTTTTTTCCTGCAAACTTGAATGACTGCGTGCTCTCTGCATGGTACACTCCTCTGAAAAAAGTGCACTTTGCAAGGACCTACCTGTGTCTTTTGGCTTCACACTGCGGAAGGTCTGGAAGTCAAGCTTTATGAAGAACAACTTAGGAGCCGAGTCTGTTTAGCTCAGAGAAATCTGAAAGGTGACACAGTAGCAGTCTTTGAATATGTGAAGGGATGTCATGTTGAAGATGGAACAAGCTTGTTCTCTGCTTCTCCAGAGACAAGAACACGAACCCATGGATTCAAATTACAAGAAAAGAGATTCCACTTGAACATTAGGAAGAACATTTTTACTGTAAGAGCTATTTGGCAGTTGGATAGTTTGCCTTAGACAGTGGTGGTCCGTCCTCCTTTGGACACTCTGAAATTGGAATGGGCATCTTTCAGGAGTATTTTAGCTTGTGTATTCCTTCATGGCAGGTGGTTGGACTAGATGGCCTTTGAGGTCCCTTCCAACTCTAAGAGTCTGTGATATTCACTTTGACAATGCTGTGAACTCTTTCCAGCCCTTAAAACAAAATGAGCATAAGGCAATTTAGTGTTGGAAGGTTATAAAATGCAGCTGTAAAAGGCTTTGTCAGTTAGGCCTCTGAAAGTTCTAATAAAGAGTTTCCAGCACATGTGAATTAGCTTTGAATCATCTTGAATTGTCTTGACATAATCAGATCCAGGGAAGCAGTGCAAAACTAGATAGGCTGTTTTTAATTAGCTTTCTTTGTTTTAATAATGTATTACTCACATTGATCTAAGCCCTTCCATATCAAGCAGTCTAAATAGTCATGATAGCTGAATAGAGTGTCTAGCAGAATGCCCGAGACCTCTCCGTCACCTTTAAATAACAGCTGAGGGATAAACAAAATGCTTCAAATGAGAAAGCAAAGCTTGAATTCACCAGAGCATGCAGTGGCCAAGTCTAATTGATAACAATTGTGGAGAGCTGTTTTAATTGCAGAATTAAAAATGCAACAAATGCATCTTAAACAGATATGTGTAGTGGGGATGTGTGACTTGCTGCTGCTCTCAGTTTATATTTAGATGTGTAACCAAGTTTGGCACCATAAAATTTGTGAAATGATCTTTAGATCATTTGGCTTCAAATATATGATGACCAAGTGGTTTTTAGGAACCCTAAATATTTTTATTAATGCAAATCCCCCACATTTTGATGGTTTTTGTGGCATTTGACTTGATCTGAAGACATTGTGGATTATCTGAGTTTAACATTGTTTGGTTTTACTGAACATCAAATATCTGGATAAATGGAGACAGAGGAGTATTGTGGCTCAGTGGACTTGCAGCCAAAATATCAAAACTTCGATCCTTCATGTCTTCAGGTTTAGCTAGCAAAGACTGATTGAAGCCCTGGAGGGCTGCTGCCAATTAGTGTAGTCAGTATTCTGTATTAGACTAACGGTCTGACTTAATAAAAGGCAGCTTCATATAAATTTCACTTTTCCAATAGACAACTTTCTATTCTTTTCAGCAGTTGTGACCTTAGTGTAAATGATGCTAACTTTCTATCCATCAGTTAACTAAGTCCTTTTCCAAGCAAACCAAATGCTCTAAATTTTACAGTACCTTGTGTGCATTTTTTATGGTTATACCCATCTGAATGTGAATGGTGTCTGAAAACCTAATTTTGAAGTTGGGAAAAGAATTGACATTACCTTCTAAAGATGAAACCATTTGTGTGACTAGGGAATTGCTACTGAATATTTATGCAATGGCTGTGAAAATTAGAATGTCATCTGATGTGTCTTGTTGGATGTGAGAAGGTGTCTCATCAAAACCAGCATATAAAGTAGAGACAATAGGGTATTATTGGGTCAGCTCATGCTCTGAGAAAGATTGGCTAAGTTTCCTGAGCCTAAGACCATTCTGCAGATAAATGAAGAATTTTGAGCCCTTTCTTACACAGAAAGGCGAGAAATAACTGTTGAAATATAAATCATTGAGCTGTGAAGATAGAAATTCAGCATCTTCTCATTCCTCTCTGATAGGCTACTAGCAACCCCTCTTTTGTACAAGAGTTAAAGTGCTTTCAAGCTAGCTAGTGGATTTTTTTTAGGGGTGTGCACATACAGATTTTTTTTAAAAAAAAAATAAAATGGGATGTTGTAGGATGGAGTTAAAGATGGGCCATGGGTTTCAAAGAACTGAAAATTAGATAAAGTAAAACATTCAAAATTGATGGTGCTTTCTGTTAACAAAATCTGTTAGCTTATTTGTATAAGGTGACTTCAGTTTTCCAGTCCCCTGTGGCATCTAATGCTTTGCATCTTGCAATCACTGTGCCAGGTTTTCCTTGACCCAAACAGGTAAATGTTGAGAGGACTGGCAAATGGTAAATGATTTTTGAACCCCACGTGTAATTTTTTTTTATATGGCCATTCTTTACAGCTGCTTTTAACAGATGGGAACATCTTCTTGGGAGAAATATTAGCAAGACATATTTTCTAGTAAAGGCTGGCGTGACTCATCTTCATTGAGAGCATGGTCCACTTATGGGTTCAGATTGTCCAGTTAATGTCAATTAGCAGTCTGTTCAATTTCTGCATAGAAATTCTGTATCTGGATTTAAAAAAAAACTCTTGACCTAGGAGTGGAAAGTTAAATGTGATAGGGTGCATTGTTGAATGGCAAGACCCCATTATCTACTGGTTATAGCAGTTTGATAGGTCAAGTTGTTTAACATTGACTTGAGCCTGACTTTGTGAAGATGGGAGTGCACATCTTTTATGTGAAAAAAAGTTTAGGCTGACAGTGAATTCCTTTTAAATATGCAAAACGTGTAGTCCATATCTATTTTCCAAGGAGCCATGGAAGAATAATCTATAACATTCCCTTTTTAGAGGTTGGAGACAGGCTAATAACTTAACAAAGACCATCAAGCAGCTCCAGAAGGGACTTGGATAATAACTTAGATTTCCCTACTGTGATTTTAATGCAGCATATACAGAAAGCTAATGTAAGGCTATTTTTCTTTCAGACGGTCAGTAACATGCCCTGCAGTCTGTTGACTGGCATTAGGACGTTGCCAACCTTGGAAACAAAGATACCTGAAAGTCCTTCAAGCAAAACCCGAGATCTACCCAGAGAAGAAGAGAAGGAAAAGAAGAAAAAGAAGCACAAGAAAAGATCTAGGTCCAGATCTCGGTCGCCTCCTTCCAAGTATCACTCTTCATCGAAGTCCAGGTCTCGGTCGCATTCGAAAGCGAAGCATTCTCTTCCAACTGCCTATAGAACTGTCCGGCATTCAAGGTGGGTTTTGTGAGTGAGTGCTAGCATCAAAAATTCAAGTATGCTCATCTTCCTTCTCTCAGAAAGCCTCTCCTTGTGAGACTGTTACAGTTTGGTCGGATTCACATTACAGATCTACACAACATGTCCCCTAAAACCATAATGTCTGAAGCAAATGCATATATTTCATGCTCACTATGAATTCACTACAAAAATATGTTAAGAGGCCTGCAGCCAGTCATAGATGTGGAGGTGAGGCTTATGCACTGGGAAGCATTAAACTCTCCTAAAGTAGCTGCAAACTTATTACATGGCTCATGAAAGGCCCTTTTTTTTTCACATTTATCTCTCCATCTGCCTAAGAACAGTAGTAGTGGGATTATAATACAGGTTTATTTTACCAAGTTTGTAGGGATTGCTGAAATAATGTGAACTTAATTTCAGCGCTTAAGAAGTCGTAAGTGTTAGCCCATTATAGAATTGTTTTTAATTTAGGTGTACCCTAGATATGCTTAGTAAGATTTTTTGTCTTTTTTTTTTTGGAAGCACAATTGAAATTGCTTTTGTTTTTAATAAGTGACGATTAAGTTGGTGGTGGTACAACTTTTGTTAAGATTATTGGAGTAGGGTGAGGAGTATAAAAGAAGTACCTGTTAGATTCATTTGAGTAACTGTTAGGACTGGTTTGTTTTCAGAAGATTGCTAGAGGTCAAGATAGACATATTTTTGTAAGTGAACATGTTAACTTAAATCACTATTGGAATAAATGGCACATAAATGACATCGTGTACAAAATGATACCCAGAGATCCTTCTAGGGACAAGCTGCTTCTCTTTTCTTCTTGCTGAGCTACCTGACAGGACTTTAAAAAGCAAAGACTGTTTTGTTTTCAGACATAAATGCTGCATGGAAATGTGATACTGTCTGGAACAAGCGGCATCACTTGTGTAACAGATACCCAGCAAAACCTTGTGCGTTCTTCCATTCGTAGCAGTACTGTTGCATGGTTCCGGAATTGACCCATAGGAATAGCCTGAAGTCACATGATGCAGCAACCTCTGGATGTAAGAAGAGCCCTGCTGGATCAGTCTAAAATCTTATCTAGCCAAACATTCTGTTCATGAAGTGGTCAGGAAGATGACTATGAGAAGTCTTCCGGTAGAACATGAGTATAACTGCACTCTGTCTCTCATTCTCCAGCTTATATAGGGGCATACTTCTTCTGATATGAAAATGATAAATAACCATCCTGCCTATTATCCTAGCTGAAGCTAAGGATTAGTTAAGGAGTCAGATCAGTGCCTAGATGCGAGACCAGCTGAGAACCTTCATGTGTTCCACCTTGAGCTTTGTCTTGGAAGAAATGTGGGGTAAGAATAAAGTATTTCTCCCATAGCCAACGGAGGACATCCTGTGGAGGGTTGTCCTTCCCACTGTCTCCAAAAGGCAGGTGTTCAAGCCAATCAGAGAAATGTGCTCAGGCTCCTCCTTGTGGCAGGATAGTCGCGTGGTCCCCAGTCTAGTGGCTGCCTGTACTCTGAGAGGACATTTCTACAAGAGTGCCTGTTGAAGGACCATTTTTGTGCTCACTAATGCAAGGTGTTTGCTTCTCTTCTCTCTTCCCTTCTCATTTCCTCCTTCCTGCTAACCTTTCTTTCTCCTGACTCCTCCCCATCCCAGTATTTGGAATCCTCCCCACCCCACCCACAGCTGAGGGAGGGAAGCATCTTAGGCATGTCGAAGTAGTCCTTGTCCTCAGCCCTGGGAAGGAAGGAGATCTCAGCAGGCCTGGGTTGTTGTGCAGCTGCAGAGCACAAAGCCTGCCATACCAGCATTCCTGCAGCTACCAGACTGGGCTAGGCATAGTCCAGCCCCTCCACATGGGCTGCTTTGGCTGAGGCCATCCTTGGGGCAACAGAGAGGGTGGGCGAGACCAGGGCCCTGGACTCTCCCACCCTCCTTATTGGTGGTCACTCCAACCACCCAAATGTCACCTGCTAAATTAAGCATCTGTTATTCGTGGAGAAAAAGGCCTCATACTTGGCCTGAGATTCCAGAGAGGCCTGCAACCCACCGTGCCACTCAAGCCAAGAGAGCCAGCCCCAAAGTGTGTGTGTGAGGGTACTCTTCTCCCTCTCCATGTTGCAGGGATTGTCCATTCCAGAGACTGAGTAGGGATGCTTGTAATACCATTCAGCTGTCATCTTGGCCATGCTATGTGATCAAGCCAAAAGAGCAAGAAAACCATTTTTAAAAAGAATCTGGTGGAGTATGCAACCTCACCGTGTGAGGCTGTGTGGAACTTCCTGACCCTCTATGGAGGCTGTGCACAATCCTTTGATTGGCTTTCAAAGTGAGTACAGAGGCCATCTGCTACAGGATGTCTTCTGCATATTACAGAGAATGCCTTTTAGTGCCAACAGTTCTATCTAATTCTATCACAGTTAAATCCACAGTTGGGTAATATCTGTATGAGGACCAACCACGGTGCCATGAAAATGTGCAAGCTTCTTAGTTATCCACAACTCTTCATCAGGCTAAGTAGCTAAAAAAGGAGTGGAGGATACTGTAGAAGAAACAAGAAAGCTCAGTGTTACGGTTATCAGGTCTACATTTTAAATGTCAGCTTTAAAGGATACAAACCTCACAGTTGTGGGCAGAAATATGAAAATATGACCAAAGTACTTATGAAGGAAGTAAAATCATATGCCAGAAAGAATTATAGTCCTTGATTATTTTAGTTCTCTCAGAAAAACATTAGTTATTGCTTGTGTGGTTCCTTTTTCTTATCAAAACTTCTAGGCTAATCATTCTCTGTTGGTTTATGCTCTTGTGGAGGAGCTGTTCTGCTTCAGGAGAAGGAATAAATTCAGGGCCCCTTATTTTGAACTGAGTTCAGCACAGTATTCATGCATTTTCCCAATAGGCCTCAAAGCCCCATGACAGTTTTATGTAAAATACACAACAGTGCAACAGGGAGGGGTTTTTTTAAATGAAATGTGAGTCATGGAGACCTTAATGTGTGATTTTTCTAGTTGAGAAGCTCTAAATTTCACAGGCAAGTATCAGTAAATATTTCACTAAGTATCATATTAATGGGTGTGTGCGAGTTCTCTGTTTTCTGCAAAACAGTTGAATTGGATAGGGATGATGTTGCAGACAGAGGAGGAGATAGGGCAACTGAGTAGTATAATGCTATTTCAGTTAGCTTTTACAGCTGTGAACCTCAAAGGTTTATTTCGAAAGATCCATTTACATTAAGGTCTCTTTTGGGGAGTAAATGTTCTGTGGTATCTGTGGGAGGGGGTGCATTTTGGGCTGTTCTTAGTAAATGATGGAGTGCAGTGCAAGACCACAAGTTTTCATTTCATTTGAGCCAGAAATTTTATTTCAATTTCATTTCCTCAGGTACTTTCAGTAAGAGATAATATACTAAACTGCCTGCTATGTTTACCCAGCTAACAAACTCTGTGTGGTAATTAGCAGAGAAAGGCATCATCAAGGGATTTAGCTTTTAAGATTAGCTGATGGCATAGGTAAACTTAAGATGTTCATTGTTGCAGTTCTTCAAAGAATCAACTAAGTCAGTGGTTTCCAAACAGAGTACCGTGACACTGTGAGTCACCGCAACAGACTCAACTTGGGTTCTGCAAATGTTTCAATCCACCCTCCCACTTTTTCACCTGGTTTTAAAATGTCCTGATTTCTCCCTCCAATTCCAAGCTTTATTTAAAAAAGTCAAAAGGAGCATAGTTGTGGAGCACTACCAGCCTTGGCAGCTTTTCTCAAGGCGGTGGTGAGGTTCTGCTGCTTGGCCAGCAAAGACTCAGCTCTGTTGGGTGGAGGAAGCAGAAGCAAAGAGGGCGAGAGCGGTGAGTTGGCCCTTAGCAGCCTTGTTAGATGGATGAAGCAGCAACAGCAAAGATGAACAGTAGGGCAGTGACTTGGCCCTTAACGTATTGCTGTTGCTGCTGCAGCAAAACAACAGTTGTCAGGACAGAAGCTACCACTTCTTTCTCTTCCTCCTGGTGGGGTGTGAGGCAAGACAGGAGCAACCTGGGCTTTTAGAAAAGCTGCTACCACTTCTGTCACCACTACACACACCCTTGGCTCAGTGGTAATTCCACGATGGTCCCTGGTATGCACCAGCAACAACAGTACCCAAGTGGCTGTGCTTCTCACTTTTACCACTGCCTTTTCCTCCATCCAGTGAGGCACTGTCCTCTCCGCCATCCTCCTCCTCTTTGCTTTTGCTTCCTTCACCCGGCCTAGCCCAAGCCTTCAGGAAACATGCCATGGTGCTGCATCTCGCTGTCTCCTCAAGAAGAGCCTCCCGATCTGGTCCTGCTCTTGCTCCAGCCCAGCTCTGTGCCACTCCCGCAGCCAAGCAGTTGCAGGGAGAGCGGTCAAGAAGCAACAGCTAGTGCATGGGCAGAGCTCAAAGAGAGGGGAGTGAGGAAATAGCAATAGCAGCGGTGGCAGATATGGGACTGTGACAACAGCAACAGCAGCAGTGGTTGCTTCAAAAGCAGTTGTAAGTTGATAGGACATAAATACTTCTGAGTTGTTTGGATGTAACAATTTCATCAACAGAACTGTTAGGTATTTCTTCTGGGCTAAGAACACCATGAAAAAATTGCTGAGAAACTAAGAGCGCCTTGAATCAAGGGAGTGTGGGAATCCTCTGAACTAAGCTGAACTTCAAAATGTTTTTCTATTGTTTTGAGTTGACACAAAGCAGACACTTCAAAAATGATTCATTTCCCTTGGAGGTAACATTATTTTTGCACAGATACCATTCCTTAAGATGTAAGAAGATACACCAGGTCTTTCAGCATGATAAAACTTTAAACAGAGCCTGTTCAGCAACATGATGGGTATTAACATGGTTTAGTGGATGTTGAAGGCCTTATGAATATTTCACATATGGATTCAGGTGATGGTCCACAGGTTTTATCGTGTGAAAAATTAAGCTTTTTATTATTTCCAAGCTAATAGCAAAGCCCTTTCCTGTTCAAGATAAGCATGTTACAGTATAGTGAAAGCTGCTATATGAAAGTACATATCCAATGCCCATTAAATGTCAAGGCCCCTACTTCCCCAAAATCACCTATTTTTCAAATTCTGAATATGAAGTATGTGGCTCCATATAACATACTCCCAGAATCTGTGGGGACGTTGAGCTGAACAACCCATCACTGAGAGCAGCAACAAAGTACAGGTATTCTCAGTTAGTCTCAACAGGGCAAACAAGTGATTTCCAGAATGCTTTAGAAAGAAATCTGTTAAATGTCAAGGTGTCAGACTGACCTCCAGTGTCTTTAACCTTTTTTTTTTCCATATTATCTTCGTTCTTCTGTAAATAATCTGATTAAAATCAAATTTTTAAGGGAGTTCGAGAGTGCAGTACATAAGAGCTTATGTACATACACATATGTTCATGTGTGTGTAATATCTCTTTCGCACACATGTTAATTTCAGGAGAAGAACAGGTTGCTTACCTGTAACTGTGGTTCTTCGAGTGGTCATCTGTACTCTCATACATTAGGAGCTTTCACGCCTGCACGATAGCATTCGGAAGATTCTAGAGCTCGATAGCTTGGCGGGAACTCCTCCCCCATGCCGGTACTGCGCATGCGCAGCCCGCCGAGCAACGGTCACTCCTCAGTTCTTGGTCCACTGAGTAAAGTGGGACCTGAAAGAGAGGGGAAGTTTGGGCGGGCATGTATGAGGGCACAGATGACCACTCGAAGAACCACAGTTACAGGTAAGCAACCTGTTCTTCGTGGTCTCTGTGCCTCATACATTAGGAGACTGTGTAGCTTACCAGTAGGATGGTGGGTCAGGTCCTGCAGAACAGAAGCCAGCACAGCATGTCCAAATCAAGCATCCCTCCGGGACCGGCAGTCCAGCCTGTAGTGGCGCACGAAGGTCGATGGTTGGGTCCAGGTTGCCACATGGCAGTTCCTACAGATCAGCTCCTCGCAGGAGGGCTGCAGATGTTGCCATGGCTCTTGTGGAATGAGCCCAAAGGAAATCTGGTGGAGGCTTCTTGGCAAGCTCATACGCCAGGTGGATAGTCTGGGCCACCCACTTGGAGAAGCGCTGTGTGGACACCTTGTGGCGTCTTCGACGCCTGCCATAGCACACAAAAAGGTGCGGGGTCTGTTGAAAAGAGGCAGTCCTGTCCTTGTAAAATGCCAAGGCCCAACGAACAGTGGAGGGACCGCTCCAAAGGTGTAGTTGGGTCCGGGTAAAAGGTGGGCAGGATGATGTCCTGGCTCAGGTGGAAGTTGGACACTACCTTCGGCAGGAATGAGATGTCAGGCCGAAGGACCACCTTGTCCCTGTGAAAGATCAGATATGGTTCATCACACCATAGGGCTGTCAACTCTCCCGCCCACCTGGCAGAGGTGACAGCCACTAAGAAGGCAGTTTTCATGGCGAGCAGCCTGTCCTCTGCAGTTGCCATAGGTTCGAAGGGCGGCCTTGTGAGCTGCAACAGCACCAACGATAACGACCATGGCGTCGGCAGCGATACCAGCGGGTAGAGGTGCTGCAGGCCCTTCGAAAACTGCTTGACGGTACCATCTCGGAAGAAAGCAGCCGATGGGGCTCGTGGCGGTTGGTATGCCACGATAGCGGCGATGTACACCTTTAGCGACGGGAAAGCCAGGCCCTACTGTCGAAGGTGCAGGAGGAAGTGGAGCATGGTAGGCAGGTTGACAGGCGACGCCGGCTCCCGACGTTCCTCGGCAAAGGCAACGAAACGCTGCCACTTGTAGTGGTAGTTACAGCGAGTCGATTCCTTCCTGGCCGCAGTCAAGATGTTCCCAATGATAGGGTCATCTATGGCGATATCCTCCAGGCATGGAGGGCCAAGAGTGGCAGGTCCGGGTGCAGCATGAGACCGTTGGAGTGGGAGAGGAGGTCCGGTACCGTTGGGAACTAGAGGATCCGTCCACGGGCGGCCTCAAACGGGGGCCCGAACCAGTGTTGCCTTGGCCAGTATGGTGCCACGAGAACGATGTCTGCTTTGATATCACGCAGCCCAGAAGGGGAAATGGAGGGAACGCGTAGAGGAGTCCCTCGTTCCACCGAAATTGGAACGCGTCGCCGATGGAGTGGCGATCGCGGCCAGCCCTCTACCAGTATCGACGACACTTCGCGTTCTGGCTGGTGGCAAAGAGGTCGATCGTTGGCTTGCCCCATCGGTCCCGAACCATCTGGAAGGCCTCACTGGCGAGGGACCAATCGTGATGGGATGAGGTGTTCCTGCTGAGAGCATCCGCTGTGGTGTTCTCCTGCCCAGCCAGGTGAACTGCCACCGGATGGATCCGGAGCGAGACGCACCATTCCCAGAGGTTGAGAGCGATGTTGCAGAGAGTGGTGGAGTGAGTCCCTCCTTGCCTATTGACATAGCAGACCGCCGTCATGTTGTTGGCGAGGATCAACACCATGCGGCCTGCGACGAGGTGACGAAACACCCGCAGAGCCTTGGAGATGGCTAGCAGCTCGAGGGCGTTGATGTGGAGGGCAGTCTCGTGACCAATCCACTGACCGCAGACTCTGAGGTCGCCGGAGTGTGCTCCCCAGCTGAAGAGTGAGGCATCCGTCGTCACCGTGACCGAGGGGTTGTGCTCCCGGAACGGCATGCCCGACAGAAGGTGGCTGTCGGACTGCCACCACAGTAGTGATTGGCGCACCTGGTGAGGCAGCTGATAACGGCGGGACTGGTTGTCCCAGAGCAGGTCGAAGGCCCAGACGAACCAGTGCTGCAACGGTCATGCGTGCGGTCTGGAGAGGTAGGTAAAGGCGGTCGTCAAAGCCATGTAGCCAAGGAGCAGTTGGATCCTCCTGGCCGACAGCGTCGGAGCATGGAAGGCAGCAGACGCTGCCTGACAAAGCATCCACGCCCTGTCCAGCGGTAAGTACGCCCTCGCCGATACCGCATCCAGGATCGCCCTGATGAAGTCAAGAACCCTTGCGGGCTCGAGATGGGATTTCTTCAGGTTGACCCGGAGTCCAAGCTGAGTGAGAAGGGTCAGAGTCCGGTGAATGTCCTCGTACAGTTTCTGTTGGCAGGACGCCACCAGGAGCCAATTGTCCAGATAGGGGTAGACAGAGATGCCTTTCGTCCGCAGGAACGACACGACGGGGGCCATGCACTTGGTGAAGACCCGTGGGGCGGTCGAGAAGCCGAACGGTAGCACCCGGTGCTGGTAGCACGTGCCGTCGACTGCAAACCATAGGTACCGTCTGTGCTGCGGGCAGATGGAGATGTGGAAGTAGGCATCCCGGAGGTCAGTGGAGGTGAACCAGTCCCCTCGCCGAAGAAAAGACAGGATCGAGGGTAGCGTGACCATCTTGAACCTCTTGGGGCGGATGTAATCGTTCACCCCTCTGAGGTCTAGGATAGGCCGCAGGGTTCCGTCCGTCTTCGGTACGGTGAAGTACCTCAAAAAGAAGCCGGTGGTCTTGGCTGAGGACAGAAGTTCCTCGATCGCTCCCTTTTGTAGAAGGGACTGGATCTCTTCCAGCAATACCGAGCTGGCTGGAGTGGAGTAGTAGACCCCTCGCGGCGGCATATCCTGGAACTCTATGGTGTATCCCAGGCGGATGATGGTAAGTACCCAGGAGTCCGTGGTGATTTTCTGCCACTGGGCGAGGTGTCTGGCCAGGCTCGGATGTTGTTGAAGGGTCGCTGGGAGGGTGAGGATTGGCGTCGGTGGAGTCCTGCGCAACACATCAAAACCGTGACTTCGACCTGGATGAAGACTTCTTGGAAGAAGAGGACGGGCATCTTTGAGGAAGCCTCCGTGCAGCAGATGAAGTGGACGGCCGGGACGCAGTCGATCGCAGTGACCGCGGTTGATATGCGGAGGAGGAGGAGGATCTTCTCCACGATGGTTTAGAGCCAAAGCTGTGGTGGGACTGGGCCGGCTGGTTAATGCCCTTCTTCTTTGCCGTCAGACGGGCCTTGACGAGGTGATCCATGGCCTCGTCTGTTGACATGTGGAAGAGACCCTGGCCGTCAAATGGGCGGTCCTCAATCCTTTGGCGGCTGTCTTCTTGGAGCCCTGATGACCACAGCCAAGCATGCCGATGGAGGGCCACTGCACCTACCATAACCCGCAAGGTAGCCTCCACGGCATGCCTCAAGGAAGTGATCTGTTGGTTTGCGACCGCAACAGCCTCACCAAAGAGGTTAGTGGCGGTAGCGCGGGAGTCCTCAGGCAGTTCAGCAAGGAGCGGGGCGAGCCGGTCCAGGATCTTACGATGGTAGGCCGCAAGGCACGCCATCGTATTCAGGGTTCTGGCCACCAAGGAGGATGCCGAGTAGAAGCATCTCCCGATGGAATCGAGCTTCCAGCCTTCACGATCCGGCGGGGTGGTATGAGCTCGATTGCCTCCCTTCGTCTGAGCCGACTCAACCACTATCAAGTTCGGTACCGGATGGCTAAAGAGGAACTCCGTGTTCTCTCTTTGCGTCTTGTAGAGATGTTCCAGTCTATGAGGTATAGACTGCACTGAAGCCGGCTTCGCCCATGGCTGCTTCATAGCCTTGAGCAATGTTGGGAGGAATGGCAACGGCGCAGTCAATGGCGGGCGTGTCTCGAGGTACTGGAACACCAGATCCTGCGCCGCTGGAGCCGGTTCCGCAACCTTTAGGCCGAGGGCCGTAGCCATACGGAGGAGGGTCACCAAGAACTGGCGCAAGTCCTCGGGCGCTGACTCCGGACCCGGTTCCCCAAATGCCTGCGGAGGTGACTCATGAGATGACAGAGTCGACTCCACAGAGTCTGAGTCTGACTCATATGACTCTGACGATGGCATCAGAGATCTCTCTGCTGCTCTCTCCTGAGATGGCTTGTTGGCAGGGAGAGCCAGGGTCACCGTCAGAGCAGCGAGCTGCGCCGGTACTGAGGTCGACGCCGTAGTCGGGGTGGGCGTGACCTGGAGGGGCACCACCGAGGAGGGGGCATGTGTCGTGGACGTTGCAGGTTGCGTCGCTTGGGCCACGGTGGTCTGTGGCATAGGACGCGTCGCCACCGTCCGTGGAGGGGGTGACACTGCCCTGTAGCGGGGTGAGGGCTCCCGGAACCTCCGATGGCGAGGCAAGTCGGACTGGCGAGGTGATTGGCTCGGCATCCTCTCATAATAGGAGTGATGGGCCTCCCTAGAAGGCAAACGAGACCAGTGTCGCGGAGACCAATACCGGATGTTGGGGTGGTACCGGTCCCGGTACGATGGGAAGTAAGAGTGGTACGACTCCAGGGCCTTGCGCCAGAGGTGCTCCTGGCCATACCTACCGAGGTAGGAGGCAGAGGAGTAAACGGTGTCCCTCGAGTAGGCTCTCTCTAGGCTCATCTCCCAATGTCGTGGGGATAGAGGCCTGGCTGTCTGGTCAGGAGAGTGGGAGTCGCCGTGTTTAGAGGCTGGCCTGTGGGAAGGCAAAGGCCAATGTCGGACCACAGCCTCCTCCCGGCGGTCAACCGATGGACGGTGATCCGGCAGGGTAACCACAACCGTCAGCTCGGGCGGTTCCGAGGGCGGGACCTCCACAGTCTGCTCCTCATCAGAAAGCTCGAGGACCTCTTACTCGAGAGCCTCTTGCTCCTCCGGGAGCTCCTCTGGTTCCTCAGAGAGCTGAGTAGGCGGAGGTGTCGGGAGACGAGTCTCCTTTTGAGGGGATCGTCTCTTTTCCTTCCTCCTCTTCTTCTTCACCTTCTCCTTCCCGGCGTCCTGAGTTGGAGGACACTTCTTCTGAGCCGGTGTCAGAGGCTTGGAGAAGGTGGAGGCCTGCGAGCCGCAGGATCCTCCCGCGCTGGAGGAGTCGGGATCCTCGGGAGCTTCATGATCGGTACCAAGCCCGGTACCAACGAGGTGGAAGGCGCGGCAGCTGCCACTGCTGCCGATGAAGAGGTTGTTGGGCGAGAGGATTTCTCAGCCATGACACCGTGGGCCTCGGTCTTCTGGGCACGTAGGGACTCCTCCCAACAGTGAGACTTCAGTCTCGCCGAGCAGTTGCAGAGGGTCTGGTGGGTAAACTGCTTGCAGACCGGGCAGGCCTGAACGTTATGGCCCTCATCCAAACAAAAAAGGCACTCATGGTGCTTGGCCAAGAGAGCGACCTTCCTTCCACAGGAGACGCAACTCTGAAACAGCGCCGACATAGAACATGTCGAGCAAGAAGAAGAGAAGCGAGAGGGATAGCGGGGGTTCGAAGTCGACAGAACCAGTCCAAGATCCAAAAATCGTAGTCAAGCCAAAAAAAAACGGGTCGGAACCAGAAGCCGAAAACACCAAGTCAAATCGTAAGTCAAATCCAAAGTCCAAAAAGCCGAAAACCGTAGTCAAAAAAGCCAAGAATCAAGCCGAAAAAGCGCAAGCTATCAAAGAACCTTCTGTTCGCAACGGCGGACAAGAAAGAACTGAGAAGTGACCGTTGCTCGGCGGGCTGAGCATGCGCAGTACCGGCATGGGGGAGGGGTTCCCGCCAAGCTATCGAGCTCTAGAATCTTCCGAACGCTACCGCGCAGGCGCAAAAGCTCCTAATGTATGAGGCACAGAGACCACGAAGAAGAACCCAGTTTTTCATAGTTCAGGCCAAATGTGGAGAGCATATACAGAGACTGGCAGAGAAATAACTGAGCTCAAAATGCTGTTTTGGACTGAGGTGGAGATGGTGATCATCACATTTGTGTCATCTCTGAAGGATGCTGGGGCAGGCTTTGGAGATGCGTTTGTGTCTTAAAGTTACAGGTAACATCTCGAAGCTGCACTGCAAATCACTGACTTCAAACTAGTAAAGGAGGCAGGGCAATGCCGTTATTGTGACCTCTCTTCAAAACTGCTAATCTCAGCTCTGAATTAGCATTTCACAGCTTGTTCAATGTTGTCATAACACTAGATTTTGTCCTTTAAAAATAAAAAGGGATGGTTGAGAAATAGCCTCTGATGAAAAGCATTATGGGAGCTTAGGGAGAACTAGATGTGATATGCAGTGCAGTAAAGCAACCATTACAATGAATACAAAAAGGTTCATATTAAAAGTGCAGCCAAAATGGGTAGGCCATAAAGTAACCAAGCTAACAAGGTATTTTTTTAGGTTTTCTTTTCCTCTCCCTTGGCCCATGTGCCTACTCCATCCTGGAAAATACATGTACATTTGTAGTGTATGCAAACCCAACACTTAGAGCTTTTCTAATGATCTGATTTTTCTGCACATTTTTTCACCTACGCTCATTGTAGAAGAATGATTTCTGATTATGGCTTACTATTTACCATTAGCAAATTGGAAAGGCAGGGCTAAAATCAACACCTCATTCAACTTCAGAGACAGTTCTTGTTCCCTGGAGGAATCTACAGTTTCCAATCAGTTTACCTTTAATAATTCTTCTCTCTCCATGTTCTCCCACTACTACCACCATCCTCCTCCTTTATACGTCAGTTTATTTTGTACCATTTATCTTCTAAAACATAATTTCCCCTTTTCAGAAAAAAAAGTAACTTGAATTCCCAGAGGATTCTTAGTGCCCAGTTGGTCAGCGTATGCTGATCTTTCAGACACCTGTTTAATGTATTATAATGGAAACAGCTTGAAGGCACACAACAAATGATCTTAAAATGTGTATTCCTCTAAAATCAAAAGCATCAGGAAACCAAACCATGTCTGTGGGGTTTATATATGTATGTCCAAGGGATCCTCAAGAAGCTAATAATATCTCTAGTGAACAGTATTTTCTCGTTCTTTTTTAAGCATTTATGATGTAACAGAGACACATTTCCTAATGAGTCTTGCAGACAGTTACTCATAGATAATGAAACTAAGACTCAAACCCTTTCATCTCAAGATTAACGTATTTTTCCCCATCTCATTCAGATCTCGATCAAGGTCACCAAGGAGGAGGACACACACACCTGAAAGGCGTAGAGAGGAAAGAAGTGTCCCGACAGCATATCGTGTTACCAACAGTCCAGGAGTGAGCAGGAGGCGTACACGTTCCAGGTATGAGGTTACATTTGCAGAATGCTTTTTTGTATTTCTTGAGGGGAACTGTTGAGGTTTCCTTGGCTCGGGTGGCTTCCCATATATCAAAATTTCCAAGGCAGCTTATGTTATGTAAAATAAACAAATGCAAATTCACAATCAAGGTAATGTTTGCAGCACGAGGAGAATTTAAAATGGAATGTGTCAAGTTAATTTCAAAAATAAGCATTCTTTTTGTGAGCAGTATCGCGTCCCATGTTCTGCATACATTCATACAGCATCTTTGATGAAACATCCACCTAGATTTGTTGTGGTGCTTGATGTTGAGTTTTAATTGAGGAGGAACATTGGTCGTTCTCTCCTGAATGAACCCAAGACAATGAATAGTGTTTTAGATATCCTTAATGAAAGACTATATTAGTGTTGATCACTAGCTTTATGAGATGGCTGTGTTCACTGTATTGCAAGCGGTTCTCAGCAGCCTTGCATTTGATGAAGATCTGTATCTTATGCTTTGGATGTAAGATCAGTGGTGTGTCTGAGCTAGATGGGCCAACTTCCTGGCAAATAGCTTCCTATTTTCCAAATACTCTGAGCAGAAATACCTCCTGCATATAGTGGAAACTCTCTGTCTCGCCTTTCTTTACTGAGTGATCTTGTAGATTTTGTCGTTTATCTCAAGAGTATGTAGGATGGATAATTACCATGGCACAAGAATGTCCTTTATTGTATAGCCTATGTAGTAAATGATCTGGATTCCCTGTAGTAGGAGTTACGAGACCTGTGTCGGAGATTTTATTCTCTGCTGCAAGAGACCTTCAGTTCCTACTCATCTTAAGGAAGGCGCTGTGACAGTTTGCAGTGCATTCTCTGTAATAGCATATTTCTGCCAGAATAATTTTTACATGGAAATTGTAAAACGTTTGCCAGAGAAGTTTTGTCCACTCAGGAACCCCAACATGAACATTCTAAGCTCTACATTTAGTTCACACTAAGTACCAGACAGAGACCACAAAGCTTTTGTCATCACTCCACAAACTGGAGCACGAGCCACATTTCCCTGTGACCGTGCATTGCAGAAGTTCGCTAGTAATGGATATATGTCAAGCTGTCTCTCAGGGGGCGATGGTTTGCCATAGTTGGTATTTTCTCTGCAGGAAGCCCCTGCTAAGCTTCGGAAGAACCTGTGCTTACTTCCAGGAACTCGGTTTGAAAACTGCTGATGGAACTCTTTCAGAAGACAAACACTGAAACACAGCTCTCCTCTCACTTAGGAAATGTTTTCCCCACTGTTTCTCAGATATTTCTTGCTGAAGTTGCAGAGGCTTTTTGAGCATGTGAAACAGACTGAGTGCAGATGCCTGGGGATTATAGCCACTGTTGGCTGCCACATGAACCATCATCCTGCTGCTTTTAAATCTCCCCCCAAAAGAGGCACATGCAGCCTTGGAAGATGGAGTTCACTGTTTAACTAGAAAATAAAGACTGTTTCCCCTCTTCCAACACAGCTCCTTAGCTCCACAGTGATTCCCCACAGCAAGGAACATCTTCACAGACGCTCTGTAACAAACATAATACAGAGTTGGAGGCATTGCATCTTGTAGTTGCCCATAAAAAAAATGGCAGCAATACTTACAGAGTTTAACTAGAAGAGAAGACCCTTTTTAACATTGTTGTAGTTCCTTCAGGCTGTTTCTGACTTATGGCAACCCTCACGCAAACATATCACAGGGTTTTCTTGGAAAGATATGTTCAGCAGATGTTTGCCTTTGTATTGCTCTGAGGCTGAGAGAATGTGATTTGCCCAAGGTCACCCAGTGGGTTTCCATGACCAAGCAGGGTTTCAAATCCTGGTCTCCCAGAGTCATAGTCCAGTGGGTCAAACCACTGCACCAGGCTGGTGCTCCTTTTTAAAATAGTTAATTTTAAATCCATGCAGTTTGGGGGGGGTGTTTTGTTTTAAGTAGAAGTTGGGTGTGCAAATTTCCTCTGACCAGACAGCATGTGAAATGAAATTGTGGAAATAGAATGGCAATATTGAGTCATACAGTGCCACTTTCCAAATGGTTAATTTTGTTTTTGTTGTAGAATGGAAAAATTCAATGAAGTTTTCGCTCTCTCTCTGAAGTTTTTTCTAATTGTACTGTATTGCAACTGTTTGGTTTGCTCTGTGATCTCAGAAAATCAGAGGTGGGGTGTTTTTACCCTTTTTCATATAGTTTTCAGTGTAAAGGACAAATAGGGAGGCCAGTAAATTAAAAGGTGACAATGAAAGAAACATAAAGGCAATTTGTAATGGCAAAACAACAAATCCTGGAAGTTGGAGCACATGCTTAATATAGGGAAGCATAACATCGTGGGGTTTTTTAAACATGAACTCTGCTAATACCAGATTTATAACGTATCCGTTATGAATGTTTTTGTACTACAAATGAAAAGGGAATTCCAATTGAAACTTGGGTAATATGCAAGATGCGACATAGTCTGTTCATCTGTATCTCCTGGAACCTGTTTATATTTACTTCTTCATTTACTACTTACAGTTGTATCCTACCTCATTCTGCCAATCTCTGTTCCTCCCTACTGTATTCTTCCAACATCCCTGTGAGGTACCCTAGGTTTATATAGTTTCATGGTTCACGGGGACCTAGAACATGAATCTCCCAGAGCCTAGTCCAACGTTCTAAGCCCTACACTACACTGATGTCATGTCCCCTTCCCTTTTCTTTTCAGTCTAGAATCAGGCAAATCCTGGCAAACTCTGCTACATCGTGTTTTTCTTTCCACCAGAGAGAGAAAAGGGATGATTATGTCCCCAAGCCCAAGGCTGGCTTCTTTATCAGAGTGTATAAAATAAATTCATACAAGAATTGAAGAGAACAAAATGTAATAGATTTTTCACTTTAATCTCTGAGAAATGCTTTGGCTTGATATAAGCAAACTTCCCTATCAAAACTGAATTAACAAAAGAAACAGAATTAATCTTCACATTCTTCTACCTTTTCTCTACATTAAAGACAACATATCTGGATATGTTTTGCTGTTCTCCCTTTTACTTGGCTCTTGTTTTATACCCACACTGTGCGCTGTCTCAGCACACAGAATTTTATTCTTGACTGTTCCTGCCAGTACATTGTTAGTTAAACACAAGAATCAATTTTTATTCTCAGGATGACTGTTTAGGACTTTTTGCCATCTATTTCTCATTGTTAGACCAAACAAACACAGATAAAGAGACAATGTAGAAAGCGTAAGTATAAAGACAGGAAAATCATGCATTTGTGTCTTACAAAGCAGAAACTTCTTTATTGGACCAGTGGTGGCTAAAAATAAAAATAAAAAAGCCCTTGGTGCTCATGGCTGTTTTCTTAAAAGCCAGTATTCTCCTTGTTTTGTAGCTCCTGAATAACTATAAATATTCTGAACTTGTACGTCTTAAAGATCCTTAATGTCACACAGTTAAATTCCCAGAATAACTTGCTTTGACACCAGAATTTAGCAGTACAATTCTATATGTGACTACAGAGTAGTAAACCCCGTTACATTAAGGGGAACTTCGTCCAAGATAAGTAGGATGACATTTGGAAGACCATCCTCTCTGGAAGAGGGAAAAGAGTAAGCAAGGTTTAATATTGCAGTGAGTAATGGTAACATTAAAGTTAATTAACAAATTCTGCTCGTATTTTATCTGATGTCAGACAGACAGTTGTTAAGTCCAGTGGACACGTAAAAGGGCTGCAACTGGAAGAGGAGCCTACAGTGAAACTGGAGAACCAAGTACAATAGTTTGTGCTTTCTCTAACAACTCTGTGGCAGCAGCCACCATTTGAAGACCAAGAGGGATACCTTGAGCTACTGAATCAAGTTTCAGGGAAACTTCAGGTCAGAGTAAGAACCCAACAGTTGGCACAAAACGCAGGGACCCTATCTTGTTCATGACAGGATAAGGTAAAAGGCTTAGTATAGCCAGGGATCACAAGAGCCAAGGGTAGGGCTAAAAACAGGTTAACTTGAATGAAAGTATATTCACAATCTTCTGTCCAGTCTGAGGGGTGTGGAACAGAATCCTGTAAAGAAATCAGTTAGAGGCTCAGTGAGAAATGCGAAATTAGGGATCCATTGCCTGCAATAGCGTGTTGCACCCAGAAACTTATGAGTGTCCTCCTTAGTTACAGGTCAGGGACTGGATAGCACAGCAGCAATGTATTATTGTTTGAGGCAGCACCCTTCCATAGAAATCTAGTGACCCAAATAAGGAACTTGAGGCAAAGCAAAGTGAAGCTTCCTTAGGGGTACCTTGTGACCTTCTTCAGCCAAAGCACAGAGGTGGTATACCATGTCTTCTTTGTATCTCTGTTCAGAATCAGAACAAACCAGCAAGTCATCCACGTACTGAATTGTCTTAGAGAAATGCGGTAATGAAATGGAATCAAAGTCACATTTTAAACATTAAGAGAAAAGTATAGGGCTATCCCCCAAACTCCGGTGGAATTCAGGTCCAGCTGAGTTGGTGGTTTTAGTATTTGCACGCAAAAGGAGTTGTGATCCAGAGCAATTGGAATAGAAAAGAAGGCAGAACATAAGTCAGAATAGACAAAAACTGGAGAGCACCCAGTTTTAGTCTTCATAAAATAAAGCAGCCATCTATCAAGCACTTTGAGGCATGTCTCTGGTTTTTCCTGTAGAACATAAATCAGGTACAAAAAAGTGAGTTGGTGTGGGTAGAGTAGATGAAAGAATGGTAGCAGGGTTGGGGAACAACAGGGAAGTGTGGGATCGCAAAAGCACTATCTGCTCAAAGACCTTGAACGAACCTCCACAATTGTCATCCCTCTGAATCAGTGTGACCTCCTTTCTTGACAAGTGAGATAGGAGTATTGTAGTGGAAAACAGTAAGGAGTGTAGCAAAGAATCAATAATGGGTTTAATTCCTTTCTCTGTTTCTCTGGAGAGGCAGTATTGAAGTACCTAGAAGAATGGTCTGTTGGTATAGTACAGAATGAGAACAGGTTCTGCTGAGCAAAGCAATCTCGCCCATTTGAGCTGAGTAGCTCGTAAAGACTCAGAACAGCGGCCATATCCAAGGGAAGCCGTGTAAGGGGTTTCAGCAGATTGTCCAGGAGTTCAGCAGTGAGCGTGAGAGAGACGTCAGTCTTGGGGCATTTTTGATTAGCAAGTCCATATTATATTAGATTTTGTGCAAATATTACTGCAGCTAATTTGCACAACAGATCTTCCCAGCAGGTTTACAGGAGTGTTGGGGACAGCAAGAAAGAATGTTTGGCCAAAAAGAGTAACTTGACATGACAGGATTAAGAATAGTGGAAGAAATAGAGAAAACCCACGCATGCACCTTAAATGAAGAAGCACTACGTGCACGAAAGCTGTGGGGAGGAGCAAGGACTCAGTTTATACTGTAATGAAGATTAAAGAAGAACGAAAAGTGTGCTTTTTTTAAAGGTGTGGTAGTTGGTGGAAGTGGGTTAACTACAGGTGGGAAACAAGATTGCCTTTTGAAAGTGGTAGAAAGCAGTAAGGAAAGAAGCAATTACTGAGGGGAAACATTTATTTAGAAATCAGTACTTCTATTTGTAATTACTAAATTCAAAGAGCTTTGGGAAAACTGGCAACAGTCTGGAAAGCTCACCTTTGGCAAGACCAAGGTTTCTTAACAGAGCAAGGCATGAACACTTGGCCAGCCCAGAAGGTGGCTCCTGGCCCATTGGAGTTGCTTACCCTTTAAATAACCAGTTAGTGAGGTCAAGAGTGGGGTGGGAACACTCCACTGATAGGTATGACTTTTCTGATTGAAGGTGATCTCTTTGGATAGTAAGTGTCTTTTAAAACAGTTCATTACTTGTGATCATAACAGGGGACAGTTTCCACCGAGAAGGTCCATGCGTCTGCCGCAGATATATTCAGAAGCAGCTCTTTGCATTTTTGCAGGCCCATAAAAGCAGTCAACCACATACAGATGGCTCAAGTGTTTAGCTTGTAAAAGCTGGAGCAAGGCATCTTGTTTGCAGCTGAGGTTAAAGCTTGTGTTTCTCATCATTCTTAACAACCAACTGAGCACAAAAAAATGAGGTGAGAGGGATGCAAACGTGTTGACTGACACGTTGATCTGTTGCTCTTAATTGAAGGAATGAACAAATTGTCAGATTGTTCAGAACAGTCTATCAAGATCAGGGCAACTCATTTTCATCCACTGAGTATGTGGCAAGCACTGGAAAACAAACTGAAACTCTCACTGCTGCCAGATACGGGCATGATCATGCTTTTCTCCCTTTATCAGTACAAATGTCATTTCTCAAGATGACATTCTTAATCTTGTCTATGGTGTAGCTGTACACCTGCAGACGTCTGTGTAAGAAACTGACATGGCCACATCAATTGGGCTGTCAAGTTTTCAGTGCTTCTGGTGTAAGTACATGACAGTACTTTTATGTTGAGCATTGTGATGGGTGTATCACCTTTGCAAAGGGCAAGGGGCCCATATTAGCACTTGATACTGCCAGTGTGAGTTCCTCTGATTCTACTAGTGAGGAACCTTTTTCAGCCCGAGGGCCAAATGCAGGGTCAGAAATATACTCAGGGCAGGGGGAGCATTCCAACGGCAGAGGCAACCAGAGCAAACGGAGAGACCAAAACTACCAGCATACCTTTAGCTTAAAACTCTTTTTCCTAGTAGCTAAATGTAAGACAATACATTTCAGCCTTTTAGAATTGGGGGCAGGGAGAGCAGAAAAGCTGGGAAACAGTTTCACGCGGAATACGTTGTAACTTTTGGAGGAATCCCTGGGGGGAGTGATTTGGACTTGCATAATTTGCAGTCCAAAGCCAGTGCAGAGCTGATAAAAATTAACAACATGTGGTCTAAAAAGAAATGGGAACAAAATGTTTTTGGACTGCATTTCATCGTGGATAGGTGAAACTGTGGATATCTGTTACTTGGGTACAGGGGAACCTACTGTGTTTTTTTAAAAAATAATTTCTTTGATACAGAAAAGGTGTATACAGGAAATAATCTGTTTTAAACTTTGTAAGCTGAGTGTTCCAGACTGGGAAAGAAGACATGTATGAGAGAGAGAGAGAGAGAGAGAGAGAGAGAGAGTGTAACAACAAGGAAACTGAAGGAGGATTGGAAAGAGATTGTATTCTTTGCCTCTCTTTTTCTGTACCATATTGTGTAGTTTTGGATTAAGCAACATTGTTGTTTTTCCTTTTTGTTTTCAGAAGTCCTCATGAAAGGAAGAAGCGGAGATCTCACTCTCACAGCAAATCCAAAGCAAGGTCTCATTCACCCTCGATCTCACCAAGCAAACAGATGGCGTATAAGAACTCAACCCATTCTGCCAGTGTCTCTCCTGTGGAGAGCAGGGGATCCAGCCAAGAACGCACTGGGTAATTAAACTTCTAAAATCTGAACACAGGCCTTTCCTGCTCACTCAAATCTGGGATAAGGCTGTAGTGCAGATTTCCTGAAACAGAAAAAAAAGGAGGACCTCATATACCTATGACTCAAAGTGAGCAGCTTACCTTTGGGTGTTAATATAGGGAATTATTTACATTGTATTGTCCTGCTTACATGGTAAGCACTGTATTATGCTTTTGCATCTAATCAGAATCTGGCGTGCTCAGGACAGTAGTATGCTTCTTTTTGTCACATAGTTGAGTAGTACAGATGGATCTACAACACAGAAGATGATGGCAGGCTGGTAGAATTGGGTTGCAAGTAGAACATCTTAAGTCTGAATGCTGTTTGAATTTTAAAAATAAAACAGTAGGATTTCTCTGATGGTCTAGCTTTCTTCTTGCAGATTTTTTTTTAATGGGAAGGAAGGATCCAAATATGAGTATTTATCAGTTTAAAGTTCCACTGTCACTTCATTCTGTTCTGTGTATACATCTGGCAAACATCATTAGTTTGAAAGTTTTATGCATTGTGTTTGCATTTTGTCTTTTTCCTTTCATGGGTGTGTCCACACCTACCTTTTCCAAACAGCTGTAGTTTAGCCTTTTAGTAATTTCACCAGTGAAATACTTAATCTTCAAGACTGTTCATATTAACCTGCACACTCTGTAATCATGGATTTTTTTTTCTTTGCATTCAGTTAGAGAGTATTGAAGATGCTGAATTTTGGAAGGAACCCCATTAAGTGTTCCTCCCCATAAAATTGTGTATTTCTCTTAAGCATCCAATTTCACTGTTGTCTGAGCCTTTCAGCAGTAGCTTATCCATGCTATATCCACTTGTAAATTGCTGGGACTAGGGCTGGGAGAGTTCACACAATCCTGACATGCATGCATGCATTCATTTAAACAATCTTCTGTTGATTGATTTAAATTGCATATTACATAAAGCTTAGCCTAAATATGCAAAGAACCTCATGTGAATTCCCTCATTAATCCTTATGGGAGGCCTAGTAGACAGACCTGTATTATTCCTTGGGAGTGGAAATAGCTTAGTTTTAAATGATTTGTCTGACACTACCTAGTGATTGCAGGCAAAGATGAGAATGAAGCACAGCTAGTTCTCTTAGCCTTTGCTCTGAATTTGTTCTGGGTTATTTGTGCAGCTCAAAGTGCCTCACTCTGTTTACCTGTGCAGTAGTTGTCCATTCACTGACTATACTCTTCTCTCTCTCTCTTTAAATCCTTTTAGGGGAGTTTCTTTGGAAAAAGATGGCCAGATCTCTTCAGCAATTGTTTCATCCGTACAGAGCAAAATAACTCAGGTACAACTCAGAATGATCACGCTTACAGGCTTTAATGATTGCAAAATTATCTGCCTGTTTTGTCACAGTCATACTACATCACTTTTGAATTGCAGTTCCAATACTGAAACAAATTTCTAAAAGGAGCAGTTCAAATGAATGTGCCACAAGTGTTTTTTCCAGATCTTAAATCTCTCTGGTCTATGAGAGGATGTGTTAGTACTATCACTTAATTGTGGAAGTCAATCAGAACTTAACTTCCTGTCAGAACAGATTTATTTTTCAGAGTCACAGCAAGGTAAGAGGAACCATTTACTTCTTTGCTCAAATCACAGAACAGCCTTCATGTCTCTGCAATGGCCTTATGTCACTTTCTGGCACACAATTCCCTTGTTTTTGCCTCTTCATAGTTCTCTGTAATCTTATCCAGAGACAACCTTTTTGGTTCTGTTTTCTGATGTGTCTGTAATCTTTGCTCCCCCAATTGTTAATTACCTTGTATTTTCTTTTATATGGTTCTCTTAAATAATTCCAACTGTTCTCTTTTTTTTTCTGCTCAGAGTTCTCTACCAGTTATATAAGGTCCTCTCCCCGACCTCCAGTGTGCCTTCTCAAATTCTTATTCAGAGATGTCCTCCCTTTTCCATTAAACCTTTACCAAGTGCAACCTAGCCATCATTCCACTTGCATTAGAGCCTTATTATATATCAGAGTGTTTCTTTACATGTTGTCCATATTCCTTTTGGAGAGATGAGATGAGATGAGATGAGATGAGATGAGATGAGATGAGATGAGATTATAAGTGTCTTGGAGGCAAGAGCTCTGTCTTACTAGTAATGTAAAGCTCCAGGTACAGTTGAAAAATGTATAGCAGAGAAGGATTTTGCACAGGTATAGAATATCCCCAAGTACACCCTTCCTCCCAGATAAGCTGATTGTCTTTCAGTCCTGTGGGGAGAAGAAACCACTGCACTTGAACACAATTATGCAATGGCAGAACCTATTGTCTGCCTGCCACAGTGGCAAATCCACTGCCACCTCCCCGTAACAGAACTTGGCAGAGGTTTTGACTAGAAGAATTGTCCCTCCCACAGCAGAAGACACCTGTAGGGGCAGATTAAGAAACAGCAGCATTGAGCTAGCAAAAGAAATGTGTGGACTTCAAAGGAATGTGGTCATGGTTTGAAAGGATGGCAAGAAAAATTCTTCACTTCCCAGTAGCATGTGCCACTGCATGTAGCTCCTAGCACTCCTTTGTTGGTGGTTGTCCAGTATCTCGGAGACATGGGTAATTGGGGATAAAGCAAATTATCTTGCTTGGGAAAGGTCTCCGATTCAGTCCCTGGCATCCATTTCTATCAGTGGCACCCAAACATGTTGGACAATTACTTCCAGAAACTGTGACCATGCTGTTTTATGGTTTCTGGGACATGAAGTTCAATAACATCTGGGAAGTGAAGATTGGGAACCACTAGTTTAGATTTTCATGGGTAACAGTACAGCAGAGAGGTATATATATGTTGTCACTTGAAACATAGTAGAATTGCCAGCAGCTACAACAGACCATTGATGTTCAACTAGTCAGGACAGAATGTATAATGACATATTTAAAAAATGTAGAGAAGGATGAGGAAAAAAAGAGCATGAATATGACAGTATTTTCCATGCTGTACATCTATACCAAGTTTGTATATTAGTTTAATTCATAATTAAAAGCCTGGAGATTCTCATCTCCTCTGCCCTTGCCCACAGATGAATTTTCCAGGGCTGCTTAGGGAGAAGAAAAGACTTTTAGATGAGCGTGCTTGCAATACAAGCATGCCCAAGAGAAACACATTAAGATTAAAGTCAGTCTTGTGCTGCAGGTTGGAGTCAAAGGTAAGTCTCAGATCTGAAAAGATGCTGTGCAAAAACAGTATGGAGTTGGATGAGCTAGTTTCTGATATGCCAACAGGTAACAAGGGCTGGTTCCGGCACTAACAGTTTGGCAGTGTTTGGCATTAGTTATGATTGGTGGTTGTAGTCCAGCACATCAGGAGGGCATTAGTTGTGGAAGTTGAGTTTATTAAATTATACAGCAGCCTCATGCGTTCTGCCAGTGTAAGAATCAATCTGTACTGCTCCTAGCATGTCAGAAACAGCTGCTGCTGTGCTACACAGCATAGCAGACCTCACATAGAGCCTGCACTTACAGACTTCTGGGTGTTGACAGACTGCTGTTACCGTCATCCTTTACTGTTGGTCAGGCTGGTCAGGGCTAATGGGAGTTAGTGTCCAGTCACATCTAGATAGCTACACATCACCCAGCCCTGGCATAGAGAAAACCTTAGCAATAATTTTTTACACCAGAATAAAGATCACTGTGCCTCATCCTGAGCTGTTTTCTGATGGCACACCATGTGTTAAGGTGTTGTGTTAAATCTGGGGACAAGAGAAATACATGCCATAATCTTTAATGTGTTTTTAACTCTTTTAAACTATTTTTAAGTGAATTGTTTAAGACTGATTGATTGAATGAATGAATTTATATCCCACCTTTCTCCCAAGATGGGATTCAAAGTGGCTTTTTTTTAAAAAAAAAATTCTATTGCAGATTGTTTTAGCTATTGCTTTAACATGCAGTTTGAACCACTTTGGGTCCCATATGAGAGAAAAGCAGGATATAAATTCAACAAATAAGATAAAATTTTGCCACATATAGAATCATTGGGAGCAAGAGGTGTTTAGAAGCCATGTTCTAACCACTGCAGACCAAATGAAATGTGTTCTGATCCAGCAGAGCGATACTAGGTAGCCTCTCAAAAGCAGGCATGTCTCTTTCTGTGAATATATGTATATCCTCCACCCCAGGTGTTTCTCTTTTGAAATAGTTTAAAACCACAGTAAGCAATTAATTTAGACTACCAGAGAATTCAGTTTACCTGAAATATGATGTTTTTGCTTTGGGATTTGCTGTGCATAAATCTTGAGTGAAACCATGTATCAGTACTTTAGACATCTTTAGGAAGTTCAGTCTGGTTGTAAAAGCTTGCTAGAACATCTTGCTTGATAAGTCCTCTGCTTTAGGCTGTTTGACTCCCAATCTTGAAACCTTTGTAGAGGTCTCTGTATTGTTTACTTTTCTTGCCCTCTTCCTACGCTTTTTATGTACGCTCACCAAATCCTGTTCTCAGTTATCTTTGACTGTGTTTGTTGCAGGATCTTATGGCCAAGGTGAGGGCTATGCTAGCCGCTTCCAAAAACATCCCAACTAGTGCCTCCTGAGCCAGAAGATAATAACCAGCGGGAATCTTCGTTCAGATGGTTCCCAACTCCTTTTGACCAACAGCAGATATCAAGGAGCCAAAATCCTTACTATGTACAGAAGATCTTCCTCTTGAACCTTCACTGAATTTTCCACATGGAACTTCTCTTTTGATAATGCAGCCTTTTGGAGTTTTGTAAATTACGTTTTGACTGGCTCTTCAGTAAGAATTTTAACCATGAGGAGTATATATGTATATTGTAAACACAACCTTCCCGCAAATGTCAGACAAATAAAATGCAGAAAAAAACTTTTTTTGCTGTCTGTTTTTGGGAGGCTTTTTTTTTAAAGTTTTATTTAAGCGATTTAAGACCTGCTTTTCAATCAGCATTCTCCAAATTAGTGTATACAAATTGAAAGGGACAGCTGAAGCAATGAAAGACCCATAGAAACAGCAACAAAAGGGCAGGTAAAAGTCAAAGACCGACAACTATGCATAAGGCTTTTAATGAAAGAGATCTTACCTAGAATGGTTTTAATGGTTAAGGAGCAGTCTTTATTGTTTGTTTGCTTAAAAGGAGGAAGTTCTCAATTGCTTCATGAGAGGGCTGGTGTCAAAGGCCATTAAAATGTATAGTCATCAAGAGATTCTGAGTGCCTACTCCTGAGCAAGAAGCCACTCCCTCAGCTATCTTCTGTTCAGGGGGTGGGGGAAAGGCTTAAAAATTAAACATCAATATGGTGAAGTTAGTGTTGGAATCTCATCAGCAGTCGTTGAAATTCACAGAAAATTAGGGATGTTTCTCCCACTTGCCATGTTAAAGGAGTACGGTCAAGTGTAGTTTTTAT
Organism: Iguana delicatissima; assembly: GCA_948472985.1. Lineage (NCBI taxonomy): Eukaryota > Metazoa > Chordata > Lepidosauria > Squamata > Iguanidae > Iguana > Iguana delicatissima. The sequence goes on from CAOKZL010000404.1 coordinate 660,537, forward strand.
TAAAAATGTGTCACATGCAGTCTTTAAAATGATCTCTGAGGAACTAAGTGTATAGTTCAGACTGAAATGATAACTACAATAAAGTAATTAAAGTAATATGCTTAATCTTGCTTTTTAAAGCTTAGAAAAAACCTTTGACAGGTTGTTCTGAAATCTAAAAGTGGTTCTGTATGCAAAATGCCACTTCATATATTCCTAGTTACTGACCTATTTTTCTTTTGACACACTTACTTCTGCTGTCCTTTTTCCAAATGCAAAGTAGCTACTGTTCTCCAGGGATCCAAGATTGCCTTTGTTTTATTTTTTTTCTTTTTCCATGCTCAAGAAAAACATTGTCTTGATGTCTATCTTGTCTTTATAAATGGCCAGTGGCAATTACCAATTATATACAAAATCTTGTGAGCTTCCTATAATTACAAAATCATTTGCCATACAGGCGGAAGTTCAGTGAAATTACCTGAAAACATTTTTCAAAAGAGAATAGTAGCAGGGTGTTTGTTTTGTTTTGTTTTTAATGGCATTATTAAAAGCACAAGAGAGAAAATGTTGATCAATGATGGACTGCTACCACAGTTCCAGCTGGAACAATTTGCTTTCATGGTATGTTGTGATATAGCCTTTTACATTTGACCCATTAGACAGGACTAACGGAGCAGACTGGAAATGAAAAGGGGGAAAAATAGAAAAGTTCCACAAATAGTCCATGAGCTTTAGTATTTATTTAACATGTTTTAGCCCAGCAGTTCACCCAAAAGACTCTTGGTGGGTGTAGACATTGTGCCTCACACAATGGGTTTTTGCGTGTGTGCATAGACCCCACTGGAATGTTCTGGAGCTGAGGAGCTTGGCAGGAACTCCACCCCTTCCTGCATAGTGTGCAGGATCCAACCCGCCAAGCTATTGTCTCCACAGTTAAAGGTAACCTGTTCTTTTCTCTTGATTAATTATTTCAACTGATGGAGCAGTAGGTATATTCTCACTTTGTGAAACTGATAATGGAACCCAGGGATAAGGGATTAACCATTGCTCCATCTTTTTAATATTAAAGCAATTAAAATCTAGATAAATGAGTGATGGCAGTTATTAAAAGAACTCCTCCGACAGGTTGACCAGATAGAGGATTAGTATTACTTCCGGAAGATTGTATTTTTAATTCCTCAGAAGAAAGTGTGGATGGCAACAGAACGGCCGTTAAAAAAACACCGTAACCTTGCTTCTCAAACGGACTACGTGATATGTAGCACCGTGGTGCAGTTGTAATGGATTTATTTCTCACTAAAATTTCTTGCTCGCTGAGTTTTTGTAGCAGGTTCCAGTGGTATTTCTGGACCAAACATGCCATATGAAACCGAAACATAAAGCCCAACCATCAGCAATTCAAAAACGTTAGCGTTTCCATCCGTTTTAAAACAAATGTGCATTCATTGCCTCAATAACTTGAATGGTTTTCTAAAAAGAGTGTTTCCTATAAGTGTAAGAGGTACCTCATTTTTCCAATCTCAGTATCTAGCATCTCTCTTTATGACTGCCAAGTAAGAGTTTAACAACATGCCGGGTTATAACAAATCTCCATATGTAGGTTAGTGAATCATCTGGAATAACTGATACGCCTCTGTTGTCTTGGGAAGAAGTTTTTCCCTCCCTACTGATTAAGATCTTCTAACAATATAAGGCATAATTCAGTGGGTACTGTGCCCTTCCTCATAGGAGCTCCGGGTGGCTAACAGTCTACTTAAAGTCACAGTTAAAATCACAGATTAATAAATATCTGTAATAAGCATAAATGTCTGCTAAAATGCAATACAAACAAAGAACAGCAGAAGACAAGACAAAATGTTTGTTCCGTTAAACATTGTAATAATGGATCTATTTTAATTGGCACTGGAAAGACAAAGGGGAGAGGAAATAGCAAGTGACCTCGGATATGGGTGCTGACCTCTATAAAAAATCTCTTTTGATGCACCAGTACAAATGAGAAGATCAGTTTGCCCAAATCATTTTAGGAGTGGTGATTGTACAAAGTGTAGGCTGGATCAATAATCCTAAATTCATGCAGAATTAGGCCTAAATCCATTGTTAGTGGCCTCTAGGGTAGACCCCTTGAGTCATAGGAATATATATTTAAAGTGTTAATTTACCAAATTTTCATTCGTTCAATGGGTTTAGTCTAGGTGGAACACACAACTGGATTAGGCCGTAATCTCTTAAAGGTCCATTTCAACCAAGGGAAGGAGATAACAACTTGAGCTTGATCTGGCACCTCAATCCTCCTTCTGCGGACAGGAGCCATTTCAATCCATTCACTGTAGAGTCAGTTGCTACTCCAAACATGCAAATCCTTTCCCACTAAGTTTGCTCTCTAATCTGACCTGCAATCATTGGCCTGTAAACAATGAACACTTGTGAAAATGTCTCGAGATCAGCCTCCCTTTGATTTTGGATTTAACACCTGTTACCCTACCAAGGTGATTCTGGATGCGAAAGAGGGTAAGAAACAGTAATCTAATTAGCAATCGGGGGCCTAAATCAATTTCTAGTCCCAACTAGGATAGCTGCAGAGCTTAAATAAGAGTCGGTTTTATTTAAGATCTCATTTATTCAGTGGAACTACCATGGCCATCAACAGAGAGTGTGGCCGAAATCCTTTTGGTGCACCATGCCAGCATAACTGCAGTGACTTTGGCAGTCACAGCCAGAGGAGGAAAGCCCTGGGTGCAAGCAATGAAGTAAAAGATTGGAGGAAGAGGCGGCTCAGAGCCAGCAGATTTTGCCTGCCTTCCCTCACCACTGCTGTGTGACCTTGGAAAAAGCACAACCGTTAGCAAAGTGCACCGACAAGATTCCAGCGTGTGTGTGGGTTGCTTCCCAGATCCCTTGACACAAGCAATTACAGATGGGATCCTTCCAACCAAAAGTCTGATTCCAGAACAATTCCATCTGCAATCAATGCCATAAGCAGCTGCTTGGTAAGTTCATAAACTCCTGGTGACTCATATGTAAAAAACAACAACAACCTTCACAGTACATTCTTAGCAAAATAAGATAGAATATAAGCTCTGGGATAATGTATCATTTAGCTTCCTTTGCACAATGTTCTTCAGTTTTTATGGAGGCTTTTTGTGCATTCAGACGTACTCCCTGGGGTATCTGTTTTTCTCTTTTTCCCACCACCGCCTGCTAAATATGTGCCTTGGAACAGTTGAAAAGGTACATTTAATGGCAATTATTTCTTTAGATAGGCTCCAATAGGGAGAGGGGTGTGAGATGCTTCCAGTTTTCCCCCTCCACCCTTCACAAACATCTCGCCATAATGTATGGGACCATCCTCACAATTGCTGTAGCTTGAGGAATAAACACAATGTCATGCTAGCAGCACTTCGAGCCTGATTTCGCTAGTCTTGAATAATATGTACTTACCTTTAATAAAAAAGGAGGGACAGAAAAAGAGCTACTAAGAAATGCATTACATTGTATAATGAAAGTATGTTCCATCTTTTTGGCTTACTGTTATGTGCTATGTCTCCCTGACAGTCCCCTTCTTCCTTCCTTGTCTCAAACTTTTTCTTCCTGTATCTGACACATCCCTTCTCTGTGTCACCTCTTTTCTTTCACTGAGTCCCAAGTAGGCAACCTGGGAAGGTGCATAGCGCTGATAATTGACAGAGGGCCACATATGGCTCATCCCCACTTACAGCAAAATAGATCTGTGGTTTAGGATTTATGTCCTTCAGCTCAGATGTCTTGGGCAAAGGCAACCCTTGTTATGCACATTGTGTAAATTAGCTTGGGTGGAGTGTTTTTTAAAAACAGAAATCAGTTTACTGGCCCTAGGGGGAAAGGGAAGCAAATATGAAAAGCATACGGGGGCCACCTCCAAACTCATTGTGTGCCTTCAAGTGGTTTCCAACTTAGGTTCACCTTGGGGTCTCCATATCACAGGGTTTTCTGGGGCTGAGAGTGTGTGACACTCCCAAGGTCACTCAGTGGGTTTCCATGGCCAAGTGGGAAATCAAACCATGGTCTCCAGGTTCGTAGTCAAACCACTATACCATGTCGCCTCACCTCCAAACTACCGAGCATCTTTTTTGATGAGCCCTTTATCTCCCAAGACTTCAGCATTTCAAACATCTCTTCAGTTGTGAGAGCTAGTAACTCATTTTCTGTTTTCAAAATAGATGTTGAGCTTGGGAAACCAGCTCCTGTGGAGCTCTGCTTTGCGTAAACCCCTCACGATAGATGAAGAGCAGAAGGGCTGTGTTCTCTGCCAACGTATGCTTTTCAGCTCTGGCTCCTTGTTCAGCCCACAGGTTCCATAAGTTTGCAAACAGAACTGTGGGAAGTCTTCAAACTACCATTTATGTTCCACCCTGTTGCTGTCTTTGCTCTCACGATGCAAAGTAGTAACAGTTGTCCTCTGTCTGTCAGCATTACCTATATCCCGATAACTTGCACTTCTCATGCCGTGGAGCAAGTCAAGTCTTGCTGAGTCAATTAATGGGAAGGGGAAAGGACAGTTCGGCTTCCTCTATGTGTGTGCCTGCTCATGTGCGTGCATGCATGCGCTGACAGTGTGAACTGCTGCTCTTTTTGCCAGATTCCATTTACTTTTCTCGGCTTTGCAGGTGTTCTGCTTTCTCAGTGTCGCAGGCCATCCCAAAACCTGTAATCAAAGCTGCAGTAATAGAGCAAAAGCTGCACGAGGAGGGAAAGCTGTTGGAAATCTCACCAGATCCTCTTCAGCCTTTATCACACGGATGGAACAGTGTCCTGTCTTAGGAGCAGGTTTCACACGTTTAAGCGCCAAAATGCATCTCTGTCTGGCCCTTCACCTCCTCCTGCAGTTACCCACCATATCTTCGATACAAACCAAACTAGTTTCGATATCATGTTCAAGCCTACAAATCTGTAGCCTCAGCCAGTGGGTGGTGACTGAGGGCTGCTTCATTCTGTCAATATTTGTCACAATACGGCAAAGAGGGTTGTGGCTTTCTACCTAGACCTTGATTTCTGGATCTTGCATTTTCAAGCACACAAGTTGGGTTTGAAAATGCAAGGCTGGGTCTGAGAACTTGCGCATTCAACCCTGTTACTATTGAATGAAAGTTGCTATACTTTTTCACACCTGCCGTCATCAAGTTTTGGTGCTTTTAGTACATTTTCTTCTAAACATCTCAGGAAACATGACACAGGAACTCCACAGAAATTCAATAAATCTGAACAAATAAACCAGTTGTCCTCAGGCTCTCAAAAATATTGGATTACACCTCCCAAGATGGACTAGATACCTGTACTTAGAGCTACAGAAATGTCCCAGGGAAGCTAATCAGAAATATAAATTTGGTTCTCCTTTCCTAAATGGCAGAGACAGTATGCCAAGGCAGTCACCTCAATCTCTCCACATGTTGGACACTAGTAGTCACAATTGGTGAGTGTTGACACCCACCAACAGCCGTGTCTTACTGCACAATATTAGTGCCTACAGAGGTAGCTATTGTCATCTTCCTTTGCTTGTATGTATCACAAAAATAATTTGCTGGCTACTATGCTAAATACAGTGGTCTTTGGTCAGGGTGGGCAATTTGTGGCTCTCCAGATGTTTTTGGACTGTAACTCCCATCAGCCCTCACTGTGGGGTGTGCTAAGTCCTCTGGCAGTTGCAGTCCAACAAGATCTGGAAGGCCACAAGTTGCCCACATCCTTTGGACCCTTTGCCAGATCCCATAGGACTGCTCCTTCAGTGTGACACTGTTTCAGCACATAGCGCTCTGCCATTTTCAAGTGACCGGCTGGCTTGCTCGCTCTTTCGTCTGCGTTAGTGGGACGTGTGAGGAGCAGAGATGTCTTCTTCCAGTGACTTTTCCTGTACCAGGGAATGCTGAGTTGTGTATTCCAGCCTCCCCTTCTAACCTACTGTATCTCAAACTGGCATCACTAATTCGTTCCAACACTGTCCATTTTCGTTCTTGCGAGGAGTTCTCTGGCAGGAGTTTTCAACTTTGTGTTTTCAACTTTGCCAGCACTGATCATTAAAAATAGGGGTGGCCAGGTCTCTCACGCACTTTCTTCCCTCTCGCATTTACACATATTCATTTGTTCGTGCAGACATTCGTTTGTTCATTCATCTGTTCTCTCACCCAGACCTACTTCTGGTGTCTACACATACACTTACTGGGCGACAGAACCTCTTCAGCCATGAGGACCTCATCTAGTGTTGGATAGGATATCAGGAGCAGTTTCTGTGTAGGCAAATGCAACTCTGATATGTTCTCTGTTGGAGAAGGAGTTTGCTGTTAGAACAGTGGTTCTCAACCTGTGGGTCCCCAGATGTTTGTGGACTTCAGCTCCCAGAAGCCCCAGCCACTATGGTCAATGCTCAGGGCTTCTGGGAGCTGAAGTCTAGAAACATCTGGGGACCCACAGGTTGAGAACCACTGTGTTAGAACATTAGGATGCAGCCAGCATGTGGCATGTGCTTCACACCTATGCACAGAAGAAGAAAATGTTGTAGAAAAAGGGTGTAGAACTTAAAGAATGAGGCTGCAGGGTGACATGGAAAGATTGATCAGACTGTGTCGGAGAACAATGGGTCCAAGTAAGCCGTTAGCTTTCATCCCATATACGTCAGCCAATTTCTATTTTATCAAGGCTTACTCACATCTTTCTGAAATCCTGCGGAATGAAGCCACATGATTGAATGCAACATTTTGTCTTCCCCAAACCAGCAGATTGAAAAAGTGAATTTTGGACAAAGCACTAAATTAAACTTTTCGTTTTCGATGCTGTCAATTGCTGAGTGTAGAGACATAACAAAAACAAATATCTTCTTCACAAAATCACACAATATTATATAATCTGTGATAGCAACCTTTTTTTTTTCTTTTCAAGAAAATTGAAATTTGGGGCATTGAAGTCTTCCCGCGATGTCAAAAGCTCACATAGTCTCGAGCAGAAGGGAAAGAACGGAGATATTAAAACGATTCATTTGTAGCGCAAGCCACACCTCACCTTTGCTTAAGAGAATTACTCTTCACTCGAAAATATTGTTTTGTTGGTTTGTGCCAATAGGAATGGATAGCGCCTGTGAAATGCAGATGTGAGCAGTTCTGCTACAAAGGTTAAAAATGCTTCACGCACTGTTTGTAGTGGAGAGAATACAAGACCGGCAAAGACTTTGAGGATAAACAAGGGGCTGAAAGCAGTTCCTTCCATACAGACAGCTGTAAACTTCCACATGAAAGCAAGTTACAAAAATATGGATTCGTCTTTCATGACACAAAGGGCGCCGTGTACCAAGGAATCCAAACTTCTAGCAATCAAATGTTTAGAATGTAGAAGGAGAGGAAAACGGTTTACATTTTCAAAGTGCCTGTGAACATCTTTCCAGACCATAAACCATAAATTATCAGCTAAACAAAATGGATACCTGGAAACTTTCAGTCCATGCCAGTGGCTGTGCCTTTTGGTTTTGCTGTTTTAAGACCTGGTTGGGCTGTGGGGGGGGGGGGAGAGAAGGATCTATGTTTGGATCTGTTCTGGAAAGGAACAGTCAGTGGTATTTATCATTCTAATCAGGAGGCTTTAAACTGAATTACATGGGGAAAGGATATGGTATTCAGAGACTGGAATACAAACAAATGGATTCAAATTTCAAGATAAGCAATTCCACTAAAATATTAGAAAGAGCATCTTTATCTCCTCTTCTTCAGAGGTCTTTAAACAGGTTGGATGGCTGTCTGTCCAGAGTGCCTTGATTGTGTATTCCCACGAGACAGGATTGGAGTCGAATCCTTCCAGTTCTACGATTCTATAATTCCATGTTGAATTTTGATACGTGTGCCAAGGCGGCACTTTCATTTGGCAGTAGCCCAACCTTGTTTCTTCATTTTTAATTCAGAATTGATTAATTAATTCTTGTTTCTTAATTCTTGACCCCACCCTGTGCCACTGCATGTCACTGGATTTTGTCTGCTCCATATTGCCATTTTGAAAACTGTCCAACCCTTGTTTTAAAAACGGCTTTAGCTTCTTATATAGGAGCAAATTGTATCACAGCATTGTACCGTTGGTTTGTCCTGCACGAGAGCAGGTAGAGGAAAACTCACAAGTTGGTTATCCTTCATAATGTTGTGAAAACTCAGGCTGAACTGTATTAATCCCAGTTATATTTAATTTCTAAAGTGTAATCAGACATCCTACTTTTAAGGGAGAAAGTATACACCGTCCTGCTGATTTTTCTTGAAGAATATTCCTGTCTACTCACATTTGGAAATATATGTTTTGTGCCTTTTTTCAGTTAAGCTCCTCGAGGTGAACTTTTTGCCACACTTTATATTATATTTTAGTTTGTTTTGTTGGAGGATAACTGTTTACTGTTGGGGTATGAAAAAGTGTTGCAGCGAAACCAGCTTTAGCAGAATCTTTTAACTTTGGCTGCACACATTATTCCACAGAGACTGCTTAATATTTTCAGTATCTTACATACTGCTTATACTCTTCTGTGGTAACATGTTCTTTTGCTTTTTTATAATTATCAGTAGATGTAACCTTCTCCTTGTGGAGTTCTTTAAACAAAGAAGGAAAATATTACTGATGAGATGGTGGTGCTGAAAAGGAAGCAGAATGGATGCTGAAATTAAAATCTTCCGTCCCCAGAGGCCCCAATGAGGAGCTCAGCCTCTTCCTACTCTTGTAAATTTGTCAGCCAGCCCATTTCCCTTATTTTATCATTTTAAAAACTGGCCCTTCTTCTTAACATTAAAAATCTTTTGAAGACAACATTCAAAGCACTGCACAGCTTTAAAAGCCCTTTTCAGTGTCTGAAAAGCCTGATGGCATAAACTTTTTTTGCAGACAGAAGGAAACCAAGGATGGGACCATTCTGGGCTCCTGAGGGAAGGAGTGTTAAAGGCTTGGAGCAGCCACCAAGAAGGCCCTCTTGTTTGCTTCCAGCAGACGAGCCCGTTTTCATTCTCCCACCAAATGATTTTGAAGCTCCTGGCTCAGAACTATCTCGAGTTTTGATTCTTAAGGGGGTTATGTACAGACCATAAGCAAAGAACAAATGTAATAACAATTTTATACAATGTGCTGCTATGCATCTATGCATTGTTATGATTTTATATAGCCCCCTGATGAATGCCTTAAGAGTACCCATAGGCCAAAACTTGTTGGGCTTGAACTAGTAACCAGACCATCTTCTGAGCAATTTGAGATGTGTCTCTTGTTTCTCTTTTGGGTTTCATTGGCTGCTTCCCAGTTTTTGCTTAGGGAAAAAAAATGCTGAATCAGACCATCGGTTTCAACCAAACCAGAAATGATACTTTGATTACCAGTGGCTATCAAGGATTTAGGGGGAAATGGATTCACGTCTCTTGCTAACTGGAGATACTGGACCCTAGGACAAATTGTGCTCTGTGCCATTACTGTCACAATATAGCTAAGGTTTGTGGGGTTGAAGCATCAGGGTTTATGGATTGGCAGGGGGATGACATTGCCTTCTACCATTCTGACTCCCCAGCTCTCCACAATGTCTTCTAAATCTAACAAACTGAGCTTTCTTCTAGGTACTGCTGTGTACAAAAGCTGATTAGTCTGACAGCTGAATCTTTTATCAAGACTTGGTTACAGGATAGCTTCCTCTGGCATGCCAGAAGGCAGTCAGCTAGCTTGGGGCAAGCTATGAGTCACACAGCTGCTGGCCACACCAGCAGATCTTATAGAAACTGGCCCTCCAGCTGTTTTGGACTTCAGTTCCCAGAAGTGCTGGCCGTGCTTGTTAGAGTTTTGGGGAACTGAAGATCAAAAACATCTGGAAGACCAGTAGTCCACAGTCATTGCCCTCACACACTTCGTTGCCACCTCCCAGCATCTGGGGTGACTGTTTCATCGTGCCTAATGGTGGGGCTGGACTTTCTCCCTCTCCCCCATTTCATTGCCTTGGTTCTTGTGTGAAAGTCCAGATACAAGCTGACGGATGAAGACAACCCCACCCAAGCTCCCCTTGAGTTGTGGGACAAAAGATCTGTATCCCAACAACCAGCCACCCAAGCTGCTTGGTGGGAGCTCTCTCTTGATCCTGGTTTTGCATTTCCTCAGCAGGAAAACATTAAAACCGCTTTGCGCCATGTCAACTGCCAAGTGATGTGACTCCTAATAAGAAAGAGATTGAGAAGATACTTACTTGAAAAAAAAAAATCACTCGACTTGGTGTTGCTAAGCAATGCATGACTTGCCCTGAAACACTCCGAGATAAATACCCTTTAAAACTGGGAAACAGCACGGGGTGGGTGGGAGTCTGATTTTTATTTTTATTTTATTTGAACAAAAGGAATTGTGGAGGTCGGATATTTTAATAAGCAGTTCCCAGCATAATTATGACCATTTCAACAGTCACTGGATTTAACAGAAGCAGAAAAGACTTCCCCCCAATGAGAGACTTGGCTTTGAAGAAGGAAGGAGTTTTTGGCTAAGTGCACTAGGAAGGAAAGCCAGAACACTTGGGAGAATGGGCAAGGAGAGAGGTTGCGTTCGGTCACGAAAGGTCTCACTGTTCACTTCTTGTGCAGCACTGGAGTGGATAAGTCAGTGAAATCCACAAACGAGCAGAAGGTTCAGAATAGATTTCTTCAGGTAGAAGAAGGCTCTTCAAATTCTGTTCAGCAGGCTCTCTGGATTTATTTGCTACATTCATATCCCAGCTTTCCTCCAACGAGCTCACGCTGGCATACCTGCTTTATCCTTACAGCAACTCCTAATGTTTAAGTGTAATCTCTTTTCTTGTAATTCGACTCCGTTCGGTTCATGTTCTAGTCTCTGGAACAACAGAAAACAAGCTTTCTGACAATATAGGATGGTGTTAGCCATCCTACATTAGTGCATTAGATTATTGCCACTGGCTCTGAGTTTACATCTTCGAGTTCCTTTGACACTTTTGGATGCAGTTCATCCAGCCTTGGAGATGTGAATTCATTTAGAGAAACTAATTATCCCTTTACCTATTCTGGGCTGCAGTCCACTTATTGCTTTATTTGTTCTATTTCCACCAGTAAGAGCACTGTTTTCGTTTTGGGGGGAAATTAAAAAGACTGATGATTGCTACAGATTTTATTATAAAAAGGAAGAAGAGAGAGGGAGAAAGAGAAAAAAAGAAATGTGGCATCACCTTTACGACTCTTTTTTTAAAACTGTTTTAGTACAAATGTACATGGATCTAAACCCACTTCTTAAGAAGTTCATACCTCTGCTAATAGATTGGAATTCAGACTATAATTCAGTTCAGCTGTTATTCTTTCTAGTCTTCCTTTGTAATTTCCTTGTTCAAGGACAGCGATCTACAATTCCCTTACTGCATGTCCAGGAAGGTTCAAACGTTCTGTGCAACTGGTTTCTGAGCGTTGCCATTTCTAATGCCAGATTTGTGTCCATTCATCCTCTTGCATAAAGACTGTCCTGTTTGTCCAATGTAGAGCATAGAGGGGCATAAGTGGCATAGGATGGTATGTATTGCATTGGAGGAAGAGTAAGTAAATGCACTCTGTAGGTGATGCTATTGGCCCTGTAATATTGCTCCCAGAGTAGATATGGGGACAAAGTTGACATCTAGGTTTGTGACAGGGTCTTGTCCATGTTCATGTTATGTATCCTGTTGTTAAGCGAGTAGTTGTTTTAAGATCTGGAGGTCGTCTGTAGGTTAATAGAGACCTGCCTTGCAGAGCTTGTGAGAGGGCTGTGTTATTCTCCAGAATGCGTTGTCGCTTGTTGAAGATGCTCAAAAGGAGCTGAGACTAGCTAGGGAAGCAGGAAGCAACAAGAAGGGGGTTTTCAAATATTTTCAAAGCAAGAGAACGGCAAAGGAAATAGTGGAATTGTTTCTACACAAAGACGGTAAAACATTAACAGATCATAATGAAATGGCAGAACTGCTCAAAATCCATTTTGCTTCATTTTTCTTTCCACTAAAGAAAACTGTGCACTTCCCATGCATAAGCAGAGATCTTGGCAAGAAATCTGGATTGCAAATCGAGATGTATAAGGAGATAGGAATCACCTAATTAACCTAAATGAGTTCAGATCTGGAAGACCAGATGAGCTGCATCCCAGAATACTGAAGGAACTTGCTGACATACTCTCTGAACCACTTGTCATCATTTTGCAGAAATCTTGGACAATGGGTAAAGTGCCAAAGGAGTGAAAATGAGCAAATTTTCTGCCTCTCTTCAAAAAAAGGCAAAAAAGAAGATCCAGGAAATTACAGACCAGTCAGCCTGAGCTCAGGACCAGGAAAACTATTAGAATGGATGACACGGGAATCTGTGTGCAAGTCTCTTGACGACTATGCAGTGCTTAGGAGGTTTAAGATATCTCAACACTAATGCACAGAGCACAGGAAATAAACATGAACCTGAACTGTTAACAGCCATCTGCTTCTGGGACTAGACATGATGGGAGTTGTGCCCGCCTCTTCTTCTCTCCTCATATATTTTTACTACAGCGTGAATAAAATCCCAGTGGATCTAGCAGTTCTGCAACCACTTGTGCTGTGGGCCCCAAGGGCTTGAGTTTTGTTTTCTCCCATATTTGAATTATTTTAAATCTGAGTCCTTTTTTTATGTGTTGCTGAAGGCATTTGCTGGTTTTGGTTAACTTTGCCAAAAAAAACACAACCCTTTCTCTTCTTCTTCTTCTTTTTTTTTGTTTTGTTATCACCCACTGGTACCCTTTATGCTCTTCTCTCTTTCAGCAGTCAACACGCACAATTCCTGTCACTCACAGCTTTCATCACATTCTTCCTCCAACTCCCCCTCACAGTTCCATGTTTCAAGATAGCTCTTCCTTGTCTCCAAGTGCAAACCTGAAGAGCAGTTCATAACTAGAGAGAGAGAGAGAGAGAGATAAAATCTCCAGTTGAGTGCAACTGATTTTCTCACTGTCACTTCCCCAGCAATGGCACATGCCTTGCCTGGCACCACTGGGTCATGTTCAGCAAGAGCAGCACATGGGAGAGCTTGAAAGCAGCAAATTGCCTTATATAGAGCCAACTGAGGTTTTTTATGCTCCAGTTCTGGAGCTCTCTCCCAAACCTCCCCGCTTTCCACAAGACAGGAAGCCTTACAGGTGGCCATGGATGCCAGAGGGCTTGGGTCAGGGAAAATTGGACTAGCAAGAGTCCTCCTGTGGTTGAATGGAAAAAGTCATTCCTTCACCCCACCTGCCCTCAGGCACGATGCCAGCTGCTCCAATGGTCTGTCTGGGGATTTCAGATCCCAACAGGAGCACGCCTGTCCCGCCTCGACGGTTCCAAGAAGCAGCGGCGCTTCTTATCACGGGAAGCACAAAGTCGCCGCAAGCATGCACAGAGTGTTAGGCGCGCGCACACCCTGCAGGCGACGCCTAAACAGAGAAGGGGCCCCCGTGACAGAAGAGCCCTTCCCTGCGGCCCAGCCCCGCGCTCCTCTTCTCGGGAGCCGGCCCCACCCTCAGGCTCTTTCCCACGGAAGAAGCGGGCACCCCGCTCGTCCACGACGGCTCGCGTAGCGCACGGAAGGAAGTCCCACCACGGACTCCGGTGGGGCTTCTCCTCCCCAGGCAGCATGCAGGGCAGGGATGGCAGCCTTGCCGGAGGGAAAGAAGGCATTCTGAGTCCAAGGGGGTTTACTCCCCAAAGATGCTACGGCCGCCTTGGCGCGCAAGGAATTTCCACCGACTTACAGGGCGCTTATTCTTCCCTTAAAAAGAAAAAAGGCGTGCATCGGGTCGCAGCCTTGCAACACATTGGTGCAGAAGGGGGATCTCCCACCCACCGCAAGCCTCCCTCCCCATCCAGTCCCCTTGGGAGCGCACGCCGCGGCGGCTTCCAGAGACTGCGGGGCTCAACTCCGTACTCCCCCCACCCACTCTCACGGCGCTGGTGCGGCCCCTCCTCTTTCTCCTCGGCTCCTCCTTCCTTTTCCTCGCCTCTCTCTCCCTCCCTCTCTCTCAGCCTTCAGTCGGGGCCGGCGGAGCGCCGCGTTTGCAGGCGGGCGCAGCAGCAAGGCGCTCGGACCCCGGCGGCGGCGGCTGGGGGGCGGCCATCTCAGGACTCTGGCCCCCGGTGGATCGGACCCGTGGGAGGAAGGCGAGAGGGCAGGAAAGGAGCCGAGAGGGAAGGAGCCCGGCTTGCTCCCTTGCGGGGCTCGCTCGCCTCCCTCGCCCGGGACGCCAGGGCTTCGCTTCTTGGCTTTGGGGTCTCCAAAGGCGCGCGTCGGCTGGAGAGCCCGGGAGCCCCCTCGGGCGAGCCGGGGGTCCGCCCCGGGCCACTCTGACGATTCTCCTTGATCTTTCTTGCTGCTGCTGGTCCTCCCTCGCCCGGGGACGGACGGAGAAGGGGCCGCCCGGCTCTGCGCCCCCCTCGCCTGGCTCCTTGATGCCCGACTTGGGCGCCTCGGCGAGGAGGCACCGCGGGAGGAAGAAGCAGGAGGCGGTGGAGGGATTTCCCGGCGCGGCCTCCGCCGCGGCTGCCACTGCATTCATCGGGGGCGGCGGCGGCGGCAGGGGCGGCCGCCGAGCTCGGATGTGGCCCTCCTCCGCCTCGCCCCCCTTGCGGATCGCCGGAGCCGGGCGTCTTGGGCCCCCTTCCTCGGCGGCGGCGCAAGAGGAGGAGACAGCGAGGGACGCCGAGGACTAGGGGAGGAAGAGGGATGCTGTGGAGCGGGACCCCCCGGCCGCCGGGCGCCTTCCCCCAGGAGATGTGCCTGATGCTGGCCTTTTGCTTGGCTTCGCGGCGCGCGCTGGCAGCCCCGGCCGCCGCCGCCGCCGAGGACCTCTCGCGGGGAGTTGTGAGTTGAGCGCCCCTCGGGGGCTCCTTTCTTGCGTCTGGCTCCTCCGCCTCGCCTTCACGCTCCCCGCGCGCGGGGGACGGGGGAGTGGGAGGCGGCGGAGGAAAGGCCCCGATCCCCCCTTCCCCCCGGAGGCGCCCCGACCGCGCTGTCTGCTTGGAAAGGGCTGCCCGGGACCGAGACGCTGCTTCTCCGCTTCTGGCTCCGCTCCGCTGACGCCACGCCGGTGACAACAGAGGAGGCGCCAGGGCAGAAAGAAAAAGCCCCCCCCTTAAAAAAAAAACCCTCACGGATGCTCCGCCGCCCCCTTTTCTTCCAACACACCCGCACACCAGCGCTTGGATGCGCGCAAAAAATCCTTGGCGCCATCCTCTGCTTTCTGGGGTGGCCGCGGGGGTCTCGCAGTGGAGTCCGGGCCCTTCTTTCTGGGCGGGGGAGTAGAGGGGCGTGTGTGCGCGTTTGGATGGGGATCATTACGGGGAACGAAAGCGGTGTCGTCGCCCGCACCGGCGGGAGAGGGAGCAGCGCGGAGCTGGTTGCTTTGCAACGTGGTGTGTTCTCCGCGCAGGGAAAAGCCTGCAGATCTTGGCGGGGGCTCGCTTGCTTGAGGGATTTGGGGAGGGCTGGAAGCCTTGTAGCTCCCTAACACGCCATCTCCGCCGCCCTCCCTTGTAACGAGGGGATTGCTCTCACTTGAAGCACTTTCTCTGGAGCGGGGCGAAAGGGACGGCCGGTTGTGTGCCCAGCGTTTTGGCGCGCCGGCTCTGCTGGGAGGCAAGTCTCGGGGAGTTCCGCTGGACCTCCTCTGGCTGAAGTTTAGACGGGATTGTAGCTAAACCCGGGATCCCTGCGAGGAACCTCTGTCGGACTCAGCGAGAGGCTTACTTCCGAGTAAAGGCGGAAAGGGGTTGCGCTGTCGGGCAAGGAGGAGCGTTGCAGTGGGTCGTGATGTCTGTACGCCCCCCAATTCCCTCTCTGTGTACCCATAAAAGAGCAACCGATTTCCACAGGCTATTAAATCCCCTGGCTGGGCAGGAGTAAGAAAATCAATAATCTCGCTGCCGCTTCAGGTCTTTGGATGATTTAGTAAAACCATTAACAGTAATGGCTTGGTGTCATGCGAATACACAAAGAGAGAGGTGTGTATCTGTAATACTGGCTGTAGGACTTCTTTTTTTCTTTTTTCCTTTGAAAAAATATGCTTTCCTGCCTTGTTTTATAGGTGAGGCTGGATCCGGTTTTTGGTGTGAAAATAACTCCCCTCTCCAAACACCCTTAAAAGTTGCAGTCATTTTGGAGATTTATCAGTTAAGGAGGAGGGAATCTCTTAGTGATGGATGAAAACTGTGGAAGCGGTTGGGCTTGGAGCCATACCGAAAAGTGGCCTTGCAATGGGAAATACACTCACCTTCCAGCCCATCCACATTTGGACCTTTCCTTTGAATCCCTTTCTGTGTCTCCCTGCATGTTTTTGACAAGAGAAAAGCTAAGTGCTTGTTGATCTGTGCCCCCTGGTTGCTGGTGTGGGTGAAGCCCAACAAAGTGCCTCTCTTTCCAAGGATCACAGTCGTGGGGAGCACTTTGTCTCTGTACTCTGACGCTCATTTTGGGGTTAGGGATGGAATTACGTTTTACCACCGGCTCTGCCGCGCACATACTGCATGTAACCTCGGCTAAGTTGTGGCACCTTGATGCACACAAGCTTCTTACACAGACGCTTCTCAAAGTTGGCTGTTGCTCTCAAAACTCAGAGAGATGAAGGCAACATTAAAGCATGAGGATTGCCCACGACTTCCCTGTAACCACATAATCTCTCTTTCTCTCCATGCAAGGTGGAAATGGCAGGAAGGTTTCCTATGCTTTTGTTAACATTTGGTGGGGCTCAGTGAAGGTAGTGGTGATGTGGTGGAAAGATTCATTGAGACTTGAGGCCGTGGCTGTTCCTAACCCAAGAGTTTGACTTGGGCCATGAACTCCTCGGCGCGTGGCACATGGGAAGCGAAATATAATGGGAGCAGGGACAAAGCTCTGGGAAGGGTATAAGGGATGGTTTATATCTGTTGGGGGTCTAACCAAACAAGGCTGGACTAGCTGATGCTCTCCAGTTGGCCAACTAATGGTATTGACTTCTTGGTGCTGCCCAGCAGTTTCCTGTACTACCAAGCTGTGGCCCTTCTGGCGTGGCCTTTTAGCCTGGGTAAACTGAGACCAAGCATCTCTGGTCCCATTTTGTCCTCCTCTGTATAGAAATCTGTCTGAACCAGAGTGGACAACTCAGGAGCTGATTGGCTGGCTGGATGTTACCTGTTATCTGAGATGTGGTAACTATTTTGTGCTAAAATGCGCAAGAGGCTAAGATGCTTCCCATGGACAGGCCCCAACAAAATAATTGCTGCTGTACTTCTGCACTGCCCCATCTGCTCCACCGGCACGTATGAAGGCAACCTACCCAAAAAATGCCCTGGGGCTTTAACCTTAAAGGTGTTCCCTCTGAAAATACTGTTATCTATCCATGTGTACCCTACAGATCTACTTCTATTAACAAGCACATTTTATACTAACATGATTTACTAAGTAGGAAAATGTAAGAAAATGACAATTGTTTTGTGACTGGGTGATAAAGCTCCATTCATTGTCATATAGATTTCATGGTCTTTATTTTTTAGTACCCAAATTGTACGTTGTGTTGCTGAGAATTGCAGATGGCAACATACCTGTTACACCTTCTTGTTACAACTGGCATTTGTATCTTGTGGGTGTTTGCTTAGCCGTTATTTCATCACTGTATACACTCTATACCGTTTGGTATATGGCTTGTTAATACCTTTTCTGACTTAGTAAATCATCTTATTGAAACATATGTTCATTAACAGAAGTAGATCTGTCGAGTACCCCTTGAAAGATGACAGTATTTTCAGATGGAGCACCTGTAAGATTAAAGCCCCAGGACATTTTTGGTAGTTTGTTGTTCTAGAGAGTTTGCTGTTACTTTTTTTGGTATGTCCAGAGGCAAGCCTCCAATTGTGCAGAGCACAAAGGCATAAGCCATTCCTGTTGGAAGCGAGTAATTCAGAAGTCAAGTGCATGTGACTCTCCCAGTGCTATTGAACTGGTATTCCCACCAACAAGGAAGATCCAGTTCTTTCAAGGCTAACTTGAACTCTAATTCTGACATCTGTGGCCCTTCAGATACTAGACTGCGACTTCCATCAGCCCTAGCCAGCATTGCTAGTGGCTGAGGATACTGAGAGTTGTAGTCCAGCAGCTTCTTGAGGTCCACAGACCCCATTCCAGTTTGTGCCACATACATCTGTGAAGAGCAGAGGGGAAAGGCAGAAAATCTGAGCACACAACACTTCCTTTTGGGCCAGTCACACTGACTGGTTTTAAAGTGCTAGCTTTTATTTTTCAAGGAGTGACTAGAAGACCTCATCTTCCCTATACAGTCTTGCCTTTATGCAAGGCATGGGCCAATGCAGTGGATCTGGAATTTTCAGTCCCTGTGAACTCCTGGGCCAAATGGATTTCTAAAAAAAGCCCCACATGGGGAAACTGAAACTGAAAGTGGCTTACAAGGAGCCTGATGGATCACTGAGTCTAATGCCCAGGTCAGTACAGGAACTCTATCTAGCTAGAGTATCCCTAGCAGTCTATTTTTAAAAGATGTTCAGAGGAAGAGACCTTGTCACCTCTGTACATAAATGGTTCAAGGTAATTCTAGGTGATTGATTCGTTCTAGATAAATGATGCAAGGGGGACCTCTTAGAGATTTTAGCAATTCACCATTCTTTGCTGGGGTAGCCTTTTTAGTCCTGGACCTCCTTTCCTGTTGCTCTGCTCTTTTTGCTTTCCGTTCAAACTGACTTGCTGAAAATGGATTTTCTTTCCCGGTAGGTAAATGTTCCACTCTGAGCAGCCTCAAATGCGGTTGAATTGCCTCAGTTCTTCTTATGCCTGGTACTTTTATTGCTTGGAATCTTCTTTTTTTTAAAAAAAAAAAAAAAAGTCTTTGCAAAGTCAAATGTAAATGCGTTGAGTGAGTAAGTGCCTCAGTCCTGCATCTGAGAATTGATTCAAAACCGAGTTTCGATAGACTGTTGCTTTTGTGTTTGAGTCCACTGTGATATGGCAAGGATAGGACACAGGCTTGCAGATGGAAGAAAAAAAATCAATATGGTTTAAAAGGCAAGGCTGTGTATGCTTACTTGGAAGTAAATCCAGTGCATTGCATGAGGCTTACTCCCATGTGAGTGTGCATAGGATGACAGTATGAAGCAAGTAGAGTTGGCCCTCCATATTTGCTAGGATTAGGGGTACAGGACCTCCCACAAAAGTGAAAAACCCACAAATATCAAAATGTGTGTTTGGGAGGGGAGCCAAGGCACGGTGGGGAAAGTGAGCACCCAGGGTCCAAACCAGGTCAGGGAAAGAGGGTGGGTTGACCTACTGGCCCTCTAATATCCGCTCTCTTGCCCATCTCCCTCCTTGGGTATGCAGGGGGCATCGGGAGAGGGTTTGTGGTGCTGAGAAATCAGGCTGTGAGGCATCCTTAGCTGGCTAGGTAGTGGCTGGTGGAGGAGGACCAAAGGAGGATTTTCTAAGGGGCTGAATGGTCTGGTTGGAGCTGCCAAGAGGGAAGTTTCCCCTAGAAAAGAAGGTCAGGGTCAGGATTTGATCATATCTGGTATCGGAAAGGTATAGACTTTATAAGTGATAGATGTTATATGTATTTTAGATATTAAAATATTATATCAGTTGCGATATTTTAATGCAAGATATAGTATAATATGTCTTGAGTCATTTGTGATGTTATTTGTCTGTCTGCTTTTTTTTTCTTGTTGTTCTAAATGTATATAAATGAGAATAAAGATTAATTAAAAAAAAAGAAAAGAAGGTCAGGGTCAGGATTTGAAAAAAAAAACTCACAAATAATCAGATCAGGGAAACTGCAGCCCACACATGTGAAGAGCCAACTATAAATCCCATTTTTAAAATATGGGTAACTTTTGTGCGGAGCAGTTGTCTGAGCGGTTCATTTGGTCAGTGGGATGACAAGAACAGCTTCTTCCAGGGTTGTTAGGTTTGTCGTATGCTGCCTTGCCCAAGGGACTAACTTCACTCACCCTGAAGGCTAAATGCTGTTTAAGATCAGCCCTTCTTTTTCTACCAAAGAAAGATATGCGGGGCCATGTGTGGTTTTCTCTCACCAGAGCACAGTGGGAGTACATGGTCTGTGGTAGATCAAGACATCATTCCAGAGGTACCACCAGTTATCTCATTGACTACACACACACACACCCCAGCTACGATGCCATTCCAACAGAGACTAAACAGGCTCCTGCTCTGTTGCCTTTCTGGCAGACAGGCAAACAATTTTTTAAAAAAATCACTGAACACTTTAGGCTGGTTCCTCTTGATAAGAATTAAAGATCTTGGATGCTGTTATATTTTTTTTAAGCTAAAGTTCCTTTGTTGTGCATTAAATCTTTTGTATGTTTTAATGTGACTTAACATTTTAAAATCCTGAGTTTCGTGTTTGCCAGCAGCCTTGAGGGCCAATTGAGACCAAAAGGCAGGATATAAAATTTAATAAAAAAAATGATAGGAGATGCAGTATTGGGCTTGTTTGCCCCTGGAGATGGTTGGAGTACTGGCTGGAGAGCCCAAAATCTAGGGCTTCAGATACATCTTGCCTTATTTACATTTCATTAAAATTTAGATTTTGCATCTACAGAAAGGGAAAGATAAACGCCTCAGATACTTTTGGACTCTAAAAAACCTAATCAAAGTGTATTTGCAAGCCATTTCCACACGAGGCTGTTATAGCACTATGATTCGACTTTCAACATCCTATGGAATCCTGGGGTTTGCAGTTTCTGGAGGGGCTGCGTGGCCCCTCCCGAAACTGCAAACCCAGGATTCCATAGGATGTTGAAAGTCGAATCATAGCGCTATAACAGCCTCATGCGGAAATGGCCACAGTCGTGCTTAAAAGGAAAATAATTGTTTCCCCATGTCTCTTCTCTGTTCCCAAGCCTCTGATTCTGTTTGTACTTACTTGGGATGGAGTGCCACTGAACAGATTGGGACTCGTTTTTCTGAGCTGACATGCATAAGTGGCATGCTGTAGTTGTGCCCTTTTACATGAGCAGAGAATCCCAGAGCTGAAAGAGACCCCCAAGGGTCATCCAGTCCAGCTCCATTCTGCCATGCAGGAATATACCACCAAGCATTCCTGACAGATGGCCATCCAGCCTCTTTTTAAAAACCTCCAAAGAAGGAGACTCCACCACACTCCCAGGCAGCAGCATATTCCACTGAACTGCTCTTACCATCAGGAAGTTCTTCCTAAGTGTTTTTGTTGTTGTTGTTGTTGTTGTTGTTGTTTCTTGTTTGTTTTTGTGTGTTTTTTATAGTGTGACTCACCTTGGGAAAGGATGGGAGGCTGTTGCATGTTCCAGACATGGCTGAAGGTTATCCTTTTGTGCAGATGCTGGAGTAGATGTCTGTCTGTCTGCCAGTCTGTCTTTCTCTGCCTCCCTCCCTCTCCTTTTTTCTCTTTCTGTCTCCTCCTCCCTCCACTTCCTTCTACTCTCAGTCCAAAGAAACTCTCTGTTTTGTGCCTGGCAATAGGATCTCAGTCATATCTGATATGATATTGCTGCTCTGCCGGAAATCCTATTGACTGTGCACTTATTTTAGTGTAACTGCACTGAAGTAGATGGTGGCAACAAGAGGAAAAAAGAAAACAGGCACGGTGTCTGGGAAGGAATTAAGGGCATAGGAGAAATAGGTTGCTAGGGCTGATGTTTTGTCTGCCTTCTCAGGCCACTGCTGATCTGGAGAAATGTCACTGGCAGAATAGTGCGCCGACAGGATTCCACCTGATGAACTTTTTCTTTTTCTTTATTACGATCTTTGACACTGATTTCAAGCTCCATCTTTCACAGGACCTCTGATATGCATGCTTCAACTGGGGATGAGAAAGTGCCCCTCCAGGTGTTGTTGGAGTGTGTTATCCCATTATTTTATTCTTTGCCATTGGCTGTGTCAGCTGGGAGTGTGAAACGCAGGGTTCAGTAACATCCAGACAGCTGCACATCCTTCACCTTTGGTTGAAGAGCAGGCTTTGTTGACCTCATTGTCGATGCTAAGAGAAGTTTGGGCCAAGCTTTTCTCTCTTCCACGCAACATCCCCTCGCAAGAAGTCAGCACCAGATAAGCTGAGATCCAAAGTCTGCTCACAGTCCGCTTGCTCAACCTTCTTTCATTTGTGTGCCATTTGTTGGTTCCCCTCCAGCGGTTCTGAGTTTTAAGGGGAATCTGCATTCAGAGTCGGAGGCCACATGGAAGAATGTTCCTTTTCCAGACTCCCCTTTCTTTGACAGCTTTGTCCAAAAGGAGACATGACTCCTGACTGCCTTTTGTCCCTGCCTCTCAAAGGGGGAGAGAGCAGCAGGGGTTTCACAGAGTCTGTCTTCTGTCCCCATGAGTCCAAAGCTCTTTGGCATAGTGATGGCAAATATGAACATGTTCCTCTGAGAGAAATGGGTGGAGAGTTCCTCTGGAAACACATTTGTTCAAGGAGGCTTTTCTTTGGGCCATACCCCTCTCCCTTGGCTACATCTACCTCCCAAGATTGTTGTCAGGTGGAAGCAGGAAGGAGGAGAGCCACGTACATCACCTTGGATTCGCTAGAGGAAATAAACTGTTTCTCACAGTATTAGTCTGGGTTTTGTGAAGCAGTCCTTTTCTCTTCTCCCTTTTGAATATGCTGCCTGTCAGTCTTTTTGAATAATCCCAAGTTCCAGTATCGTAAGAGCAGGAGAGGAAAACAAAAAACAAAAAACCAACAACCCTGGATCTTCCATTCATACGATTTAAATATTCATCATAACATTCAATACTCTTCCCCCCCCCCCAGAATCTCTCTTAAGCAAAAGGATCAAGTCCGGTGTCGCCTTGACGAATAGAAACAATAAATGGCTTCCAGGTTTATCTTCTTTTAAGTCTCCCCCCAGGAACCATTGGATTCTACCCCTTTCAAAATGCAGCTTTTTAAGGCATTTTTGTGATCCAAATTCAAGTGAGTGGAAGTTCACTTCCAGCATTGGAAAAATACCAGAAATTCTCCCAACGCTAAAGTAAAACCTTGATTTAGAGTAAAACCTTGCATTGATCCATGGGGAGAGGCAGGTAAGAAATTATTATTACAGTCGGCGCTTCACCCTTGCAGGTCTGACTTTCACAGATTTGATTATATGTGAGTTTCTCCCACCTCAAGTGCCTCTTTTCTGGGGAGACCCTCCCTCTCAGCAGCTCCAATCAGGGTGCACAACCCTTTAAAAACCTGCCTCCAGTCCTCGTCCTCCTCCACCAGCCACATCCTGGGCAGTTAAGGGTAGCTCGCAGCCCGATTTCTCAGCACCACAAACCCTCTCCTGATGCCTCCCACACTCCCAAGGTTGCATAATGGCCTATGGCCTGCACATTTCTCACGCAGGTAACTAAGGAAAGATGGAATGTTTCCTACCAGAAAACTCCAGTTGATCCCTGTTGGATTTATGGGTGTGACTCTTCCAGTGTGTTTGTCTGTTTGCCTGGAAAATGAAAGCTTCCTATCAGGCAAGGGATTTGGCTTGCATTAGTAAAGTGGCTTCACGTATTCAAGGGCTCACCACCATGGGCTGTAGAACAACTGAAAATTGATATGCCATTATCAGATCGGATCTGGCTGACTAGATAAGAGCGAAGAGAGACTGCCTGGCATGAGACCGGCCCTGGGGGACTGAAGGTGTGGGATAGATATAAACAGACTTTAACCTCGGATATCTTGTCACCCTCTTGTCATAGTAAACAGCAGGGGGTTACAGAGGGTTAGAGAAGAGGGAAACTTTACTCCTTGGATTAGAGGTGCTCTTCTCAGATTTATGGCTTCTGTTCCTCAATGCTGAATAGTTAGAGATTTGCTACCATTCAGTCACCACATTAAAAACAGAATACTTTTGTTTGTTTTACAATCCTCTTCTCTCAGACCTATTTAAAAGGTGAATTGCCTCACTTGGAGGCTTTCTGAAGAGGCAGTCCATGTGCCCCTTCTTTCTCCCCCAGAAAGAAAGTTGGTATAGGGAGTCTGGAAGCTTTGGAAGCCATAAAGATAGCACTGGAAAAGTTCTTGCGGTCCCAGGGTTGTACTTAAAATTGGCAAATAGCAATGAGTTTGCCCCCTTTTTTGAAACTTCTCCCACCTCTCTAACCAGCAATACCTTAAGTCTTTTTTTCCAAGTCTGTTTCAGTGTGTTCCACGTTAAGAGGCAGGCTACAATTTAAGACCAGGCTGTAGAGCCAAGGTACAGTGCAGGCTAAATCAGTTTGACACACCCGCGGTGAGGAGCTTAAAGACAGCCCAGGATGGGGGAGACTGTGAGATCATTTTAATTGTATGTTTTAAATTCTAGGAGTGAGGTGGGGAGGATGAGCTGGTTAAGATGGCAGCTTCTTTTGGACCAGTGGAATGACGTTGCACTGTTGTCTTCTGTACAGTCACTGTTTGTGTTCCTGGCCTTTAGAATTCTGTGGGTAGTTAAGCTAAAATTACTCATCACCATAAGGCTTTACTTTCAACCAGCCTTCCAAAGAGCTAGGAGGCAAAGCTGTGGCCCTGGAAATTTGCCAGCCTTTTTGGTGAAAAACACCTCCATCATTACCAAAACCCATATTTTTCGCATCGTACAAACTCTGGTCTGATCCGGTTTGTTGTTGTTGTGTCCCTTCAAGTTGTTTTAGACTTATGGCAACCCTAACGCAAACCTATCATGAGATCTTCTGGGGCTGTGTGTGTGTGTGTCCAAGGTCAGCCGGTGGGTTTCCATGGCCAAGTGGGGAATGATCTGGTACTGTGCATGGTTGTGGTGTCCCAACACAAAGCAGCTATGTTGCAGAGGAAAATGGAGGAGGTAAGGCAAGAAAAGCCTCCTCCATTCCCATCCACAGGCAGACTAATGTGTTTTACCTGCTGGGAAGCCATGATGATGTATTGTTGACACTTGTCTGGCAAAGAAGAGGCAGCATGGTGTAGTGTTTAGATTTTTGAACTGGGACTCTGAACTGAACCAGTCCCCTGAACTTCAAATCAACTTTGAAATAGGTGGTGTCGATGCAGAATAGTTGGAGCGGTTAGAGGTTAGTGGGTCGAGAATTGGATTGGGACCTGAGGGATCCAGGTTCCGGTCCCCACTGAGCCATGAAAATTCACTGGGTTGTCCTGGGCTGGCAACTCTCTGACCTACCCCATACCATTGTTGTGAAGATAAAATAGGGAGATGAAGAGTCAGGTACATCTGAGCCCATTTGGCCAATCTGGAATGGATTGTGGCAATAAGTCAATTGTTAATTGATCAGGTTCTGAATCTGTGCATGTGACACATCCAGACCACATAACTGCCATAAACGAGGCATGCTGATTTGGCCAAATATACACCTAGATGGATTCAAAAGCTCTGTATGCTTGGGCTCAAGTTATTTGAAGGACCATATCTCCCTTTATGAGCCCATTAGAGCCTTCAGATTATCTGGAGAGGCCCTTCTCTCTGTCCCATGACCCTCCCAGATGCCTTTGGGGGCCACAAGGGAGACAGGGCCTTCTCGGTGGCTGCTCCCAGACTTTGGAACTCCCTCCCTACAGTGGCCTTAGTCTCCTTCTGACAGCAGGTTAAAAACATTTTTGTACCATCGAGCTTTTACAAGCGGATAGGTTTGGGCTGTGAATAGTGTGTGGTTCTGTTTTTAAGGTTGGCATAGTTTTTAATGTATTTAATATTTTTAACATTTAATGTTTTTAACTCTGTAAATTGTTTGGTTCTTTTATATTTTAGATTTACACTTTTATGTATGCTTTAACTTGCACTGTTCTAATGTTAGCCACCTTGAGTCCCATTGTCAGGACAAAGACAGGAAATAATAATAATAATAATAATAATAATAATAATAATAATAGTTTTATACCTAGTAATAGTTTTATATTGATTCCCAAATTACTTTGGGCTGGTTCATTGAATTATTTCAGAATATGCATGAGGCAATTGGACTCCTGAGTGTTGACAGATGGGGAAGTGTTGTTGTTTCCATGTGGCAGACCATATGCTTTGCATACACCAGCTCCCAGGTTCAGTTTCTAGTGTCTCCAGTTAAAAGAACAAAGCCAAAGGTGATGAGGCAGCTCCTTCTCTACCTAGGATCCACAATTGCTGCTGAGAATCAGAGTAGATGACACTAGTCTAGATCCACTTATTGTTGAATGCCGCTGGTAGCATCCCCGACCAATATTTAGGTTGGCCTGTGCTGAAAGGAAGCTGCACTCCAGCAACATCTGGAGGGCCGTATCAGATGGCCATCAGTTTAAAAACCTCCAAAGAAGAAGACTCCATCACACTCCACTGAGGCAGCAGCGTATCCCACTGTCAGGAAGTTCTTCCTAACGTTCGGATGGAATCTCTTTTCCTAAAGTTGGAAGCCATTGCTCCATGTCCTAGTCTCTGGAGCAGCAGAAAATAAGCTTGCGCCATCTTCAACATGACATCCTTTCAAATATATAAACATGGCTATCATGTCTCTTCTTAATCTTCTTTTCTCTCAACCTTCTTTTCATCAAGCTAAACATACCTAGCTCCCTAAGCCGCTCCTCATACAGCATAGTTCCAGATCCTTCCATGTTATTTTTTGCCTAAAGCAGTGGTGGTTTTTTTAGATGAGGGAAATCCAAACAGAGAATGACCTACCAACATATGAATATATGAATATATATATGGTATGTGAAGTCAACTGTTTGTGCATTGGCAGGAGCATAGCATACGTCACGTGGATGTTTGACTGGACAGAAATTTTTTACTCATTTTCAAATAAGCAGAAGTCCCTTTTGGATCTGAACCCCTCAACATGGAAAGTTTGTGCATGCACTGACTTCACTTCCCCACTTTTAGCCCTCATGTGACGAGGCCGAATTCCTTCGTAGGACTTCAGCTGGCTGGGAATCTGAGATAAGTGCTGGCGATGGCGCCTGCTTACAGAACTTGGAAACATTATTCTTTGGACTAAAACTTGCAAAAGCCCTCCTCCAGCATGGCCAGTGGGAGGTTCAGTGAGTAGTCTGAAGTGGTAATTTTTCTGAGCTTTGATCATTTATTTATCTATTGTATTTATTTTCCACCTTTCTCTCAGAGTGGGACCCAAGGCGGCCTCCAGAAAAGTTAAAAATAATAAAACATTTAACACAATTGAAAACATTCAAAAAATCATATGGAATTATACAAAAATTTTGAAAATATCTTGATAAATTAAAAACCCACCTGCTTACCTATTAAAAGCCTGCTTAAATAAGAATGTTTTTTGCCTGCCATCGAAAGGAGAGCAGGGAGGGGGCCAGCCTACCTTCCTGAGGAAGGGAGTTCCAGAGGGTGGGAGCAGCCACTGAGAAGACTCTCTCTTGTGTCCTCACCATGTGAGCCTGGGATGGTAGTGGGACTGAGAGAAAGCCTTCCTCAGAAGATCTTAGAGCTCTGGCAGGTTTGTATAGGGACAAAATGGTCTTTCAGATAGTCTAGACCTAAGCCATATGGGAGATAACATGAGCACTAAACATGGACAAACATTATCAGCTATATTGCTTCTTCTCCATCAAGTGGTGGATTTTCTTTTTAGAGGGGTGCCATGCATAAGCTAGGCAGCCATCCTGATTTTGCTGATGGTTAAGTTTGCCATGGCTTAAAATCTTTCAGCATGCTGTGAAATGTGAGTTAGGATTTCCACCTTCTTAAAACAAGTTTGTTCCCAAATCTTGCCTGGCAGGAGCATTTGCTTTCCCAGCCCAGTCTGGTAACCTGCAACTTCTCAAGATGTACTCTCTCAGCAGTCTGATTTGCTGACTCTGTCGTCTGGGCTAAGACTGTGTTCTGCTTAGTCCGAAAGAGCCAGCAAATCCCCGAGAGAATCCAATAATTCCTTTGGTAATGTCAGCATATGTGTGTGTTTTTTTAAAACTCACTTTTTCTAAACATACACCTGTAGAAAATTCATCAGAAAGTTGTTGGGAGCATCTGTTTTCCACCCTCATAGCTGGCATCCGTGAGATCTAAAGAAAACACCAACATAAAAATCACAAACTGCCTTTTCTTGGTGGAGCCTCCTACTGGTTGAACTGGTGCAATATATGTTCTGATCGCTCAGGGAATAAACTGTTTGGGGACATGATGTATGTAGTTGTACACCTGACAGAGAAAGAGAAGTTGTCAGTTGTCCCCCTGAAATCTTGAGTTCACAGCTTGGGTGTGCTCCAGACTCAGATCTGAGCCTGGATGGCAAGGTTTCAGCTGCGGCCAGGAGTTCATTTGCACAGTTGAAACCAGTGTGCTGTCTGCACCCGTTCCGTGAGAAGTCAGATGTGGCGATAGCAACACATGCCTTGATTACATCCTGTTTGGATTACTGTAATGCACCGTACGTGGGATTGCTTTTGGAAACTGTTTGGAAACTTCAGCAGGTCCAAAATGCTGCCCCAGACCTAATGCAAGTGACATCGACTGTGAAAAAAAGTGGAAAATCAAACCCAAAAATAGCCAGATGGCCACTTCTGGTTTTGTTTTTGGGGGGTTGTGAGGAGTTAAACAAGGCAACAGATGGAGCGTCCAAGGAAATGGACTTTCTTCTTTTCTTTTCTTTTCTTTTCTTTTCTTTTCTTTTCTTTTCTTTTCTTTTTTTGTTTTTTGACTGAGGTTTTCAGTGGGAGAGGAGCCCAGGCATCTGGTTCAGTTGGCCACCTTTTGCTTACCTCTGGTCCAAAGCAATTTTCAAAACATAGACAGATGTCACTGGGTTTGACTCCTCCCCACTTTTTCTTTTTGAACTCTGAAAGGACCCAGCTTAGCTCCCTGGGATCACCATACACTGATCTTTGTCTGACCTTGTGTATTAAGTCACTGTAGGGGCGGGGGGGAGAAAGATGCCACCATGTGCTAGACCAGAGAGTTGGGTGGGAGCAAAAAAATAAATAAATCTCACAATCTGGATGGAGTGAGAGTTTGCCCACCAGGGCTTTCTTTTTAATCAAAATCACTTTAGGTAGATTTGGGAGTTGCTGAGGCTTTTCTTCCATGCGCATATGGGAGGCGCACACATCTGTGCGTGTGCATGCGAGCACAAAGCAAGAAGGAGGATTTCCTTTTATGAGGATTGTCTGCAGTTTCTAGGTCAGAGAATTAAAAGATTTGATGTTTATAGTTTAAAAGGCGGGGAGGGAAGTGCCCCCAGTTTCTCGCATACAGCTTCTTTTAACCCTCCCTTCCTCCCCAAGTGAAAACAAAGGTTTTAGCCTGAAACTGGGGGGGTGAAGAGAGCATGGGAAAGTGAGACAGAAGTACTTTGGCGGAGCAGTCGAGAGAGTCAGATTAATGTACTCCTGACTGACATTTTCATTTTGCACAAGAAATTCCGGGTGCATGACAAGGAGGAAATGCACATTATGTAGCCTGTAGGCAAGATGCCGACGCTTTGGTTAGTCTTAACGATTGAGCGGAAAGTGGTTGGCTTGTCTGTTTCTCTTTTCGAAAGCATGTCCGTGAACACGGTGAAAAACACACATTAGCACAAGCGAGCTGATTCTTTTCCACCACAA
This sequence comes from Iguana delicatissima, assembly GCA_948472985.1. Classification (NCBI taxonomy): domain Eukaryota; kingdom Metazoa; phylum Chordata; class Lepidosauria; order Squamata; family Iguanidae; genus Iguana; species Iguana delicatissima. Next base: position 690,015 of record CAOKZL010000404.1, read on the forward strand.
CCACCCCCTTCTGCCCACTTCACTTCAGGAAGATGAGCTCTTCGGTAGGTCCGAGTATCTGCGTTGAGAGGTTTTTCCGTGAGGACTGGATGGCCACTTGTCGGGGATGCTGTAGGACATCGGCAAGAAGTTGCCAATGTGTGGCCCGTAAGATCTTTTGTGGCACCTGTAAGACCCTCCCACCTGTATTAGTGGCCCCCACTGCTGCATTTGCCATTACGTTGCTGAAGGTTTACAGCGCAGCATTGGTGGCAATACTCCACTGATCACTTTAAATTCAAGATTGTATACGGAGTATCATTTTTTTAAGCTGAATTGCGCTTCTGCAGTCTTCCTGGAAGTTCTAGAAATTTTGAACACAAGGTGCACACTTGCCACATGCCTTGTTTTTAAAATTTTCTTTATTAAAGTTTTCCATATTTACAAAGATTAACAAGACTTCCATTTCTTTAAAAAAAAATGTTATCCGCATGCCTTGTTCTAATGTCAAAATGGTTGTGGGGGGGCAGGGGGTGTCCCATAGTGGGTGTGGGGAGGAGTAGGCTTCCAGCATGTGGAAATGTACCACCCTTGGGCTAGACTATGATGTGTCCCAGGGCCAATTTTGTACAATTTTGGCACAAGGATTGTCCCAAATGCCAAAAGAAATGGAGCAAAACTGGAAGTCCCTGGAAATCCACTCATGATTTTGAGTCTCTAAGGAGAGAGCAGAAACTGAGCTGTGTTTCTTCAAAGGGTATGTGACAGCTTTTATTTTTTGGCCCTATGCAATCCCTGAGCACATGACCTAAGGGGGGCGGGGCTTCTGTTGAGTCACTGATTTGCTTGGGGGCGGAGCTAGCAGCCACTAGCCCTATATAACTGCTGCCTCCGGCTTTGGAGCTCATTCTGCGAGGAAACAGCAGAAGGTGAGGTATGTTGTGCTGGTCTTCCTTGACTTTTTGAGCGTGGTTTTGGTTTTGTTAAGGTTTGCTTGAGGGCTTTTGTCTTTGGCTGTGTGCGCTCCCTCCATGTGTGGAATAAGGAGGCTTCTACTGAGCCAATGATTTGCTTGGGGGCAGAACCTTCACCCACTAGCTCTATATAAGTGATGCTTCAAGGCATGGGGTAGTATGTAAAAAGACACAGGCAGAGAGCACAATTTGTCATTTTTGCTATTAGGTAGAATTTTGGTAGTCACAATCAGTGCATTGCCAACATTAATATATTTATTCCAAATTGTTCCAATTATTCTTTTGAATATGCCATTTAAAAATTGGCAAATAGAGTTTATATGGTTGGGAAATGAGTGAGAGATGCAAAAGAAAGAGGAGGGCTGGGTCGACCTGAGATGGTACTTATACTTTGAATCCTCATGTCTAGCATGGTTGAAGGGAATAAAAGACTAGTAGAGCTAGAGGGTGATGAGCTGAAATTTGGGTGGCATACAAACCTTTGGTACGGGAAAGTTAAAATAAATTCAGAACTGAGGAATCATTATCAGGCAAGCTATGTTGTGAGAGTGGGGAAAATATAAGGATGGATTTGGTGTGAGTATATTGTGGTTATCACTAAAGGAAGCATTCCATAGCAGGAAATTAGGAAGTCTAAAATTCCAGCAATGGTAAGCCATTTGCTTGTGCTCTCCTACTGTTTTGTGTAGTCTAAGCTGTCTCACGTTTTCTCACTATATACCCATGTGGTACACTACCCAGTTGCTTGGTAGGCCTCTTGGTTATGTGATGCAATCATAGTACAGTGTGCTTGTAGGAAAGTCTTGTGCTTGTATAGTTAAGAGCTTGTGTTTATAAGGTGCTTCTGCTCATAAAGTGCTTGCGTTGTTGATAATGACCCCAAAGAGCAGGAGTGATGATGCTGGCAATCCTGATAAGCCTAAGAGACTCCACGAAGCACTTCTTCTAAGTGAGAAGGCGATAGTTTTTGACTTAAAGAAAAAAGAAAACAAATTGTGTACTAGGGTTGTTAAGGTCTATGATAAGAACGAATCTTCCGTCTCTGAAAAAGAAAGGAAGAAATCCGTGCTAGTTTTGCCGTCACACCTCAGACTACAAAAACTATTTGTTTAGTTGATGTTTGACTCTGAATTTTTCTGTCTCACCACAGTCTACAAAAACTACCTGCCCAGTGCATGAGAAGTGCTTAATAAAGATGGAGAAGGAGAAGGCATTACATTTGTGGCTGGAGGACACAAAGAGAAATCGACTTCCCATTAGCATCAGTGTGTTGGGCCACAAAGCATTGAGGCTATACAGCAGGGCATCCTCTCAAATGAGTGCCACCAAGTCTTTTACTGCAAGTCGGGGATGGTTGCACAGATTTAGGAGCAGGTTTGGACTTAAAAATATAAAACTGACTGGAGAGGCTGCGTCCGCCAATGAAACAGCTGCCGCCACCACATTTCCAAATCAGTTTAAAAAGCCAATTGAGGAGAATCAGCTTTACCATCAAAAGCAAGTGTTCAGTTGTGATGAAACTGGGCTCTTCTGGAAGAAAAATGTCCACTATAGTCTACAATGTCGTCGTCGTCGTCGTTGTTGTACTAGGCAACCAAATATAGGTTATAGCCAAAGGAAAAATCAATAATAAATTATCAAACTGTATGGTAAAAGATAAAAAGAGAAGATTTAAAAAAATCATAGAATCATAGAAAGGCAGAGCTGGAAGAGACCCCAGGGGCCATCCAGTCCAACCCCCTGCCATGCAGGAACACCCTCAAAGCACTCCTGACAGAAGGCCATCCAGCCTCTGCTTAAAAACCTCCAAAGGAGGAGACTCCACCACACTCCACTAAAGCAGCATCTTCCACTGCCGGACAGCTCGGACCGTCAGGAAGTTCTTCCTGAGGTTCAGGTGGAATCTCCTTTCCTGCAGCTTGAATCCATTGCTCCTTGTCCTGGTCTCTGGAGCAGCAGGAAACGAGCTTGCTCCCTCCTCCACATGACATCTCTTCAAATATTTAAACATGACTATCATGTCCCCTCTTACCTTCTCTTCTGCAGGCTAAACATCCCAGCTCTCTAAGCTCATCCTCATAGGGCATGGCTTCCAGGCCTCTCACCTGGAAGCCATGCCCTATGAGGATAGACTTAGAGAGCTGGGGATGTTTAGTCTGCAGAAGAGAAGGTTAAGAGGGGACATGATAGCTATTTTATTATTTTATTTTATTTATTATTTTATTTATTTATTATTATATTTTGAAATGTAGCGAAATATCAAGTGTTCAACAAACAACTACAAATGTCTGTTCCTCAGCCAATCTTATGCCGTCCTAGCAGAGGAAGCAGCAACTTCAGGGCTGAGGGGAGGCAGTTTAGATTCATGAACAGCCTGTGTTGTTTCTCCAAGAAACTCCCAGTCTCCTGCAGTGGCAGTTATATAAAAATAGAAACATCAGGAGATACAATCACATACCCTCTTCCATATCAGCCTGTGGCCTTCAGTATGTTGAGGATGCCACAAACAGAGCTTGGCAGATTCCTTGTTCTTTCTTGCTGTCTCTCATATCTCCACCAAAGTCTTGCTTGCTGCAGAGCTGAAGGGCCAAAGCCATGTTGAATGCATCAACATTTCTGAGTAAGGTATTTTCTTCTAATAGGCAACCCAAATCTAGCCCTTCTCCTTTTCCCTGGTATCAAAGTCTCTTTTTTCTTATTTATTTGTGCAAATAGATAGGTAGCTTTTGCATCATGTGCATTTATTTTTTGTTGGCTCTTCAGCATTCACTTTTGCCACCATGGCAGAAGTGGGAAAGACTAATCAATTTGCAGAGACATCTTTCTAGTTTCTTTAGCGGCCGTTGAATTGTTTCCTATTCAGAGCACAAGAGCCATGTCTTGGGATGGTAGATGATCTTGTAATAGGGCCTGGGAGACCAAAGTTTGAATCTTCACTCACTTGTTACGTCAGGCCCATAACTATCTTACGGCTCACCAAAAAAAAAGTCAGTCAAGAAGTTTTAATGAAAAACAATCAACCTTCCACTTTTGTGGGAATTAGGTAGGCCAGCTGAGAGACTTGGGTTGTGCTTTTCAATCGTTTTCGGACAGTGCTGAAGTCCCTAACCTATCAGGTAACTGGGGGAAGTCTGTAGCGGTCTTACACTTTTCCTGTTCTCTTCCCCTAACATTTTGGGTAAGCAGTTCTAGAAGGAAGGAAGGAAGGAAGGAAGGAAGGAAGAGGTGAGGGAGTTAGTTGATATCCCTTCCCTTGTTTTCGCTTTCTGTTTCCCAGAAATGCCTTGTATTTCTGAAAACACAAAGCTTAGCTGCTGAACGCTGACCCCATACGTCTCCATACAAAATAACATAAAGTGCTATTAACCCTGTATATATCAATAGCACAAAGCACTATTTCTTTGCACAGAACTCTTCACACTACCTGCAAGGAGATCATCCGGGCACATTCATCACCTAGATACAGGGTGGCAGAAAAGAATAGGCAAGGGCTATATGCTTTCTGAGTTAATGCCAAGGGCTCATAATCACAGTGGTGCTGCAACTTCTTTGCAGAGGAGGTTATGCCGAACTTTTCTCTCTACTTAATGATTAGCTGGAGTTTTGGTTTAGTGGGTTTTTTTCCTATCCAGCTAGCCAACCATGCTTTTTTTTTTTAATAGCATGCAATTTCTGCCTGCTAGAAAGGGTCATATCACAGCCAGCTTTTCCCATCTGTTTTTCCAAATACCATTTAATGCAACACAGCCTCCTCAGAAAGCCGCCTGCCTTCCGTCCCCTGCTGACAAGTTGTACGTTTACTCATCCTTCCTGCCCACTTAAATACATAACAGTGTATCCTTCTGTTCATCAGGTTTAGCCGCAGCTGCCCTTTCGGAGGCACTTTCTACGCTCGCTGATCCAGTGGGATGCTGGGAGCGTCGCAGACAGTGACAAACAAGTCTACTAGTTGTCGCAACAAGCCTTCTTCGTGGTCTCTCTGCCTCGTGCAATCGGGTTTGCGCCTGTGTAGAGTCTGGCATCCATGGAAAGTTTTAGGGCGAGTAGCTTTGGCAGGAACCCTGCCCCTTTCAGAGCATACCTTAACCTTTGTGCCAAAGCTACTCCCTCTTCCATTCCTTTTTGTCTGTCATTGTGTATGCATCCCTGATGGTCCTCAGCTAAGCAGCTTGATGACTTACTCTCCGGTTCCTTTTTCTTTTCTTACATGTGTGTCTCTGTGTATATACAATCAGCCCTCCACATTCACTAGGGTTAGGGACCCAGGACCTCCACCAAACTGGAAAAATTGCAACAATCAAAATATATGTGTTTGTCTGAGGGAAGGGGACTGAGGCATGGTGGGGAGGACAGACACCTAGAGTCCAAACCAATGGTCTACTGCCCATCAAGGGAACTGTTCAGATGGGAGAGAATTGTCACATTTTGCAGACACTGGACAGCAATGCTGTGTGATCTACAGAAGTGGCCATGTGTGGAAACAAATGTGGGTTACTGAATCTTTCATCAGGCAGACAGAGGAAGGAAACCTATGCCAGCAGCAGTTCTTAATAGCCCACAGGGGAGAGATGGCCAGAAACAAAGCACAATGGTCATAGGCATTTGATAAATGCCCTAATTTTGAAGCAGTTGAAATAACTTACAGAATCCAGTGGCACTCTGAAGATATTTGATTGCTGTGTAGGCTTGCGCTTGCTACGGGTCACTATATCAAATGCATAAAGTGATGGACAAACCCTTCTTGAAATCAGTTGTGTTGTTTGAGCTTTCCTTGTCAATGCTGGTAAGCATTCTTGGGGGGAAATAGAAGTCAGCGAAGTCAGCTTCTTCTCCCACAGTTCTTCCCCATCTATACTTCTGAGAAAGGAAAAAGAATACAGTTATGGGTTGGGCTTGAATTTTGGCCTGCTTCTACATGCAGATTTGCCCAGGAATGTCTCACTTCCTTCCTGGGAGCATGGGATATGCATTTTATTCAGCTTTTTAGTTTTGGTAAGCTACAGATTCTATGCTTCCAATCAGAAAAGGTATCCTGTGCTTGCTTGAAACAAGATTGCAGAAGATGACTGTACAATAAGCAATTGAATAGTAGGGCAATGAACAATCACATTTTAGATGATGAGGTGGTTAAAAACCCTTTAAATAAGCAACTTAAATCTTCATCTTATGGGAAGGGAGAAAAAAGGGCAGTTGGGTGAGTAACATATAAGAATTCTGAAGAGCTCTGAAAGCAAAGCCCTACCTACTCTAGGCCAGCATCCATATGGCCACAAAAGCCAAACAAAAATAAGTAACCATGCTGATCTAATTGCCATTTGCTTCTTGCTTCTCGCTTCTCTTTATGCAAAGCTAGCGGTTGAAAAGGAGACTTCTAGCTGAGCCCCTTTCTGGTGCTAGTTTTGTTCAAGTGAAGTACATTGTGTTTGGAAGTGGTACCCTCTTATTGATCTTTACCTAACCTTTTCTCCAAATTATATACCATTCTACCACCTTTAACCTGTTGGGTTTTCTCTGATTTTGGTGACTGAGCAGAATGGGGCCTGGTTAATACTTGGATGGGAGACCATCAGCGATCACTTTGCATCTTCCCTCTCTGCTCCAGTCCTCCCAACAACCTTGTAAGATAAGTTAGATTGAGAGACAGTGAATGGCAAAAGCTGCTCAGTGAGTTTCATTCTTGGCTGAGCAAGGATTTAAATCTAGGCCTCTGTCCGCCAAGTTAAATGCGCTAGCTGCTCTGCCATGCTAGCTCTGTACTTCTGCCAAGGCCGTTTCTTAGAAACCAGAAAGAGCTTTGTTCCACCTCCCTTGAGCGCCCATTGCATTTTTAAGTGCAAAACTGTGAAGGCCACAGTTACACAGTTAAGTTACTCCCGCTGTCCCTAGGAGCTCAGGAGCTTGTTATGCTACAGAAAAAGAGAATCTGGTACTGGGATGTGTACAGTGCTAGATCAAGATCCTTAGTCTTGGTCTTTTTAGAGAATATGTGTGAGCCTGGTGCAGAATTTGGAAGGCTGTTCGTAGACTACAGTCCCAGAGTGATTGCTGGCTAGAGGATTCTGGGGGTTATAGTGACCTCCACATAGTAACTTTTCCAAGCCCTGGCACAGGGAGTGGTGAGGTTCTCAGCCCCCCCCTTCCCTTGCCTCCCGAGGATGTTTGGAGGGGTAATTCTCATTTAGTGGTTTTACGTCATCCTTGGCAAGCCACTGCTGTTGTTCACAATGCTTTTATTCATACACATAAGCAACAGCGCTGGCCACAATGTCTGCTAAATAAACGATTGGTACAGGATTGCTGCCATCATCTGGGCCTTTGGCTGAATGTCCGCCTTTGGCATGGTTCTTTGCGTTTCCTTCATGAATCTCATCCCTAAGCATCCAAGACCTCTACCAGCTGCCATCTACTGGCGCTCCAGTTGGTATTCTCTACCTTTTTGTGTGCCAGGACTCATTGGGTAACCTAGCAAGCGAGACTGGCAGAGAATGGGGAGCAAAAGACAACCAATAGGAGGAACTGGAATGCTACTTCCTTGGTGGCTACCTCCAAGTGTCTTTCATACTACACAATTGCAGCACTTTTATATTGTATTTAACTGCCATGGCTGCCTCTCACTGTGTCCTGGGATTTGTGGTTTAACAAAACACCAGAGCTCTCTGGCAGAGAATTTTAAATGCTGCACCAAACTACAGATCTCAGGATTTCACAATTAAAGTGATATCTAGCCCCCCAGGCCTAGATTCTTAGCTTGCCCTTTCTTTCTTCAAAAACAATTATATTCTAGCCATTCCCTCACTGAGAAATTTTGCAAGTAAATAACATTAAATGTTTTGGACTACTTGTGCTTAGACTGTGGCATTTCTCCTGTGATTCCCCACACACTTTATGAAAAAAATCTTTCTATCTCAAGGCGCTCAAGGGGTTAGCCCCGTGCCTACTTTATCCTCACGACAACCTTGTGAGGTAGGCCAGGCAGAGAGAGAGAGACTGGCCCAACATCACCTGGTAAGTGACTGCAGACTGGATCTCCCAGATCCTAGTTGATTGTGTACAAGAGGGGATTTCAGAAAGTGCTGCTTGTCACACAACCAGATAACCATAAGTTCATCTGCGTAACCATCAAAGGTACAGGGAACTGTCTCCAGTTTTCATTGGGGCAACCTTGGATGAAAAAGGATTTGTGTACAAAACTGAAGGGCCATCCAAGGATCGCTGAGCAAATCAGCCAAATGCAAGACACACAGGGAGTGAAATCAGTTGGAGTTCACAATATATATGTGAGCGTGTGTGTCTGTGAGAGAAAGAGAGTCTCTTTTTTTCCACACTGAATACTCTATTTGGCCTAATTGATGTATATGCGCGGGGGCCGGGTGAACAGCCACTGCTGAGATTGCAATTGTGATGCCACCCACGGTCTTCTCTAAAGATACAGAAGGCGACGCCGAGGGAATTGCAACTCTTGCTTTGAAAGGGCTGGAAGGAATGCACGGGCAAATGAGCTCTTGCTGCTGACCGAGTGTGCTCCCTTTCATGAGCCAATATTTTTTTCTTGTCGTATGGAGGATTTTACAAAAGGGAGCCAGGGCTGAGAAAAAGGGAGGGGGCAACCTAATTGAACAAAATCATGCATCTTGGATAGAGCCATGTCAGGCCCCAGAGAAGAGGAGACACGAAGTGTCAAAGCAACAGGCAGGAGATAATGTTCTTTTCATGACATGGTGGTCGTTGCCTCGCGTGCCAGACTTCTCACTGTTTCTGTTCAGGGCTCTTTTTCAAAATGCTTCAGAGGCATGGCAGTGCATATTTTCTACACTAGGCACGGCAAGGCGGCTTCGGCGGTTTGGGGTGTCCTGAAAAGGCAGACATTTTTTAGTTATTTAAGTTACAGTGACTATTTTTGCTGCTGAGAGTGGAGAGAAATACTTGTGAGAGTTTTTGCTTCAGACGACGGACTACTTTAACCGGCTTTTTCAGAGTCTTTAGGACTGTTCCTGCCAGGCCACAGCCGCATGAGCATGCTGCAAAAGCAGAAGGCCATTCCTTGGCAATATTCAGAGGGAGAAGCTTGCAAAAGTATGAAAAAGTTTAGAAGCAGAGAGATTACCAATACAAGGTTTAGGGCAGGGAGGGGCTACGTTTAAAAAAAAATGGAAATTGTTCAGGCCTCTTGAAGCAACCACAGTCAGAAGGCCACCAAGTTTTTCCTTAATGCATTGTTTGATACGATGTCATAATACATTGTTGTTGTTGTTGCTGTTGTGTGCCTTCAAATCATTTCCAACGTACAGCAACGCTAAGACAAACCTATCATGGGGCTTTCTGAGGCTGAGAGTGTGTGATGCATCTGAGGTCACCCAGTGGGTTTCCATGGCTGAGTGGGGCATCGAACCCTGTTTTCCAGGGTTGTAGTTTGACGCTCAAACAACTACACCATGCTGGCTCTCGTCATAATGCGTACCTTCAGACATTTCACAGGGACACGTGAGACCAAGCAACATCAGAGTGTGATCAGGATGGCAAAAATGAGGAAAAACACACACAAGCCAGGAGAGGCTACAGTAGTTCGGTTTCGCCTGAGTCTGCAGGGAAGGGCAAGAATCTGTGCCCTCCTCTCCTCTTCCTCCACTGAGTTGAATGCAAGCTGCTTCTGCACTCTGAACTTCGTTGGCCGCAATTGCAGTAAGCTGAGGAAGAAGGGGAAGCTAGGACAAGGAGAGAGAAACTGGGACAGTTTAAAAGCAACTGAAAAAGTGGGATGACAGAGGAGTAATCAGGACTTTCCCTGCCAGATCAAACCCATTGGAGAGTATGATAATATAGTGTCAAGCTAAATGCATTGTAGGAAGAAGAAAGACCACTGCTACACCTGCAGTTGGATCTGCAATAACAGTGTCTGAGATCCCACATTGTGCATGCAGAGTGTAAATCTGCGCTCGTGTAGAGAAACAGCAATTGCCTTACACCACTCTTCTGCTGAATACCAATACTGTGCAACTGATTTTTGTATCGGCCAATGCAGGCCTTGTGCCATTGGGAATGTACAGTGGCTCTTTCTGCAATCTCAGTGAACAGAGCGGACCCTTGAAGGCCCTGGCAGCTAACATTATCCAAGAATATGGAACTGCATTGTTGCAGTCCTTTTGGTTAATCCCAATGAGAGCAGACCTATAGACTCAGCTGTTGAATGGACCTTATGGAGGTGTATGACGCCAGCAGGATTGTGGCCATTATTGTCCCACAAACCAGTGAATGATGGGGCAAGATGGCAGCCCTGGTATAACACCCTGTTAAAAAAGAACTTCTCTATTTTTTAGACAGATGCTACTCCCCTATACTGATAATAACAGAGGACTCGTCCCAGATCTTATAAGCTGACAGATTACTGTGTGGCATAGCAGATTGTTTGTTAGACTAGGACGGAAGAAACCCACACGTGAATCCCCACTGAGTCACGAAGCAGAAGCAACTCAACTTACTTCACAAGGTTCTGAGAATATAATGGAAGGGAGAGAACTATCGAAGAGCTCCTTGGTGACATCAAAAATGTTTTTAAGAAAATGAATAGGGATAGATGCTAACAAGAAATTACTGTTTCTAGTTCTGCATGTTAAATGATTTTAGGTGCTGTCAATCTAGTACCTTTTCACAGGATGCATAATGATTGTTTATCCTCCTTGTGCTTACATGTATCTCCTCCCACACTAGTGTGTTTTAACGCCTGCTACAAATCCTATATTCCCATTTTTTTTTTCTTGCTCCTGGGTTGGCTAAGTTCTAAAATAATGATCTCCCTGTCTCTCCCAACATTAGAAATACTGGACACATTCTCCTATGAGGAAACAAAGGACTGTGTAATTTATTTGCTGGGGGCCCCAGGGAGTGAAACAGTCAAGGAAGTGCATACACAATGCCTATGGTTGTCCATTGTACAGGGGGAAAAAGCAGGGGCAATTTGTATGACAACAGCCTCATCCATATTTGTCTAAGTGATGCAGCATCAACCCAGTGTCCTTGTATTGTGAGTCAGATTCATAAAACATAACAAATACAATCTTAGCTCGTAACTGCGAGCACCTCCCAGCAGGGAAATGACTGGACATGAAAATGACGCATGAAGCCTTAGCAAGCAAGGGGTGCTTTGATGACTCCAACTGCCATTGGCTGAGCTCCTCTGATGTCACAGAGAGGACACCCATGGGCTAGCTAGACCAGTGGTTCTCAACCTGTGGGTCCCCAGATGTTCATGGACTTCAGCTCCCAGAAGCCCCAGCCACTATGGCCAATGCTCAGGGCTTCTGGGAGCTGAAGTCCACGAACATCCAGGGACCCCCAGGTTGAGAACCACTGAGCTAGACGGACATGACGGGAGATTTGGAAGGCTTTCGAATTCCAATTCTTGTTTTCCTGAGTAACATGTAGCATACTGCCAGACTACAGGTTCAGTCATCCCTAAGCTAGCATGGCCGGTGGACAGGAATAATCTAGGCCAGATGAACCAACAGTCAAACATGATGAAAAGGCAGCTTCTTATCAGAGATAAGTCATCCCCAAATGTTTCCATGTTTTCCGTGTTTATTCCTAGACAGTCACATCTCTATTTTGCTATCGTATCTACTACATTGGGCCCTACAGTTCTCCTTTGGGCGATTCAACACATTGCTCTGATAGAGGCAGGTAACTGCTTATGTGTAGGATCACGTCAGGTAGTACCTGTCCTGCAGAAAAAGATGGATTTATAACTTGCAGTTTACATTCTGTGCTTCTTCCTTGGCGGATGTGTAAAATGTAAACAGACTAATGCCTGGCCTTTTACCCATCCCCCTTAGTAATATATGGGGTATCCCTGCTCTGACCTGTTTCTGTACATCCCATCTCTGCTGTCCCCGCCTATTAAACTGTACTACTTGCCTCCCCAGCCAGGTGAAGCTGTGCTATTTACAATGGGTTTAGGTAGCTTAGTTTTCTGGCTTGGAATGTGTATCAGTTTGGGTCGGGGACTTAGTATGTCTGCTTCTCAACTAATAAGGATCTTTTGACTCCATTGGCCACCTGCAATGTTAAAAAAAATAGTTATGGTCTGGTGTGTCAACATTTATAAATCTCTTCTGTTGAAAAAAACTGGGAGAAATGAGAAACAATAATTTTACCGATAACCAGATGAAGCAGCAAAATAGAAGGTCTCCTTGTTGTTGTTTTTGGGCTGCACTGCTTCTTTTCTTTTTTTAAATTATATTTATTTACATTCAAAACAGATCTGAGTTACATAAAACATTGTTCCAGAGTAACAAAAGCAGGAAAACAAAAATGCAAAAGGAGGAAAAATAACCACATTAGTCACAGGCTTCTATAAAAGCAGACCAAATGTCCACATTCTTTTGGAAAGGAAGATCAATGAGTTGCAGCTATGTGTTGAGACAGTTCAGCACATCAGAGAACAGGAGGACTTCCTGGATAGACCAGAGAGGGAATCGATCCTACAAAACCAACAGGAAGGAACTGCCAATGAAGAGGGCTGTAACACTGGGGGAGTACCGTGGAGAACAAGCTCAGTCAGAAGCAGACCATGCATGAGAGATTTGGAACCACTCCAACTAAGTAGTTGCTACCTGCATCTTCCTGGGATCCAGCAAAAGACACTGCAAGGCCGGGAGGGATCCAGCCTAAACACCAACTGCAGAAAGAAGCAAAGTGCTGGTGGCTGGGGGTTCATTCCTCAGGGGTATAGAGGGACCTCTGTGCCAGCCAGACAAGGTGAATCAGGAAGTGTGCTATCTTCCTGGTGCAGGTATCCAGGATGTCACTGACAAGTTGCCAAAGCTCATCAAGAATACAGAGCAGCACCTTTGTCTTCTGATTCAACAACACTGCAAAGAATACCTTTGAGCATATCACCTTAGACTTAGACTTAGTCCAGGGCAGGAAAGCGAAGAGTTTAGAGGCACAGGTGGTATTCTTGCCAATTCTATCAGGGAAAGATAGAGGACCACACAGAGACAAGAAGATGCTGCAAGTCGATGACTGGCTGCACAGATGGTGTCGATGGAAGAGGTTTGGTTTCTGGGACCATCGTCTTCACTTCTTGGATGGACTGCTGGCTATGGATGGGCTACACCTCATGCAGACTGGGAAGAATGTCTTTGGTAATAGCATGGCAAATCTGATCAAAATTTTTGCAGTTAGTTCTTAAAAGCCTATTGGAATCCTGATTTTTTTTCACCTCAGGGGTTTGGAGACACCTCTGTGCCAACTGGACAAGATGAATCGCAAAGTGTGCTGTCTCTTGGGGGCACGTATCCAGGACGTCACTGACAACTTGCCAAAACAAGAACACAGATCTGTACCCCTTTCACATGTGCGCCAACAACACCTGTGAGCAGATCACCTTGGACTGGGCAGGAAGGTAAAGGGTTTAGAAGTGCAGTAAAAAATACAAAGGCACACAGGGACAGGAAGATACCAAAAGGGAATTAATGGTGACTCAGGTGGTGCTAGCATGAGATGTGTGGCTAGTGGGACCATAGCCTTCACTTCTAGCTTAAACTTCTGTCCAAAAGCAAGCACTAAACACATGGATGTGAATTCTAGAGGAGCAGCTGAGGGGAAGGTGAAGTACATAAATTATTGCTTTCATCTTTGATAGCTGAAATAACATTGCGTTGCTGTTGATGCTTAAGGTTGATGCACCATGATCTTGTTAGGACATTCCCCATTTTCCCAATATGCCTGCCACAGACCTGTCAAAGCCAGTTCTGTTTGTTGTGAGAGAATACTATTCAATTCATAGTTAACATTTTGTAGTTCTTGAAACAGTTGTTCAGAGGTAGAAACAGCAAATTGAGTTATCAGACCTTTTGGCTGCTTGTTCAGTAATTCCTTTTTTTAAAAAAAACACTAAGTCTTTTTAAAATGAGAATAAGCAACAACTCTTCCTCAAATATAGGCTTTACAATATTCCATCAGGTCTGCTGATGCTCGAGCCCAAAAATGCTCATTGTCAACTATTAAAGCACTAAAGACTCAAGGGTTTAAGAACATTAGAAAAGTAGAATTCTAGACAAACCAGAGTACGGTCTGATATTAACAAGGATTTAGTTTTGCATGTCTTTATATTACTAATCAAAGATGCAGTAATTAAAAAATGATCCAATCTGAAACAACTATGGTGGACCAGTCAAAAAGATTCCACTTCCTCAGCCAATTGAAATTTCTTTCATCCACCATCCACAAGGAGGCACAATATAGGTGGATATTTGATGTAATACATCAGATTTAATTGCCTTGCTAGCATTCTTACTTTAGTAAATTGTTTCCTCCAATAACTTATCTCTTTTGGATGATCAGGAAAAGTTATCACCTTATTTGATTTCCATTGTAATTCTACCCGTTGCCTAGCAATTTGAAGCAGAGAATTTCTAGTAGGCATACAGAGAAATCAAACAATAACTGGAGTAGCCCAGACTGTCAGTTAGCATCGAAACTCAATAGTCTGTCTTGATTTTTAGGCCATTTCTGCACTAGACTGGTATAGTGCTATGATTCCACTTTCAACATCCTCTGGAATCCTGGGGTTTGCAGTTTCGGGAGGGGCCAGCCGGCCCCTCCCGAAACTGCAAACCCCAGGATTCCAGAGGATGTTGAAAGTGGAATCATAGCGCTATAACAGGCTGGGGCGGAAATGGCTCTAGTTGGAAATCAAATGGCAAAGCCAACAATTCACATAGAAATTTATTCAAATATTTAGTTGAACAGCAGCTTCCAAATCTCTCGGGCCAACGATCTGTAGGTTAGCATGTCAGGTGAGAGACTCTGGCTGAGAAATCCAGGCAGACAAAAGACTATGGGAAGCATTCATAGTTCAGTTCCATGCTCTGAATATGGGTTACCAATGGGCCCAAATTCAAGATTAATTTTCTTCACAGAAGCAACCAAAGGCTGCACAGATAACAAAAGTAGTTTCAGTTCATTAAGTTTTGCAGCCATGCCTTGTAGCATGGTAAACATCTCATCCATGTCAGCTACACTCTTCAAATTCTTCACAGCAAGAGGCATGTTTTCTTTTCACCTTTCCCATTATGTCTGAGCATTGTGCAAAGCACCGCTGAAAACTGACAGAGCAGAAACTCTGGAACCGAAACTAAGCGCCTGGATAAAATAAAAAGAGGTTTTTAAAAAATCCAATTAGGGTGACAATCACGAAGGGGTTTCGTTATTGAAAGGCCTTCGCCCATTGAGTTTTGTATAAAACAGCCGCACACTCCAATAAGACAGAGACTTTAAAACCGAAACCAGAAAACAAAACAAGAGTTCAGTCAGGATAGTAAATGCCTAATTAAGGCCTAATTAAAGTGATAATCTCTGAGAAGTTCATCATTTAAAAAATTTTCCAATTATGTCCAGAGTTTATACAAAACACCGCCTGTGTCTGACCTCCAATTGAATTAAACTAGTCTCTTGAACAAAAAAAGGAAGAAAAATAAGAAAAATGAAGCGAAGCAGAGAGAAAAGCTGGAGGAGACACAACAAAACAACGCAAAAGGCAATCCAAATAGCAGATACCTAATTAGGATGGTAATTGATGAGGCGTGAGTTGTTTAAAAAAATGAGGAGAGATGAAACAAAGCAACTAATCACACTCCCATCCCAACTCGAAGTCTCAAGAAGGCTTCTTAAGAGCATTATCCTGTATTTACTCAGGAGGAAATTCCAGCTGGTGTGAGGAACCTTAGTTCCTAGAGCAGGGAAATGACTGGCCTTCCCTACATTACCATACTGCAACTCCCATAAGCCCTAGCCAGCAGAGCCAATGGTGAGACCTGGAGGGCTACATATTCCTCTGTCCTATCCCAGGTAGTTTCAGCACAATCCTGTGAATATTTATTCCAAATTATTCCAAATTAAATCCTATTGAGTTCAGCAAGATTTTCCCCCAGTTATTTATGCACAATAATATTGCAATCTTTGGCCTGAATCTTACTGGTGGTTGCACTAAATCAGTGGAATTTGCATACTTGTAGACTAGTTAGCCAATATTCAATATCTTCAAGATGCGGTGATGGAGGTGCAGAACCTTTCGCCATCCAGGTGTTTTAGATTCAATTCCCAAAATCACTTACCATTGAACATGCCAGGAGGGGTTGGATGGGAGCTGCAGGACAAAGCATTTGGATGGCTGACAGTTTCCCATCCCTCTTCTGCAACAGGACTGGGAAAAAAAGAAACTTTTAAAGGAATGCATCTCAAAACCACGAGTCCCACCTCATTCTGCCGCTGCCACAGGATAATTTCCTCTGCTAAGTCGCCCATTCTCTAAACTGATGCTGTGCTTTTTGCCATGTCTGCAAGAGCCTGGTTGGCTTATGCATAATACATTTCAGGTAGCCTAGTCAGTAGCTATTTCTACACTCGATCAAAGTCTGTAAGATTGTCAGCTGTCTGAGTCTTGTCTTCTTTTCTGTACCTCTCTCCACTGCCAGGTGTAAACAGACAATGGAAAAATAATTCCTAAAGGGCAAAAAAAAAAAAAACATGCTCTCTGAGTACAATTGAAGCACGGTCACTCGGCTAGATGACAAATCAGTTTTCCTCCTTAGTGGGGATGTCTCCACTTCATAAATGAAAAAAAAACCAAAAGTGATATGGAGTTCCCACTTAGGGTTGCCATATTCTGCTTCCTCAAATCCAGGTATCCCATTTGCAGATCATGCAAATGATTCTAATTATGCAGATTACTCTAATTTGCATTCTAACAGTGCTAATTGGGCAAATGGGTTGTTACTGGGTTTTTTTGCTCACCATGTTTCCCATTTCATACAACTCTTTACAGTTACAACTCATCTGAGAGAACCAATACAAAATACAGTTGGCTCTCCACGTTTGCTAGGGGTAGGGGTGCAGCATTGTTTAATATTTATGCCATCAATTTTTCAAATTTGCAGAGTGCAATTCCTTGCTCGGCCATGGAAACCTACCGGCTGATCTTGGGCGTGTCATACGCGCTGAGCTTCAGAAAACCCAGCGATAGATCCGCCTTAGGATCGCCGTAAGTCAGAAACAACTTGAAGGTACACATTGACAACATGAATGGGGTCTCATTTCCGGGATCTGGTTTTGGGCTTCAAGCTCAGGCTGATAGCTCAGCTGTCACATTCTGTCCGGTTCAATCCATCAGCAAATGCATTGTAACAGGCTATTTATTCTCCACGGGAGTAATTTGAAAGCTAATTTTCTGTCTAAGTGCTATTCTGCAAAGGGAGGCATGCTCCCTTAATCAAAACATAGTGATGTCTGTTCTGACGCAGGAGGGTTTATACACTACTGATGTAGCATAACAAGCATTTGGACCCAGCTGTACCAGAGGGGTTAGGCATTTCGCAAAAGGCTCAGAAAATGATGAATTTTTGGACTAAAATTCCCTAGCTCCCTCAGGATTTGGGGAGTTATAACAATAATGATAATCAGTTTTTACTTCTTGCCTGCCTCTCCCCATGGCTTGGGGTGAGGCACATCATAAATTAAAATACAGCTAAAAACAATAAAAACATTTAAAAATATACCAATTTAAAAGTCATAGTTAAAAATTGACTGGGTAGGCCTGTTGGAAGAGATAAGTCTTTAGTCCTTTTTAAAATTGAGACAGTGTGTTTTGCTGTTGAATCTCTTCTGGACAGTTCTGGGCTAAAGGACTCCATAGCCCAACTCAATGTTAAGTCAAGACATTCATTCCTCAATCCATTGTCGTCATCATTACTATTGTCGTTTATTCATTTCTTGTCGGTTCATTTATTTATTCACCTTTTGTCCAAAACTGGAACTCTGGCAGGCTTACAAAAATGGAAACAAATATCAAAAAAAGCACATGCTAAGACATAAGTAAAAACATTCCTACATTATGGTTAAAATATTATTATTGTATCTAGAATGAAAAACATTTTAAAAACACCCATTAAAAAAGGCAAGAGATTTTAAAAAATCAGTAGACTTGCACACTGTTAATGACTGAGCCAAGCTATAGGAAATCTTTCACTATCTCAATGTCTTCTTCTTTTAAAGTTACGTAAATCATTCGCGGTCATTATTTTTGCCTCACAAGAGTTTCCAGTTGCACCATCACAGAAAGCTAGCGCCATAGTGGGAGGTAAGGCGTTGCACTTCACAAAACCTAAGAATGCAGACCTTATGAAAATGTGATGTAAAGCATTACACTTTCATAAAGATGGAAGCCTTATAACTTCTGCGTTTCCTCAGCAGGCATCTCTATAATAAACTCAAGAGATGGAATCAACATTTTAAATATAACATAAACTCACAGGCATCCAAGGAAGATAATCATCTTTCCTGGGCATTGCTAGATACATAGCAGCATCCATTACAAGCATAATGGGAAATGTGTCTGTAGCACAGCCTATATCTTTAGCATAGCCTAGATTTCACTAGCACTGTCTGGGTCTTTTATCAGCCAGGAACCATGGTACTATGGACTAAGAAACAGGCACATTGGCATCAGAAACTGACACTCGAGTTAGTCTGTCTGCCTCTTTTGGGCCGGCTTTATATCTTTCCCAGCCGCCAATCATCCCATCAGATTAGATCTCTGTTATCCTCTGCTTGTGCCAACCCTGTTGACTTGTTTATTAAATATTTAATTCTCCTCCAATCAGAGCAAAAGATCTTAGCAGTATTTGCTCTGTGATATGGTACTGGGTCATTTGGTGACCACTTAGTTCTTGTCGCCTTTCATCAGATTACATCAGCCGTCTGATTGCGTCAGCCGGTAACCCTTTAATGTCATACTAATAACTCTTTAATGCGGCACCTGTCTTGGGTTCATTATAAGTCAATTTGCTGTTCGTGTTTCTCTTTCAGGCTTTTTTTTTTTTAATTAGACTGGCTTTATGCGTGGAACTAGCCAGTGCTTACTGTATTAGTTTTACACAAGAAGACATTTCTGCATTATACTTTGTTTTATATTCTGTGCCTTAAAAACTGGCTTATTACATCAATTCAGTGAATTAAATCTGGCAAAACGGAAACCAAACCAGTGCTCAGCCTTTAACGGGATGCAAGTTACCTTTTAAAAAAAAATAATAATGGGGGCCAACTTAATGATCCTTTAATGTTTTAATGGCAGTGATGTTAATGCTAAATTTCTGCAGAATCATTGCATTTACTCATTATTTTAGAAGTATTCATTTTAGGGAAGTTGCAGGTAACTGGCCATGGAGGTTTGGAGCCATTTCTGCATTACACTGTTACAATGCTATTATTCCACTTTCAACATCCTATGGAATCCTGGGGTTGGCAGTTTAGGCAGAGGCATTTAGAAGTCTCAGCCAGAAAGCTCTTTGGCCACAGTAAACTACAAACCCCAGAATTCCACAGGATGTTGAAAGTAGAATAAGAACACTGTAACAGTGTATGGCAGAAAGGCCCCCAGATTCATTTAAAGTATCTTGGTATTCATATACTACCGTTTTTCCTTATTCTGGTTCACAGTCCCCTAACTGCATCTTCTGTTCTATTTTCAGCCAGGTAGGTCACATCAATATATATGCAATACAGTAAAACATTATTAACATGTCCCCAAATGCCATAAATGTGTCTATTTGTCGACTCAAGACACTATTCAGTATTGCACTGACTGTTTCATAGGCTGTAGACTTATTGGTATTTTGCCTGCAGCTCTCTCTCCATCTTTCTTTCCTTTCCTAGCATCTCTTCCCTTCCCTTTTCAAGGCTGAGTGGATTTTGCAAGTGGTTAGCCAAGCTCTGATGCGAATGACCAACTTTTCGGGAGCACACCAGTATGAAATTGGTCCATATGGCAAAACTGGGTTCCCGGATCCAGTTTGCCATTTTGATACAAGATGTCATGCTTTGTCATTTTTCACACTCACTGGTGAGGTATTGCGGTTTTCGAAGTTTTTTTTTTGGAGATTCATAGCAAACAGTGCTTGCTGTCCAGGAACAGATCACTGTCATTTGCTTTTAGGGCTCAAGACAACTAACACAGAGTTAGCGATGTGCAAATAGTACCACCAGTCCCAAGTGTAACTGTAAATCCCACTTGCTCACTTTCTATCATCGTTTTTCTTTGCTGTCTCAGTATGCAGCATGGAGGATCAAACTTGATGTTAAGGGGAATGTGTATTCTGTGATTAACACGTTTTCTCTGGGGATGGCTGAAGCATGTATCTCTGTTCCTCAGCCATTCATGATTAGTAAATTAAGCCTGCGTTTCCTTTCTGATAACCACTCCCAAAACAAAGCACAGTTGGCCTTCCACATTCTCTAGGATTAGGAGCACAGGACTGCCACAAAAGTGGGAAAAAATGAAGATATCAAAATGCGTGTGTGTCTGTGTCAGTGGAAAGGGGGCAAAGCTTGGTGGGGAGAGCATGACTGGAGCCACCAAAGGGAAGGTTCCCCTAGAACAGAAGCACTTGAAGTGGGGAGGACAGGGGTTGCAACCTTGCAAATAATCAATTCTGTGAAAGTGAAACTTACAAATGTGGAGGGTCAACTATACAATCACTGTAAGATATACAACTGACAATAGTCCACTATGACAAGCAGAGGTCTTTCATCGCTTGGTAGACCACGGCCCTTTTCTCATGGGGGGGGGGCCGAAACGGGACAGCGCATGCAGGGGCGGAGCTTACCTGCTAGCGTTTTGCTCTGTCCCTGCAGGGAACGCGGTTCCGCCGCTTCACACGCCGTCGAATTTCGGTGGCGTTCAGCGGCGCTCCGCGGCGCCCAAAATGGCGGCCGGTGGCTTCCAGCGGTGCTCCGCCAATCAGGGCAGCATGCCAGCCGGAAGCCCGCCCCCGGGCAGATCTGCAGAGACGCACTACCGCGTCTCTACAGATTCTCACCGGGAGCTGCCACGGATTAGTGCTGGCGAGTTTGATAAAAACCACCTGGGAAGGTGGTTTTTAAAAAACTCGCAGCGCCACCCCTGCGGCTGGGCTAGAGCGGTTGGAGGTGTGGCACCTCACCGTTTGCAACCGCGCTAGCTCATCTCGCGATGTGAACGACCTCTGTCTCCGGTCGTCGCACCGCGGGCTTTTACCCCCATGTGAAAATGGCCCACTTCTTCTTAAAACATGCTAAAGGTATGGTTTCATTTGACTCTTACACTGCCCTCAACCTCACCAAGGCTTTTCCTGTTCCTTGAATTTCAGTATTTATCTATGATAGAACAAAGGAGAGTGCTGGTGCCATCTGTTGGCAGGTAGAGAAATTACTATGCGATGCACTGCAGCGACCTCAGTACTGCTCACTTAACTCTTAGTGTAATACTTTTTGTATTTTCAAAAATCATATTTAGAAAAAAAAGAGAAGTGAAACCAAATTAATTAAAAAGAATCAGCAGAGAGATAATAAACTGAAAGTCCACCAGTGGAAAGCTATTTTATGCACAAACTTCTAGAAAAGATGGCTAAAGCCATGTACTTTATATTCAAATTTTGAAAGAATTATGAGGCTTTCCATCTATTGAGTTTTAGAGTGTACTCATTTATCTTTCCAGTGCTGCAATATAGGACTCTAGCCTGCTTTAAATAGACATACTGCTGCTAAACAGGCTGATTTGTTGTTGCTCTTGTTCTTTTTTTTTTTTTTTAAAGGAAGTAAAAATTATATATTGGATTATGATGGAATACTGTGGAGCCATTTACAAGAGGGGCTCCAAATAAGTAGGTAGGACTGCTGGAGTGGGCTTCTGAAATCTGGGGGTTTTCCTCCCATTCTTAGCAAGTGAGAAGCTAGAATTGTAGAGGAAGAGTATTTTCAGTTTGGTTTAAGAACTTCTGATATTCATTGTGTCCCTTCCCACTATATCCATCCAAGAAAGCCAGAGCCTTCCTTTCTCCTGCTAGATGCCATCCTCTTCCCCTTTCGGGCATTTTCAGGTTCCATCTCTCCCTCTCAGGTTCCACCTTTCCCTGCTGAAGCACCACCCCTTAAGAGCTATGCCTCATGTGCATCTAAGGTTTTGTGAGATCTGGGGTAGCCCTTGGCTCAGATCAGAGAACAAAATATGATAAAAACGCCACACTAGTAAAACCATGAAGCCCATTGTTTGGCTGTCCTTCTACCCTGATTGGCCTGGAACAGAACACGAGTGAGAGTCATGCAGCCCTCTATTTGTTATTAAATTGAAGCTCCTGGGACTTAAAATCCAACAAATGGAGAGCCACATGTTCCTCAGCTTCACTGCCTTCTCCTACACCAGGGTCTGCCCTCCCATCATGGTAGATGATAGCTAGAGCAAGCCATTGAAAGGATTGCCTTCTCTCACATGAGCTGCTCTGTCTGCTACCGTAACAACTGAAGATTATTCTTTTGCCATGCTCTGAGCATTGGGGTCCAGTAGTGTTCAGTGTAGGACAGGGCTTTCTTGATAGCGGCACCTTGGTTCCAGAGCTCTCTGATTTTGATTCCCTCTCTTGTCAGTGGCATTGCAGTGTGTTGTCCAAACCTTCCTGTTTTAGTGTGCTTTTATTCCACCACCCATGTGTATCTCCTTAGTGATTTTGACATCCAGGTGCTAACTTTAGCACGGCACTTTGTTTTCTTCTGTTGATTTTTTAGATGTGACTTTAACTGGCGCTTGTGAGAAGCTTTGAAATTATGGGAAATGTTAGCAGGCTAAAAATGTGAAAAATATTATGGCTAGAAACCACTTGTTGACATACACTGATATAACTGGCATATCTCCCAGTATAGTATCAAATACATATGCTGACATTGCAGAAGGAGGGATCCTTCCACAGTGCCCCTTGTGTCAGGTATACAACGGCAGCCAGGTAACTCAAAGGCACACATTACCCAAATGTGCTCCCCAAGGAAAAAGAAATACCCTTCGTCTGGAGAAGGCTGCTCTCCTCTCCACCCCCAGTTGTGCAAGGGCAGCTGGAATATTTCTGGACACATCCCCACAGCTGATCAGGAGTTGGGTGTGGAGACAGAGTTGTGTCTGTGAGCCCCTGGCCCAGCTACTATTGCACACCCAAGAAGTGGGGAAGAGAGAGGCACCTCCACCCTGCATAGGAGTGTTAAAGCACACTGACAAAGGACTTACACTCTGCCAATGTGTTTATTGGATTGTGACCCTAAGAGGTCAACCTCTTTGTCCATCACCAAGACTTGTCCACTCATCTGAAACTGAAGAAAAAGACAAAATATCTGCCCGTTTCCCTCTCCAAACCTTCCGTTTATCTCAGTTATCCCACTGGGCTGTCTCTTTTCCTCTGTATTTTCCTGTCTGGTGAGATTATCCATTTATCAGTTGCCTTGTCGTATTCCCTTTGTCAGCCTCTGGTGTTTCATTCCCTCTTAACTCTGGACTTCCTTTATCAAGCTGGCCACAGTATTACTTATCAGCACTGAGGGATGTCATTTTTTTTTCCTGTTGGAGATTTTCTTCCTCCTTTACTGCTTTCAGAGCTCTTGAAAATGTCACCTTACAGTGGCGTCCCAATCCAACACCCGGTGGGAATGGCTTCGGGAGAGTTGTATCTGCCACTCCAAAAACTTGAAGAGCTTAAAAAAAAAAAACAACCACCACGTGTAACACAGTAACTTTTCAAAACAATTTGAGAGGTCCATTAAAAGGAGGCCTGCTGAGCTAAGTGGGCTGTATTTACCATGCACTGCTTTCCTGCTGGCATCTCTTTTTGTGTGCTGTGCTTGTTTAAAAAAAAAAAAAAACACTTTTGGTGAGATTTAAATGGTAGCAAAACAATGTACACAAAGTTTCCTCTTCTGGCGTCAGCGACACATGTCCATTAGAAGTAAACACTACTTTGCCTTGCTGTAAGTTCTTGCCTCCCGCCCTTTTATTTCCAGTACTCCCAAATTAGATCTACCTTCCCTGCCTTTATTCTATCAATACACAGCTGGACAACTTTTCAAGGTGTACCTCTCTGCAGAATAAGCCTACTGGTTCTGTACTTTCTGCCTGCTCCTGTGTTCACTGTTCATCCAGACAACATTGGCTGTTAAGCCAGAAATGGACTGTTCCACCAAGGCTATCCCTTTATGACAGCTATAGCTCTTTCTACCCAAATGTCCCATCGTGAAGGATGCATCAACCAACCTTGGGTTAAAGCAGATGTGGAAAGGACCTAGATACAGGAACACCAGGATCATAAAATCATAGCATCTTAGAGCTGGCAGGGGTTCCAACAGCCATCAAGCTCAATTCCCTGCTGCAAAATACACTTGGCCCTCCACATTTGCGGATTTGACTTTCACGGATTTGATTATTTGCAAGTTTCTCCTGCCTCCCCCACCTCAAGCACTTCTTTTCCTTGGATAACTCATTTAAAGTTTGGACCACAACCCGGAGCCCCACCCCACCCCCATGGTGTGGCAGCCACTAGCATGCACTGTTTATTAATCTGTAAGAGGAATCAAGAAGCACATGAGGGTAATATCAATGTAGTATGATGAGTAGCTTTGGAAGGCTGAAGCATGGGAGGAGGAAGGGACATCCATGAGCTTCAGCAAAAAGACAGAGTTTATACCTGTTATATTTTGGACTGTAACTCCCAGAAAACCCTTCCTCACACACACACATCAGTATGTCCATCTCCCATGCTGGCTAGGGGACTCTGTGTTATAGTTCTTTAAAAAAAATGTCTGAGCTTTATGTACAAGCAGACAGATAATGCCTGCCCAACTGCCAGGACTTCATCACTCAAAAGTGCTCCCCTAAATGCTTTGGTAGTTGCATCAGTTCACTCGCCATTAATTGCAGCACGGCTGATCACAATAAATCCATTTGCTATTCAAAGCACAATCCTACACTCTTCCCTTCACATTCCATTAGTGCAGCTGGGAGTTAATGGCCAGAATGATATCCAAGGACCAAAAAGAAGAAGAAGAAGAAGAAGAAGAAGAAGAAGAAGAAGAAGAAGAAGAAGAAGAAGAAGAAGAAGAAGACAGCAGCAGCAGCAGCAGCAGCAGCAGCAGCAGCCCACAAAAAACCCCCAAAACCAACCAGCACACACACAGACACACATACAAGTCTTGGAAGGCTTCGCAATTCATTAACTCTTGGATTACAGCTGGAGATTGCTACCTTTCAGGCACGAAGGCTTTCATTTAACAAGAGAGCATTTGGGTCATTCTGGCTTTACAGGCAATTCACATTGCACCTTTTTTCCTTTCCTTCTCCATCCAGTTTTGGGGAGCAGCAGTACAATTGGGTGAAGAGTGGGGAGAGAGAGGCTAACCCAAGAGAACACTTAACAGCATCCAAACATTGGGTGGCTATCATGAGTTCCATTGTTTTTATACAAAACATGTTGTGCTCAAAGTGCAAGTGTGCTAGGAACAGAAACAAATATTCATGTACCATGTGGTTCTCAGCTTAAAGGAGTTTCCAGAGCATCAGGAAACCCTACCAGTAAGAACAGATGGAGCTGGGAGACTACTGTGAGATTCTTTGCACTTCCAGAAGTTTTAATGTCATAGAATCCTAGAGTTGGAAGAGACCACAGGGGCCATCGAGTCCAACCCTATGCAGGAACACCCACCAAAGCATTCCCAACAAATGGCCATCCAACCTCTGCTTAAATACCTCCAAAGGAGGAGACTCCACCACACTCCAAGGCAGCAGATTCCACTGCCAGACAGCTCTGACTGTCAGGAAGTTCTTCCTGAGGTTCAGGTAGAACAGTGGTTCTCAACCTGTGGGTCCCCAGATGTTTGTGGACTTCAGCTCCCAGAAGCCCCAGCTACTATGGTCAATGCTCAGGGCTTCTGGGAGCTGAAGTCCACAAACATCTGGGGACCCACAGGTTGAGAACCACTGAGGTAGAATCTTCTTTCCTGCAGCTTGAATCCATTGCTCCTTGTCCTAGTCTCCGGAGCAGCAGAAAACAAGGCCGCTCCCTCCTTGGCATGACATCTCTTCAAATATTTAAACATGGTTATCATGTCCCCTCTTAACCTTCTCTTCTGCAGACTAAACATACCCTATACAGAAATACATGTGGGTTTTCTGTACAGAATGTCACAGAAATCTTGGATGATCTCATCCAGTGGGAAGACTATTACAGGAATTATTTGTTCTTACTTGCGAGGATGAAGAACACTAAGATGTGCTACTGTTGTTGAGTCTTCAAGTCGTGGCTGACTTACGATGACCCTAAGGCAACCGTATCATGGGGTTTTCTGGGGCTGAGAGTGTGTGATATGCCCAAGGTCACCCGGCTGTTACGCAGCCATAAAGCCAGCTTTCTACTGACCTCAGATTTCTCAAGAAAGCTCTTCATTAAGTCAAATCTGATATTATAGTTATTCACCAGTCTTTTCGATTCTGAAGTATTGTGTTTGGACTAGTTTCTGAAAGAGCTCTTCATTTAGACGGATTTGAAGGAGGGAACCAAAAGAGATAAAAGTGAATCTGTCTCCATACTCCCTTCCTCTTTCCCTCCCCTTAATCAAGATTGATAGGAGAAAGACCACACAAGCTCAACTAAGTGCTTCCATTAATCAAAGACATCAGAATGAGGTGTGTGTGTGTTCCTCCCTGCTTCCTTTAATATCATTTTTCCAACTTACAATCTCCCTCTGAGTATGTTGTTAGCAGCCCCGATGAGCTGTTACTGCGAAATTTGGATCAGCCTTGTACATAAGGGTCGCTGCCACTCTACTGCCCTGATGTCTGAACTCTGGCTCAGAGATTGAGAATGGAGTGATCCAGCTAGCCCTCCATGCTGTGGATAATTTGGCATCTGCAACCATTAAGGATGGCTTAATGAATCTTAATGAACGCATGGATCTGCTTTATATGGCGTAAGACCAATGGTGTGTCATCTTGCCCAGAATTGCCGTTCAGTATCACTTGTGAAATAGCCCAGGCTACAAAAGTGGTTGAGTAGCTATGTATGTAAACTAGCCTGCCATGTCTCCTGAAACAAATCTTAGAAACTGTATTCAAACCCTGCTTTCAAATGTTGGTTAACAAGAGAACTTGGTTGGCATTAGAACAATGATTTCCATGTTAGCGAGATGGTAAATTCACAGTGGTTTAATGTGAACTTTAAAGGATCTATCCAAGGTGCTGAACTTGGTTTTCGGGTGGGGGAGAGAGAAGGTTTTGCATCTTGGATATGTCCAACTTTAAAGTTTGGACCAACATCTAGAATGGATTCATTGCCCCACTGACACAGACCGCCAGCTTGTGTCTGATGTGGGGGGTGGGTTGTTTGTTGTGGGTTGTTTTCGTTACAGAGTTTATATAGTATTTTCACTATGTGATATTTTATATTTTCAGAGTAGTTCACTTTGAAAAGGCCATCACACTGTAAAAATGAACTCAGGTGGTGAGTGCCAATAGAAGTGGAGCCAAAACGTGCCTGCTGAAAAACAAGAGGGAAGTTTCAGCAAACTTGAGGAAACCTTGAGGTTTTCAGAACAACAAAAACAGAATTTGTAAATCGCAAGGGGTGGGTGCTTCCCACCCTCCAAAATAAATTGTTCCATTGAAGGCTGAGTGTGTTGTTAGTCACAGAATGTAGAGATGAAACCCATAAACTGAAAAACTGGAAGGGACTTGAATGGAATACCCTAGAGGAACAGAGGGGTGGCTCAAACCCTGAAGCAGAAGTACTCCTGTTACAAAGGGGGGATTCACTGCAACAATTTGTTGCAGATTCCATTTTATGATAGATTAACTAAATCTACTCTGATGCCCATGGTGAATCAGCCAGCTGTGATTTATGGAGTCTAAAGAGTGCAATTCTCTGAGAGATGCAAAACAAATTTGTTTTGAGGGAAAAGAAAGAAAGCTCTTTAAAGGAAACTAAAATGGATTTAAATGCATGTACGTACGTGTACCGCCCACACTTGATATGCCAAGTGTGTTTCGTGGAGGAGCATGTGCATCCATATTCAAAAAGTAAAAGTACAAATTGGCCCAGATGTTAATGAGAGCTAATTACAAGTTTTGTGGGAAATACTCAAGACATTCCCATATGCTTTTGCAACAAATGTCGGTTTAAAAAAATATCCTGAACTCTGATTGAGATGCTGCATCCTGCCGTCCCTGCTATATATTTCACAATGCAGGCTATTTAAAGTATCCTTGGGAAGAAATCCACAAAGGTAACCACATTGCTTACTGTCCTGTTAGCATCAGAGTGAGTAATTTGTTGCACTCCAGCTGCCCAGAAAAAAAAAATGAGGAATGAAAACCCTTTCTCTCTGGATGCCTGTAGTCCATTCTCACCCTCTATTGG
The DNA here is from genome assembly GCA_948472985.1 of Iguana delicatissima. Classification (NCBI taxonomy): domain Eukaryota; kingdom Metazoa; phylum Chordata; class Lepidosauria; order Squamata; family Iguanidae; genus Iguana; species Iguana delicatissima. The sequence continues at coordinate 718,219 of CAOKZL010000404.1, forward strand.
TAAGTATGTGAGTGGCTGTTCACAAGCGTGGCTTACATTGGCACTTCTTCTGTTTTTAGAAGTATCTCACCAAGATTTCTGCTTCAATTTGTCGCCTCTCTTGCTGTGACGGAACCACTGCTTTTGTGGCTTTGGGAAGAGTGGCAGCTTAGGAGGAAATTGCCATGGGGGGATGAAATGAACAAGGCTGATGTGAAATGAGTGGTCCACTCAAGCAGCGGAGGTGATTAGCCTACATTACCAGAAAATAGCCACGTTGCCGGTTTTCAGAGCAACTCATTAACCTAGTGAAATAAAGAGAGGGCACAATATTAAATGAACAGAGATTTGCAAAAACAACCAGCAGCCAGGACTGTTTGATATACTTGATTGTCAGCATGTAGGATTCTGTGCTTTAACCATTTTGTACATCTTTTGAGGGGTTCAGTTCATATGAAAAGCAGGATTAGAGTCAGAAGAAGCAGGCATGACAATTGTGGGAAGGAACATCAACAATGTAAGATATGCCAAGGGCACCCTATTTCTCGCCAAAAATGGCAGAGACTTGGAAAGACTACTGAGAAAAGTTCAAGAAGAAAGTGCAAAAGCAAGGTTACAGCTGAATATTAGGAAGACAAAAATAATGACCTCAGATTTATGTAACTTCAGAGTGGGTAATGAAGACATTGAACTTGTTTTAAGATTTCCTGTACCTTCACGGGGCCATTAACCAAAATAGAGACTGTACTCAAGAAATCAGAAGAAAACTAGGACTTGGAATTAAAGAATTAGATAAGATCCTCAGATGTAAAGACATAGCATTAAATACCCAAGTCAGAGTCATCCAAGCCAAAGTATTCCTGATTTCTAGGAAGGCTGTGAAAGCTGGAGAGTGAAGAAAATCCACTCTTCTGAAATGTAGTGCTTGAGAAGCAGTCTTTGGATACCCTGGACTGCTAAAAAGACAAATGGCAGTCTTGGAGCAAATCAAGCCTGATCTCTCTAGAAGCCAAGACAACTAAGCTGAGGCTTGTACTTTGGCCATATCATGGGATAACGTGTTGGAAAAGACAATAACGCTTGGCAAGGTAGAAAGCGGTAGGAAAAGAGGAAGACTGCATTGCAAGTGACTGTTTCAATCAAGGAAGCCACAGCCCTGAGTCTACAAGACCTGAGCAGGGCAAAAGGTGACGGGGGGATGGCTGTTGGAAATCTCCTGTTCAAAGGGTCATCATAAGTCAGAGTCAACTCGGCAGTAGTTAACAACAAATGCCTTCAATAATAACCTCAGCGTGTGGCAAATAACAAGAACAAATCTTCCATCTGCATGTGACCTCTTGACACTCTAACCTTCACCAATGGCTTTTCCGACTGACTTTTTAATGGGCTTTGGGGGTGGTATAATAATAGTAATCAAAATAATGAGCAATTGCCATAGCAACCAGAGTTGCAGATGGTTGGTGGAAAACAACAACAACAACAACAACAGTGGAATCGTTGCCTCCAGATGACGATACCAACACACACCTGCGAAGGATCACAACCAGGTGTGCATCAAGTTGTGGCAGTTGGTAGGTTTCGCAGTTCCACATTTATTGATTGAGTCGCTTGGCCTTCAGTTTTTGTAGAAGCAAACAAGAATCTTATCAAGCTTCTCAGCATGACAAAAGAATGCAGCAAGTCCCTTGGCAGCCTGAAAATCAAGGGCAAGATATCAAAAGAAGATACTGAATCTTTCTTTCTTCCCTTCCTCTCTCTCTCTCTCTCTTTTTTTTTCTCTCCTGTCAGCCAGGTGATTATTACAGATGAGGAGCTGTCACCATGGGTTGCTTTTTCTCTGAGTGACTAGTGATGTCTAACCCCCTGCAGTGCCAAGAAACCTGAGCACAGGGTCTCCAAGGGATAAAGATCCATAATGCAATAGAGAGGCTGACAGGACGCATCAAGCCCCCCAACCATTAGCCCTTTCTTTTGACCCACTTTAGAACCTTCAACATATTTGCAAGTGACTCTGAGCCTCTGAGGAGGGAGCCAAAGGATCTTGTGGCCAGGTTGTCATTTCCTTGCTCCTACCTGTTGAAGGACATGACCCAGGAAGGGAGAGAAGAATACTGGAAGGGAACAACTGGCTCCACAGATGGCATTATTGACAATTATTTGGCTTCTCAGAGGACCTTGGTCTGTGCTTTAATGAAGAAAGATTTCTGCCAAGAGACAGGTCACCCATCTCAGCAGTTGGGAAGAATATACTTGCTAAGAGTCTTTCAAATCTGATCAGGAGGGCTTTGAAGTGAGTTGCATGCAGGAGGGAGACTGTATTTCAGAGTGCAGGGGGAAACCAAGTACTGAGGACCATAGCCTTAATGATAGAGGGGGAACTGGGCCAATAGTATAAGAGCACAAAAGTGGGCAGAAAACAACAACAAAAAGGAATCATCTTGCTGGTCTAACATATCTCTAATGCACAGAGCATGGGGAATAAACAAGATGAACTTGAACTTTTAAACTAGGAAGGGAAATATGATTGAATAGGCATCACTGAAACCCGGTAGGATGAGTCTTATGACTGGAACATAGTAAAAACATAGAGTTGGAAGGAGTCCCAGAGGCCATCAAGTCCAACCCCCACCCCATGCAGGAAATCCAGCTCGAGCATCTCCAGCGGGTGTCTGTTTATCCTCTTTTTGAAAGTGTCCAGAGAAAGAGACCCCCACCGCCTCTCTAGATAATTGGTTCCAGCACTGAACAGCTCCTGCTATCAGGAAGTTTCCCCCAGTTGGGGCAGCTGTGTGGAACATAAGATGTCACCTGGGTGCAGCTCTGCCCTTCCAACCCAAACAGCCTGTGATAGTCTGTCAGGGGGCACAGGTAGAGTTCTCTAATGCCACCACCTAGCCGGGAACCTTTGCCCTCTTGGATATCTGCATAAGCACATCAGTGGGGTAAAACCCCCCACCAGATTCAGTTAGGATCTTGGCCTTGGGTTTCCTTTCCCCTGACTGTCCTCATCCTCCATGAGCTTCCAAGCCCAATTCAAGATATTCGTGCTGATCTTTAATTCCCATATGTTTTCAAGACCGTCTTTCCACGTGTTCTCCATGGTTCCTCTGCTGAGGCATGCCTTTGCCGAACATGTTCACTGCATTACTTCCTCTTCAGTGCCAAAAAGACGGCCCAAGCTCTCATCCTTACAACAGGCTAGTGAGGTAGGCTAGGCTGAGACAAGTGAGTGGCTCAAGATCATCCCATAAGATGATTGCCTCCTAGCTGAGTGGAGACTTGAATCCAGGTCACCTTAGAAAAAGTGGAACACGCTATGCACTAGAGCACATTGTCATGGAGATGTTGAAAGTTACATAAAAGTGAAAGATTTTTTCTCTCTCTCTATACACAGATACAAGCGGTCTTGAAAGATCGGCTGTTTCTGGTTTGCAACTTTGCCCTGCCAGGCATGTTCCAAATGTCACCAAATCAGTCCATTCTGTAACATACCAAAGATCCCTGAACAATTAGAGGATAAGTGACACCGAATCCTTAGAGGGGAATAAATTAGACTCTGCCAAAGCTTTGGCAATCAATGAGTCCAACACAGGGTCGTGAGTCAGAGATGATTTGTCAAGACCCATCCAAGAGCAAATTGTCTATCTAAGTTCTGTCACAAATACTTTTTGCTGTGCAATAGGACAAATAAGTTTAGGAGAGGAGCTGACGCAGAGTGCTCGGACTGCCTTTGAGAGAACGTTTGTGGCATGATGAAGTGGTCCCCTTAGCGGAGATTTGAGCAGCTGACATCTTCCAAGCAGAAGGGTTGCTAATGGAACTGGGAGCATGATGGCAGAAGGGATTGGATCGGAAGGCGAGATGGTGGATTGGACTAGATTGGAGTGGATTAACAGCAGAGTTTAGAAATAGCTAGTTAAAAATGTAGAATTGCTTGCAATTAGTTCTCTTCTCCAATCATAAAGGCATAATTACATTGCATAACAATTGTAACTTACATGTAATGTAGCTTGTGTGCTTTCATGTTGTTTCCGACTTCACGCAACCCTATCATGGATTTTCTGGAGTGGAGAAAGTGTGACATGCCCAAGGTCATCCAGTGGGTTTCGGTGGCTGAGTGCGGATTAAAACCCTGTTCTTTGGGGTCATAGCCCAATGCTCAAACTATTACGCCATGCTGGCTCTCTAATGTAGTTTATTTGACACCAATTGTAACATAACTTCACTCCTTTTGGCATGCAACTGTCACTTTTTAGTTACTTTTCTAGTGACGGAGGTGTGGCCTGGGAATAGAGGAGGACTAGCCCATGGTTGAAGCTGATGCCTCGTGCTGTGTTGGGAGTTTTGAGGGAACAACAGAGTGCATAGAAGAGGAGTGCCTTTTATCACACACCGACTGCTGATAGCATTTATATGTTTTTAAGTAATAAAAAGCTATTTGACTTAGAAATGGGCAAGTGAAGAATGACTTTTCAAAATTCCCTTGATAATAGTAATTTTCCATTTGAAGATATAGATATAACAAATACATTTTTATGGTCCAAGCTCTGGCTAAAAAGGAAGATACGGTGGTAGAAGGATGGACAGGCATAATAAAAGGGGAGATTGAGAGAGAGGGAGAGAAGGAGGTAAGTGAATAAGTGCTAGATGGAAGACACAGTGGATGAAAAGAAAGGTAGGTAGATGAATTATGATGATGGACAAATGTAAGAATTTTCTAATCAGCAAAATGAGATTAAAGCTTCCACAAACAGTGCCACTTTTGATATTGCTTGTCAAGAGCATAACTGGAAAGGTATGTGTATGCATGTATGTGCCTTCAAGTCCCATGCCGACTTATGGTGACCTGTAATTTCATAGAGTTTTCCCAAGCGAGGAATGGTTGGAGGTGATTTTGCCAGTCCTTTCCTCTGAAATAGAGCCCGTGGCACCTGATATTCGTTCATGATCTCCCATCCAAGTACTGACCAGGGCTGACCCTTTTTAGCTTCCAAGATGAGACAGGATCTGGGACTGGAAAATTGGCACCTTTGCAAAGTGCAGACAGCAGTCAGACTGAAAGGAAGACTATAGTAGCTCTCGTTCAGCCAAAGACACATGGCTTGGAGTTTCCTAGGCCTTTGCGTGAGGTTTCTCCTTGGCTCTTTATTGGTCTAAGCCACTATCACTTCACTATGCTTTTATTTCGGCTTCTCCTCTACCATTCAGTCCTTTGGAATCAGTCCCTCGGAGGACATTGGTCCTTTTCTTCACCCACACTGTCACCCTTCTGCCCACTCCAATCCCACCCCACCTGGCTTCCAAGGCCTCAGTTTCTTTTGTTGCCTTCTGTGCCTGTCAGTCCTTTTGCCACCTGGCTGAACTGCTCATCACCATTCCATTTCTAGTCCAAGAAGTTAGAAGGCCCACGGACAGTCTGTGACATCACAGCATCTCGGCCAATGGTTGGCAGAGGTTTTCGCACCACTTTGAGCTTCTTAGTTGTAACTGTAAGATCTATGGATATAACTGATTTGCCAGCTTAATATCAAGACCACCAAGGTTAACAATTCTGGGAGTTTTCCCAATGAAAGCTATGTTAGTCTGTTAGAGCAAAACAACGAAGAGTCGTGTGGCACCTTTAAGGCTATCGGCTGACTAGAGCACCAACTTTAGTGGATTCCAATCAACATCATCACATGTATAGAATATAATCTACAGACTGTATATAATTGCATGTCAAATGAAGTCTTTGAGGTTAGACCAAAACTGGATGCAGAAATGGCTGTCAGTGATAGTTAGCACTGGCCATTGAGTTTAATTAACACTGGCCATTAGCTTTAATTTAAGCTGATTTAAGCATTCATTTGGGAATTCTGTCAGATCCTGCCATTTTTTTTTTAATGGAAGAAACACGCACCTCCCATCCCCATTTGCATTGGAGCCAGAAGTAGTGGCATCAATGGTAGAGCCCAAAAGAAAATCAGACAGAATCTGTCGATGGTCCTGTTTGCCACACAGCAACAACACAGGCTTGCGGGTTATCTGCTTTGCCCACCTAATAGCTCTCTGGGGCCTAGCTGAGATATGAAACAGTCAGGCTTTTTGTTTTAACTTGACATTGATGCTTGACATTAATCATCTCAAAGAGAGAAGTTAATGGGTTATTGACCAAGTTAAAAGCCCAGATCAATTGCAGCAGCTCAATAGTTCAATACATCTTGGATTCCGATAAAGACAGCTGCCTGTTGTTCTGCCAGCCCCTGAGCTCCTTATCTTTCCCTGTAGCTAGAAGAGAGGCAGGAGATAAGAATATAGGAGCAATCAAAATAAGGGAGCAGATTTGTCCCGTTGCAACTGTGTGGAGGAGAAGGGCAGGAGCTATCATGCTGCAAAGAATCTCTTCCAGGTAAGCAGCCTGTGCTTGTTTGTTGGAGGAACTGTTGGTTCCAGGAAAGAAGAGCCAGAAAAAAGGAAGAGCCTCATGATTTTCCTTAATCTAAATCTAATTTAATTCGAATGGAATTAAAAATCCTCAGATTACATCTTTCTGCAAAGCAGTTCCTCCAGGGGATTATGAGACCAGTTGCACAGCCAAGAGGTTCTGAAACCCTCTGCTCAAGAGGATATGCACCCAGTTCTGCAAGAGGAATGTGCAAGGACTTTACGCAATTCCTTGCAAATTAAAAAATGTATATATATGATGTCATCCTTTCACTATTCTGAAAATGCACAACCAGTAGCTGAATGAGCTTTGTGCTCCTGCTGGGACATAATTGGATGGAGGTTTTAGCCCCTCCCAGAAACAGGAGCCAGGATGGCATAATCATTTGAGCATTGGGCTATGGGCTATAACTCTGGAGACCATGGCTCAGCCGTAAAAACCCACTGGATGAACATAGTCTAGTACATAGTGTGCTATACAGTGTATCTTGGGGAGGGCTTGGAGAAGGCAGCTCAAGGGTCTCCATGAAGCCCCAAAATGTTATGGAACTGTTCTAATCACTGTGCCAAAGGCTTTGCAAACACTGAGCAGCCAGATTGGAATAGAAATGGTGTGAAGGAGACTCAAGACCAGTTTGTGCTTCAGATGTGGAAGTGCCCTTTGACTCGGAGAGGTTGATTTGTTTCTTTTAATCCATTATCCCTGCTCTGGAAGGCCCAGCGTGTCTGAGTTTCTTTGGGTTTCTTGTCTTTCACTGCCGTTCCAATCAGGCGAGGAGGAAACCTCTCCATTTCCTTTCAGCCTCCAACAGTAAGGCAGAAAATCACGGATGCAGATGCAATTCCAGGTTTTCCATGGCCACTCATCATAATCTAGATGAGTGGTCCTTAACCTGGAATCCACAGAGCCCTTTGCTTGATACCAACAGCGGTGACAGCAACACCATTCTGCTAATGGCTGGTTATTATCAGAAAGGAGGGGAAAAAGAAGGGGGAGCGTGCCTGCACACTTGGCTCAGCCTCGCTCCTTGAGAAGGGAGGGAGAGGGAATTCCGCACTGAGTGTCAGGCCACGTGAAAGAGTTCAAGGGGAGACACTCAGATTCATCACCTACAGACAGGAACCACCCAGTGACTGCTGGCTTTCTGCCTTCTTTCTGCTTTCTCTCTCTCTCCCCCCTGCACTTCGTTACCTCTCTCCCTTCTCTGGGATCCCCACAGATGTGGGTGAGGGATCCAAATAATAAGCTAATTTTTCATTTTGGAAGGGTGCCGCCACCACTGCTACTTCAGATGCCTTGTTTTATCGTCTCTTCTATGTGGCAGCTGGGGATGTGGGTGCTGAGGAACACAGCAGCAGGCGTGTGGGCATGCCCAAAGTGCTCCCATGTTCGCAAACAAGGGAACAGTTTCATCACCCCACCCCACCCCACCCCACCCCGCTGCTGTGTCCCTGATGAAAGGGACACGGTGGCAGGTGTGTGTGCATGCTCAGACTGCTCCTTCCTTTGGAGACCTCTGATGAGCAGCTGTAAGTAACTATGTGAATATTTAAACAAATATTTAAATATTTAAATCTAAATATTTAAATCTTGAGTAAAGTCTTGGGAGTCCCTGGCAACAAACTATATTTACAAGGGGTGCCCAGTAAAGAAAAGGTTCAGAAGCACTGATCTGGATGTTTTTGTATCCTGGTGGGAAAATTAAATGACAGTGCCAGGGTGCATGAAGGTCACCAGATTCCATTACCTAAAGTAATGTACACAGATCCATTCTGACACATCCATTTGCAAACGAGGAGTGTTCCATTCTGTAGAGAAGCCGGGTGCAAAAACGTGTAAATGTCGGGTGCCAACTGAGATGGAACTGGAGAGACCTTTCAGTATACTGATTCTCTCTTCTCTTTTCATTTTCCACAGGATTGGCTGACAAGATTTGGCTATCTGTCCCCGCCAGACCCAATCACAGGACAACTGCAGACGCAAGAAGAACTCACCAAAGCCATTGTGACCATGCAACAATTCGGAGGTCTTGAAGCCACTGGAATTCTAGGTCAGTGGAATATCCGGATGGGGGAAATAACCTACTGTTTCCAGTGCATGGGGAAAGCAGTGGTGGAGAGCCGTCGTTGCATGTCGAAGGTCCCAGGTTCAGTTTCGCTGCATGTTCAGGATCAGGTAACACATGATGGGGAAGGCCATTTGTCTGAGACCCTAAAGCGATGCCACCAGGCAGAACACAAGGCAAGGCAAAAACAATTAATCAGCTGACCCAGGCAAGCAAGTATTTCACTGGCCTCACACACTTCTCAGGCTCCCATTTTGTGTTGTGGAGAGCTTTTTGTCTTTCTTTCTCCTGCTCCCACCCTCATCCAGGACACATAAACCATCCAAACAACTCATGTTTTCCCACTTTTTAAAACTTTATCCCTTTCTCTTCCCCGTTTTCTCTCTCTCCCTCTCTCCCCACCTTCCTTTCATTCTTATTCCTTCCTCCCTCCACAAACTCTTTCTCTTTTTCCCCCCTTCTCCTTCCGTCTTCTTTTCTTCCTGCTCTCCCTCCTTCCCTCTCATCTCTGTTTTCTTTCCTTTCTTTTCCTTTCCTTTCCTAACCTCCCCTCCCAGCCTTCTTCTCCTCCCCTTCTTTCCCCTTCACTAGCTGTAATAACTTTACAGAACAGAAGGAGGACAATGCTCCTTCTCTCTTGCCAAAGATTTTAGTGAAGCTGACCTGAAGCAGTGATAAAATAGTATGGGGGGAGCTGTTACACTTCCCTATTTCTACGGGTTTTCATGTGTAAAATGAGTGAGGGGATTTCTTTTAAGGGGAGGGGGCTTCCCCTGGTAAGCACATTTGAAACACAAGTCAGTCCAAAGCTTTGGGTTCAGTTTTGAGAAATCACCGGAATCCCATAGCACTATCTACATTATGTACCTTTGTGTATACAGTGAGTCCTCTTCTGGCATGACCTCCACATCCACAGATGTGTGGTTGCGCACTCCCATTATAGTCAATGGACATGTGATGGGCCTTCTCAGGCATGGGCACACACACATTGTGTCCATTGACTACAAAGGGATGTGACAGTACCATTCTTGGTTTTACACAGAGGTTCCTGGAATGGTACTTCACATATATGGAGGGTGCACCGTACTTAGCTAAATAGCAGGGATGTTAAGAAACCCTTTGTGAAATTCTGTAACAGGGCATCAGCGTCAGGACTGATGCCATGTGCATCCTCTTGCGCACCGACTTGGTTGTGCATTGGTCCCATTGTGTGATGGACACTTTTCCAGCTCTGTTATTTAGTAACATAACAGCAGCCCTCTACTGGACACAGGCGTTATAGAACTTCCCAAGTCTAATTCCCACAGATATAAGTCCACTTATGAAGGTGTAACTCCCCAAAAGGATTTTTAGCTAATGTCTATAAGTAAGTGCCTCTACGCCTGGCTGCTTTGGGCTTCCTGCGGCCTCTCTCCTTCCTCTTCTTTTGGTTTCTCTCTTAGGCCCTGGAGGCTTCTAAGAAAGGTTATCTTTAATTGCTGATTTCATGGAAGAGGGTGTCAGAAGGAGAAATGAATGAACAAATGAATGAATTAGACATCTAGCAGAAGATCTGGGTCCAAAGCTCCATCTTGCTCCCGCACAGCTGTAAATTAGCAAAGGGAAAAGGCAGTTTGCAAGTCAGAGGGCACGATATGCAGGAGGAAAGAAGCAGTTTGAAGAGTCAGGAGTAGTCTCTCCCTCCCTCCATCCTCCCTTCCTTCCCCTCTCTTGCAGTCATGCACACAGAGACACAACACAAAACTATAATGTATTTGTGGAACTCTTGACTACATGCTGTGGCAGTGGCCATATCTCGGGCAGATACGGAAAAGGATTAGACCACTTTCTGGAGGAAAGAAAAGTAGAGAAGAAGTCTAGGGACCGCGGTTGCTCATAACAGCTAAACTTCCAGGCTCAAAGACTATCTGTTGCTGAGCATCAGATGCTGGGCAATGTGATTTGCCATCATTACTTCTGGGTTTTCTCCCCCATATTTGGGAGACTTTCTTTCTGTTTCCAGTCATGAGCAACTAGAAAATGGATAATGAAGATGAGATGGCAGTAACTGCCCCCTATATCTTTTTTTTTCCAGTTATGCTGCCCAACTAAAAAGAAATATTTAAAAAAAAAATCAGTGTGACTAGCTATCAGTCTGAGAAGCTGTATATTTCATTCCTACAGATCAAGTTTTCTCCCGGCATTGTTTCTTGTCATATCATTTACATAGCGTTGCTCTTGATCCGATGGTGTCTTATTCTGTTTTGGAAAGTAAGTGGTTCAAACTCCTATAAGGCAGCCAGAGTCATACAAATGTTGCCTGTGTTGTTGTGTTGTGAGCTACCATATAATGTTGCAAATATCATTAGAACCCCATTGTCTTGTTGTGGGGGATTTTTCTGGAAATTTAGATGAAGCCACATTGAAATTGATGAAGACCCCTAGGTGCTCTCTGCCTGATCTTTTGCAATCCGAGGCAAGGACGAAGCGACACACACAGGCGATGACCAGGTGGAACAAAAGGAACTTATCTTGGAGGTAGGCGTTAACCTCTTTCCTCAGCTGGTGTCGTGGGAAAGACTTAATCAAGGTTTGCCTAAAAGGTGCACCACACTACACTGTTATAGCACTATTACTCCACTTTAACTGCCATGGCAACATAAGATGGAATTCTGGGATTTGCAGTTTAGGGAGGGTTTTTTAAAAAATCCACCTGAGGATCATTTTTTAAAACTGGAAACCATTTATGGACTTTTTGAGCAATAAGAAATCTAATGATACAGTACTCTATATGGCTGTGGTTACTAACAATTCTTTATTAATTATTTAGTTGGCTCTGTAATTGTAGAATAATATATTTTCTATTTTTTAATTTTTTTTTTCTTTCATTAAAATTTGGCTTAGGAGGTCAAAGCCCTTTTGTGTTTCAGTAAGTTAGTGTTTATGGTTTTAGTACTGGGTTTCAGTTTTAAAATGTAGTCTTTTTTTCTTTTCTTCTTTCCACCTTTTTTTTTCCCGAATATGTATTACTTTGATTGTGAATGAGATTATTTGTGTTAAAAGGAATACCTAATTTTTAAAACATAGAAGAGCCCAGGGCAGAAATGTATGGCCTTTAAAGACTGGGTCACAACCCACAAGAGTATCCTCAATGACACATTTTTCATACAGTTTTCAAGCTCCAAGACACTTGTGTTAGTAGTGTTCCGATGTTGCAAGAGTTAGTCAGTTAGTTACCAAAATCCTCAGTGGAGATAGAATGGGATTGGGATGAAATTGAAGCTTGAAAATGTAGACTTTTAGGAGTCACAGGAACTCTGTTTCCTCAGGGATAAGCTGTGTTGGAATGCAGGGGCATTGCGGCGGCCCTTTTTCCTTTCCAGAAATTAGTTGAAACTCCCCGGCGTGCGGACAGTGTCTTTACTGCTGCTGTAACTCTTGGATAGGTATCACGGCCCCACTGACCTGCCCCACTCCCCTTTCTGCCATAAAAATAGACTCTCGTGACCTGTTTGGGACCAGACTGAACAAAAGAAAAATCTTCAAAAATTGACCAGAAGTAACTTCAAGCAATTGGAAGCATCATTTCCAATCCCTGTTGAACCGGCCAGTACAATCTGGAACTTCCCAAATGAGCAACCCCGAAAGACAAACATATAGAAGCAATGGTGCTTTACCAGAAAACTCTTCGTGACTGACCAGAAGAACTAGAGCGTCAGCAGCAAGAGAAGGTCAACAAAACCGGCCGGCTTCAAGCAGCCCATTTCTCCAACTCCTCCTTTTCCTTTGTGGCTGTTGCCCCCTATGTCCTTCTCACTGTGACCTCTTGCTTCCCGTGCCTGTAACAGCATTGTGTACCAACAGGAGCCTGGGTGCTATTTCTCACTTTCCTGAGATGCGCTACCTGTCACATTTGCTTATACGCTGTGAAGCATGAAAGAGGTGGCTATTTCCCAACTGCCGAGAAGCTGACTCATCATTGTGTGACAAAAAGAAAACAGCACGACTCGCCCTTCGCCGAGACTCATCACAGACTGTCATCAATCTGGATGAGAGGACACATTCTCCGTTTCCAAATCATCAGATCTGAGTGGTCTTTTGAAACGGCCCCCTTCCTCCAGCCTTCAAATGCCAGTTAGGCCTGGAGGTGGGGAGGAGTCACGGCACAGAGTAGGAAACACAAGGGACCCAGGAATTGTTTTGAAGGTCAGCGGGGGGACCTCAACATTGGCAGGAAGGTCATTATTAATTTTGATTTCATGCAAGTATGTTTTAACAAAACAATGTAAACACAATTGTGGTTATGAGGCCAGGGTTTGATTCCCCGCTTGGCCATGGGAACCCACTGGGTGACATTGGACACGTCAAACACTCTTAGTCCCAGAAAATCCTGTGATAAGTTCACCTTATGCCCTATGAGGAGCAGTTTAGGGAGCTGGTGATGTTTAGCCTGGGGAACCGAAGGTTAAGAGGCAACATGATACCTATGTTTAAATATTTGAAGGCATGTCCTATGGAGGATGGAGCAAGCCTGTTTTTCGCTGCTCCAGAGACTAGGACATGGAGAAATGGCTTAAACCTTCAGGAAAAGAGATTCCATCTAAACATTAGGAAGAACTTCCAGGTGGTAAGAGCAGTTCAACAGTGGAATATGCTGCTGCCTGGGAGTGTGATGGAGTCTCCTTCTTTGGAGGGCTTTTTTAAATGGAGGCTAGATGGCCATCTTTCGGGAATGCTTTGACAGTATATTCTTGCATGGCAGAATGGGGTTGGACTCCATGGCCCTTGTGGTCTTTTCTTGCTGTATGATTCCATGACCTTTGGACTGTTAATGACCCATGCTAGCCTACACAAAGTAATTTACAACAGCAGTCTAATAACATATGAATTAGAGCTGAGTTTCAAGACCGCTTGGCAGTGCTGGCTGGTGGTTATCATTTCAGGGAGGTGATGAATCTACTGTGGGTTTTAGTGTTAACTTTAAATGAGCCATACAAGGAACTGAACTTAGATTGTAGATAGGGTTTGGCACCTTGGACAGCTCCTTTACATTTCAGAATAAAGCCTGGAGCAGATATACTTGCCTGCCGACATGGAAACTACCGGCTACCCTTTGCATTTTGAATGAAGTATGGGGTGGTTTCTGTAGGTCTGTGGGAGCTGCTGCTTGAGGGTGCTGAGATCCATGCAGAAAAGTGTAAGCCAGGGGCCAGCACAACACAGGAAGACAAGGGAACTGGGTTCCTGAATGGCTTTGTAGCTTTAAAAAGCCAAATGCACACTGAACACCACCATCATCCCCCAGGCAATTGGGCCCCAGTCCTCCTGTATCTTGAAGTCCTGGCAGAGAAGCTTCCATTTTACAAAGCAGACAGGTTAAAGGCTGCAAAGGACCATGGGGAATTTGCAGAAGCCACAAGAGCAGAAGTCAGGAATGTCAGACTAGTAAAATGTTTCTTGGCAGAGAGCCTAGATCATAAAATCTAGCCTACTAAAATTGATTTGGAGGATCTTAAAAGGGCTTACTTAAGACTTGCTTTGTGGCTTTGGGACCCAGCCTGGAGAGGGAGGGTTGGCATTGTTGGGCATCTGCCGAAACTAGCACGTGGGTAGCGGACCCATAGCCAGCCTTGCTGCTGGTGGCTTCTGTATTAAGGGTATGGGGAATCAGCTGTGGGCTCTATTGCAGACTGTAAAAGATCTATCTGGAGTGCTGGACTGTAGCTCCCAAATAGATTCAGCACCTTGGATACCTCTTTTAAAGTCCAGAGTAACAGCCAAAGTGGATTCACTATACTCCTTACATGGAAGCCGCAGGCCAAGGCTGATTTCCTTGACCATTTTGCCGTTGCCTCCTGCTGGTGTCTGTCTGTTGAAGTTTCACTTGGGAGGGAAGACTTTTTAAAAGACGCTGGAAGCGGAAGCCAAATTTTTACCTGCACTCTGAGATAACAAAGTTTTTGCTGCCTCTGAGGATCGTTTTATTTGTCCAGTGGTAGCAATAAATTGGTCCAGGAGAATTCTTTGGCTTTGTGGAAACAACGTATTCACTAGCTCCAGGCCGGATGCCTCTCCGTTGCACCAACTGAAATTAAGTCCCAGGTCTCCAGAACAGAAGTGTGCGGCTTTATCGCAACAAGCCTCAGCCAGTGGCATTGACCAGGGCACACAGGGCCTCTGTGCTCATTGCCATTCTTGTCAGCTACCAGCTGCAGTTTCTTTGTAGTGCCCAACCACCTCCTGGAGCCAAATGTGTGTTCTTGGCTTTCTCCCCCTTTCTCACTTCTCCGTCAAATACTTCCCCTCTCTCTCTGCCTTCAGTCTTAAAAGGACCCATCAGGGGGCTGCTGCTCATAGATAACTAGCAAAAAGCAACCCTCCAAACTTCACAGTACTTGCAGCAAGCAAAGTTCCTCTGTAGGGTCAAACTCAGTGCAAAATGGGAACTTTCCCCTGGTGTTTATAGATTTGTTTTTTTTTTCCTCCTTCAATCCAACTCAGAGAAGCAGTATGGGAGAAGGAGACAAGGCTGCCTATTCCTACACAGCCCATTCTGGAGCTACTGTCTCAGTGGTAGGGAACGGAAGGTTGGTGGCATCCATGTCAGTGAAGAATGAATTCACTCTAGACTTCAGTGTGGAGTTTAAAGGCGTTCTCGAGGATCAGCTAAAATCAGAGTGAATTCGCAGCCCCACTGAGTTGGAATCCACCAGCACCACTAGTTGTAGTATGCAGTAAGACTGAGTATGTACTTCATTTTTACCTTTAAAAGAAAAACCAGTTAGGAAAGGCAACTTTTGGGATGCGGCTCAGGGACTTTTGGTCTTTCAATATGTTGGCCTACAACTCTCATCAGCCCCAGCCAGCATGGGCAATGTTAATAGGTTACTGAATTGTGCTCCTCCTAAGCTAATGGAGTTACCAGCCACTAACTCTACAGAGCTGCTGCCTCAGTCTCTGGAGATCCATCTCTGAGAAGAAGGTGAGCTTGTATTTGGGGGGTCAGTGCCAGTTGTTTGGCAGTGTGTGGGGGTGCTTTTGCTTATTCTTGGCTCCCTTAGATCGTGAGCAATTTGCCGCTGCAGTACATTGACTCTATTAGTATTTTTATGCTTTTTCTCCTATATGTTACCTTGACTGACCACTTAATGTTAAGACAGTGTTAAGAATCAGCTGGAGAGACAGACAGATGGTAACGTGTTCATCAAAGCAAGGATCCTTCCCCTATCATTGGCTGCTTTCTCCAATTCCAGAGTGCAAACTTTTCCCAAGGAATCTCACCTGGGCCATGACACCGTGCGGGCCCTGATGTACTATGCTTTGAAGGTATGGAGTGACATCACGCCCCTGAATTTCCACGAAGTGGCAGGCAACAATGCAGACATCCAGATTGACTTTTCCAAAGCAGATCACAACGATGGATACCCCTTTGATGGCCCCGGTGGCACAGTGGCACATGCTTTCTTCCCAGGAGAACACCATACTGCTGGAGACACGCATTTTGATGATGATGAATATTGGACTTTCCGGTCATCAGGTATGTCTGGGTAAGAGAGCAGCAGAAATACTGTTTTTCCCCATTCTTCCCAGTGAAAGGAGAAGGGAGAAAAACAAAAGACTATAGACATATGTGGAAATAAAGAATTTCCAGGAGACACCTTTTTGAAACAGGAAGTCAATAGCAAGTGATTTCTGCTCACTTTGTGTTGTCAAAAAAAGGCATCTCCTGGGTCTAAAATGGCCCAAGAAGGGCCCAAAACATGGTGAAAATGCTCCCCATGCCCCCTAGAGGACATTTGGGGTTAAAATGATTTTTTTGTGGGAGTAGGCAGGATGACAGGTCATTGCCCTCCAAAGGTTTCCCGGGGGACTAACGAGCCCTCAGCCTTCCACAGTTCCCCCCTTTTTTTAAAAAAATGAATATTCTATTACCAAAGGTTGAGAAAAAAATCATATACACATTTATGCATTTTCCCACTCCTGTTTTCAGATACCCACGGCATGGACCTGTTCGCTGTGGCAGTCCATGAGTTTGGCCACGCCATTGGGTTAACCCACATCTCTGCCACTGAGTCAATCATGAGGCCATATTACCAAGGCCCTGTCGGAGACCCCCTGAAATATGACCTGCCTTATGAAGACAAGGTCCGGATCTGGCAGCTATATGGTGAGTCAGTGTTCATTTGTGCCCATGTTGCATGAAGAAAACAGTTATGTATGGTATCGACTGAGTCAAAAAAACCAGAAAGATTACGGGTCTCAATTTAAACTGCCTGCAGTTTCTTTTGCCTGCCAAGCAGGGGTGGTACCGAGAGGAGCTTATCTGGAGGGTTTTCCTGTCCATCCCCTCAACTGAGACTAAGTAAATCATCCAACGCAGCTCTAATTCATCCTTGTATCTGCATGCAGGAGTTCGGGAGTCTGTGTCCCTAACTGCAAAACCTGAGATATCAAAAACAAATGACCACCCCATCTTGCTGGACTTGCCAGAGAATCGTTCCACTATCCCGTAAGTTGAGCTCAAGTGGCCCCAACCCATCACTGTGTCTTTCGACGGAAACAGACTGAGATAAATGTGTGATGTAAAACCAGAATTCTCCAATCTTTTTTTTTTATTTATTTGAATCTCTAATTTTGAAAGTTCCAAATTCTGCACTGCAGAGGCAAATTTTGAATCTGGGATAAAACTGTGTTTTGCCCATGTGAGAGAGAGAGACAGGTGGGTGGCTTTAAAAAAGGCATAGCTTGAAAAGTTACTTTTGGACTACAGGTCTCGGACTCCTCCAGACCACATAGTCAGTGGGGGTTCTGGGTGCTAGAGTCAAAGAAGTAACTTTTCCAACCAGTAGCT
Source organism: Iguana delicatissima (assembly GCA_948472985.1). Lineage (NCBI taxonomy): Eukaryota > Metazoa > Chordata > Lepidosauria > Squamata > Iguanidae > Iguana > Iguana delicatissima. The sequence continues at coordinate 735,517 of CAOKZL010000404.1, forward strand.
ACAACATCAGCTACAGAAATGTTCAATGTTTGGAGCTGGGCTTTTGTCACGTGCTTTAATTTACATTTAACAAAAATGTGTGACATATCAGCTGAAACAACTGGGATCCTCTGTTGTTAATGTTAATCTTAAAAAGAAGGGAAATGCAAATAGTGTTGCCTAGGAATATCATGAGTTATGAGCCCTTTGTGCCTATCAGCAGTGGTACCACATTTGGCCTTCTGGAATTCCATGCCCCATTCCTCATGACACCATCATGTAGTGGTTTCCAGGTTTTGGAAAAACCTGCCTTTGCCATCACTAAGACATTGCTCTCCAGCATCAAGACAACTTCGACTTTCCCTCCGTGCCATCAAGTCACCTTGTGTCACGACAGCTTGCTTCATGCAACACGGAAAACAGTAGCCCTTGGGCAAACTTGCCCTCAATGAAATTTTAAGGGGCTTATTCCTTCCTTTCCTTGCAAATCGCCTGTCTCGCTGTTTCTGTCATCCTCTGTGAGGCAGAGAATTCCTTGATGACCTTTCAAGAGCCAAACTGGGGGCAGTCAAAGCCGTACTCGCTGTAAAAGAAGAGCTCATGCAATTTTGAGAACACTTAGTTGTGTTAGGATGAGAAACCCCGCCAAGTTGGGCAGATCCTACAGTCTCACTAATGCTAAGTGGCTCCATTATGTGTTTTATTTTGTTCCTTCCCCAACAGGCTCAGACGAGACTTGCCCAACAGATGCAACACTCACTTTGATGCAGTTGCTCAGATTCGAGGGGAGGCTTTTTTCTTCAAAGGTAAGATGGGAACTCTTTCACCTTTAGCCAAAAGTGGTCCACATGTATGATGCCCCCCCCAACTCCTTTAGGGTGACATGTTAATGAGACAGTGTGGTGCAGTGATTTTACTATTGCTGTTGGGACTTGGGAGATCCAGATTCAAGTCCCCAATGAGCCATGAAGGACATAGGCATAGACATAGGCTTTAACTGTGCTCCAGTCTGGATCAGGATGAATGTGTGTGTGTGTGTGTGTGTGTGTGTGTGTGTGATCATGTTCCAGCTAACAAAATATTAGTTCTTTTATTATTACAGTTTCCCCTCCATGTTTGCAGGGGTTAGGAGAGCAAGATCCTCGTGAAAGTGGGAAAAAGGTGAATATAAACAAAAATTGTGAATCTCACTGGATTAAACTGGGCCAGTAATTGTTTTTCTTGCAAATTTGTTGTGAAAGTAAAAGCAGGGAGGGAAACACTCTTCTGTTGAGCAATTTAGAAGAAAACTGGGATACAGATGTAACTACAGTTAGCCTTTCACATTCACTGGTTTCCCTGTCGCAGATTTGATGATTCGCAAGTCTGATTAATACATTCTCTCCACAAATCTCTTGGTCCTCCAATGTGACTCTATGATCATGTTAGGAGCATACGGTGCTGCGGTGGAAGCTGACCATGGAATCGCACTGGAGGACCTAGAGATTCCTAGAGAAGTGATCTCTCAGGTAAAAATATAGTGTTCCCTCTGACCAACATTCTCCTCTTAGGCAAATACTTCTGGAGACTGACTCGCAACAAGCACCTGGTCTCCCTCCAGCCAGCTCAGATCCATCGTTTTTGGCGGGGATTGCCTCTGAATTTAGACAGTGTGGATGCTGTGTATGAGCGGACTCACGATCACAAGATTGTATTCTTCAAAGGTAAGAGGAAGTATCTGCTACAACTGATAACCCCACCCCACCGTTTTATGTAAGGGACACCATTTTACTATACTGTTGTATATAATGAGACTTGAGTATCCACAGATTTTGGTATCCATGGGAGATTCTGGAAGCAAACCCCAGCAGATACTGAGGGCCCACTGTATGTGACTACTGATACAGAAAGGCACACATTCTTTTGAAAACAGGTTCCTCAACAAGCTGCAAATATGAGGTGGGGGCATTTAGTGGTTTTTGCCTCCTGAAGTGTGGGAATTTAAAACTGACAGTTGACATGGTGGAAGGTAAAGCCGTTCCCAGCAGCAGCCAATGGCTTCCATGCCGTGGGTTCAGTGAATCTTGTAAAGAAGCTGTCCAAGATACTGAACTCTACCTCCAAAATAAAGCCTTTAACATCTACAGTAAAACCCAGGGTGAATTCATCACACCCTCTAGCCACTACTGGTGGTGAAACCTTGCTTTATGAGAGATGCTAACAGCCCTTTTCTTCTTCTTCTCAGGAGACAGATATTGGGTATTCAAGGACAACAATGTGGAAGAGGGTTATCCTCGGCCCATCTCAGATTTTGGTTTACCCCCGGGAGGCATCGATGCTGCATTCTCCTGGGCCCTGAACGACAAGACATATTTCTTTAAAGACAATCTCTACTGGTGCTACAATGACTACGAGCGGAGGATGGAACCTGGCTATCCATTGGAGACCTCGCTGTGGAAGGGGATCCCCAGCAAGTTGGACGATGCCACTCGATGGTCTGACGGTGAGTTGGGAGGTTAGGATTGCTGCCCTGGAGATCCAGGGAAGCACAAAGTACCCTCCTAAATGTGGGAGGGACAACTGCCTTGCATCTGGAAGACTATCCAATTATACAGGAAGTGGTAGCACCCACAACAAAATGTTGCAATACCAAGTTCTGTAATTATACTAACAAGAACAATGTCAGCAATAACAACGTATTTCTAACCAGCATTATTCTTTCGGAAAAATACCTTGAGAAAACAATTCCTTCCTGTTACTCATTGGGATATTTGGAAAAAGAATTCATTACAGTGTTTTTTAAAGTAGATTGATATGTTAAATGTTACTTTGCTAACTCATTTTCTGCAGTCTTTTTGAGGGGGCTTATGTTTGATAAGGAAAAGGCACAAAAGATCCATCCAAATGTGTCCAAAAATGTGCCTAGATGCCTTTTTTTAATTCATATTTACTAATTTAAATACAAACTAATTCACAACGGTACAAAAGAAAAAGAAAAAAGATACATAAACAATATACATATATATCTAAAGCTAAGCTAAAGTAAAATAAATTGAAGTAAAGCTAAGATACAGTGCTAAAACACATCACTAAAACACTGATCTGTTACCATAAGCACAACCTAACTACACTAACTAAAACTCAAAACAACACTGACTCACACACACACATATGCAAAATGTAATGACAAAGAAAAACCAATTAATAGAAAGTATCTTATTCTACCATTACAGATCTAACTAAATTCAACTTACTAGAATTACTAATAGCCATGACTACAGGTTGTTACATTGCTAGGTTTCATGTTGCTCAAAAATCCAGTTTCCAGTCTTTCAGAAAATCTTCAGTTGATTTATCTTTTTAAAATCCACATCAATTTGGCAACTTGGGCTAAATCCACAATTTGAACAACCCATTCTTTTGCTGGGATCTAGAGCCAGTCTTCCTATCCGTGTTTACAATAACAAATGAGTTACCTCTAATTAAATTCCAATGACAGCAACTGGGTTCATTCTTCTTTTCGAAAACTAATTAGTCCATTCTTTATTGCAAGACCAAATTGCCACTTGATTTATTTTTCAGTTTTTGAGCTCTGTTCCACCTGTCTCATTCAACAGCAACCGTCTCGGTTTTGCCATGCTTTAAAATAGAAGGTGGAGAAAGACCTTCAATACTGATGATGCAAAGTTTGTACTCACGCAGCTGTAGATAAGCTGGTTGGATGAAGAGGGGGCTTTCTCCTTCGGTGATTCACACCTCTGAAGGTCATTTGAATTATTATAGATCCTTATTAAGCTTTCGTCTGGTTGGAGGAGCTTTCGTCTCATCAATCTTTTAATGACTCCCAGTTTGCAGTGAGGGACGATGTAATTTCCAAAGCCTGTATTTCAGCCAGGCAGTTCCCTAACCCATTAAGAGCTGTTCAGGGGCCGTCTAGGAATCTGCAGAACAGCTCTTGTGCAATCTTCCATATCTTGATGCATTTAAAAATACTAATAACCCCGCAAAGCTGGAGCAGCACAGAAGCATGCTGCCAGCAGTCAGCAATCTTGGCCCGAGTCCCCCCAGATGCCTTTTAAATAGCTTTGAAAAGTAATCAGTTCAGATATTGAAGTGTGGACGTTCTTAGATAAATGAAAAAAGACATAACAAAGCAATCTTTTCCAGCTGTAGCTCCAGGTGTGATTCTTTCTCTCCCCCTCTCGTTGCTCAGCCCAAATCAGCACATGCCCAGTAGATAACCCATTCCTTTTCCACTGAAAAGCGATGAATTACAGCCAGGGCCATTATCAGGCAAAAAAGTAACTCCATTGCCGCTTGCTATTGGGGAAAAAAAGTAACTCAGCTGTGAGTTCGCTGTTCCCTTCCCCGCCATTGTTTCCAAGTGCTGGTGCTATCACACTTACGTTCTTCTAGGGTTCTCATAGGCAACTGGTTGGCTCTTGTGGGAATGAAACACTGGACTAGAAAAAAAAATCACATAGGAACTAAGTCACCATCACTCTCGGCTTCATTTTTTCAGGGGCAACCTATTTCTTCAAGGGCAAAGAATACTGGAAAGTCATGGACAGCAACCTCCATGTTGAGCCAGATTACCCACAGTCCATTGCCAGAGACTGGTTGGTGTGCGGCGATATGCAGGCGGACGCCCCTGAGCCAGCCGAAAGTACGAGGACTGGACAGCGTTCCAAGCAGGGGTACCACGATGAGAGCCACTCAGAAAATGAAGTCTGCTCCTGTACCTCTTCCTCTCCAAACCCCCTCTGGTCTCATTCAGTGCAAAGACTCTTCCTCAACCTCATGTCAGCCAGCCTGTGGACAGTGGTGTTGCTTCACAAACCGTTATGACAAAGAGTGTTGTATGGACCAGAGAGGATGCTGAAGTGATTCAGGGATACAAAAGAGAGAGGTGTAAACACACCGGAACGCAACACTGTTAAACAAATGACACACAGGAACATAATGGCAATGGTTTCAGATTCTCCATGAGAAGTTAACTGTGGTTTTCTTTTGCCTTTTTTCCCCTCTTGTTCCTTCTCTCTCTCTCTAGTTGGTTTCTTTTAGCTTTCTTTTGATGAACCCCAAAAGCAGAATCTGTGGGTTTCTCACTCTTTTGTCTTTCTCTCTCTTCTCACTCCTTGCCCCCAAACAGTCAAGAGATATTTCTTAGGAGTTATCACCTCCCTTTGGGCATTTAAAACACAGACACAGAGTGCTAGGAAAGTGGAGAGTGGATCTGTCATTAACCAACAGGTCTGGCTCCACCAGTAGGCAGACTGAGGTGGAAGCCTTCAGCAGCAGGTTGGAGCCGTCCTGAAAGATCATCAAATTGTTAGCTGTTTACTGTGTTATTGTATGTTCATTGCTGGGGTGTGAAAAAACAATGCTTGTGAGATTTTCTGTCTGAGGTGGCAAAAAAAGAAAAAAACCTTCATCAGGCTTGGGTGCTCTACACCTTGACTTGGAGTCATGTTAAGTTAGCGCTCTGCTAACCAATTCCATTGCCATAATAACTGCAAAAAAGGCAATTGCACAAAATGTGTCTGCGATTTGATGTGTGTAGTGGGCTTTGGCTAGAGCAAAATAACCCAACCTAGACTCTCCTGCTAGTGTCCATTCCATTACCCATATGCTGTCCTTCTGCTACCCAAAAAGGAAAGGAAAGACAAACGACTAACAGCTAGATCTTGCCATTGACAATGGTGAGAGATGTAACAGCAGAACCAGGGAAGCTCTAGTGGTTGGCAGTTAGCTCCCCGTGTCCCAGGAGCCATTGCCCAGCAAAAGGTCCAGATTAACAAATCAACGTGAGCAAGGAGCTAAGGAAAAACAAGGTTTATTTCTGCAGTAGAAATAAGTACTCACTTTGTGGAGGTCCAAAGACAAAACACATTTCCCAACGCCCACCTTATATACACTAAACAGGTGGGTTTTCTCCTGCAAACATTCAGGAAACAACACTTAGTTCAAAGCACATCCTCTCCGTATGATATCTACCCACATTTCCAAACTGTATCATTTTCACACAGCATGTGAAATTCAACTAACAGGAACTCAGGTATTTGCTTACTTTACTTCAGAGAGTTTGTTACCTTAAACAAGGAATGTAATTAACAGTTGCAAATCAAGGAGGAACCTCCCTTTCTTACCTAGGTGTTTAAAAACACAGGATGGAGCTAAATGGCTCTCAATCTATTTAGCCTATGTGATGCTCTTGCTTCTAGGTAATGGACATCTCAAGACTTTTGCATTCATATTGGAAAAGGGGAATCTCTAGCTTTGAGAGTGAGGATTTCATTATTATTATTTTTTAATCACACCTGCCCAGGTATGGGTCATAGTGGGTCAGAAGCAGTGCCCACTCTACCGATAATGGAGGTCTCTCTCTCTTTCTTCAGTCCTGATCATGGTAAAATTTAAAAAAAAAATGATAGCTCTAAGTCAGCAGGTTCATCGTAGACCAAGACAGGTAACTTTCTGGCCCTGGGGGCCATGTATGATAACTGAGTAGAAAATACACTCTGCCAAAGAATGGAAGTCCCAGCAAATTCCTCATTACCTTTGCACACAGTTTCATTGCACAAAGGGCAGAGCAAGCAACAAGAGAATCAGCTACTTCCAGAACTACTGTCTCAGTAGCAAGCAGTGAGGGTTGGTGGCAACCATGTCAGTGAAGAATGAATTCATGCTGGACTTCAGTGCGAAGTTTAAAGGCGTTGTCAAGAATGGACTAAAATCAGAGTGGATTCGCAGCCCCACTGACATGGAATCCACCAGCACCACTAGTTGTAGGGTGAAATAGAATGAGTGTGTACCTCATTTCTACCCTTTAAAAGAAAAGAAAAAACAGGAAAGGCAACTTTTGGGACAGGGATTCAGGAATCTGGCTCTGCTGATGTGTTGGTCTACAGCTCCCATCAGCTCCAGCCAGCATGGGCAATATTAATGGGTTACAACTTACATCCTAAGCTGATGCTCTAAGGCAGTGGAGTTACCAGCCACTAGCTCTACACAGCTGCTGCCTCAGTCTTTGGAGATCCATCTCTGAGAAGAAGATGAGCTTGTATTTTGGGGTTCAGTGCTGGGTGTTTGCCCATGTTGTTCAGAGGCTTGTGTGGGTTGGTTTTTTTGTTTTTGGCCACGTGGCCTAAGGGAGTAAGGCTTCTGCTGAGTCACTAACTTGATTGGGAGCAGAGGTAGCAGCCACTAGCTCTACATAGCTGCTGCCTCAGTCTGTGGAGCTCAGCAAACAGGAAGAGGAAAACAGAGGTTTTTGTGGCTATGTTTGAAGTAAGAGGAAGAGCAAGGAAATAGCAGCATCACAGTAGAATAGTTTGCCTTGGAATGTGGTGAAGTCTCCAACTCCATACTGAAATGGCCAGGGGAGGCACACGCACACATCCCACACACTCACTAGGCCTACAAGTTGCAGATACAAATACAGATACACAACACACTTTCCCAGCACTAATACAGACATCCAGACTCTCCTTCCACACATGTGTATCATCTCGTGATGTAGGGATGAAACTGTTTGCCTGGCCCTTTGGAAAATGCAAGAAGCTGATTGGTGTGCTTCCTAGGTTTTTCAAGCTGAGCAACAGGGACACGGGAGTGGCAAGACAGAATCGTGCCTTTGGTCTAGAGCTTAGGAAAGTGACGTTTTTGGATTAGGTGCCCTAGAACGTTCCAACCTGCTTGGGCAAAGGCAAAGCTGGAATTATGGTTGGGGCCTTCTAGGAGCCCCAAAAGTCACTTTCCTAAGCGATGACCTGCAATTAAGAGATATTGCACTGTCCATGCATGCATTAGTTCCTTTGAACTACACTGATAATGCATTTCTGTCTATTTAGGTCCAGCTTTGAACCCTGGGGCACTGCAGAACTTGGGAACATAGTTCAGTGGTAAAGCATCTGTGATGCTCCAGTCCCAGGACCCAGATGCAAGCACAGATAGGATCCTACTGAATAGCCAAGACAGACAGAAATGAACAGGACAACACTCAGTGCAGTCCAGCTGTCGTGTGCTAGCTAACTAGTTTCTCCCAAGAGTTTAGCAGCAGCGCTTTATTAGGGTACAACTATTGCATAGCAACTTGAATAGTTGTTAGAGCTGAGCTACATTAGTTAGCAATCAGTATATATAGAAGCAAGCAGTTTTGCTCATGAACAATTTTGATTGGTGGGTCCATAAGCATCTTCCCCTTTCCCAAACCTCCAATGGTTTCCAGTGAAGACAGATGTTTATATACTTTGATCTTGGGAGCCTAACATCTTCCCAGGTTTCTTCTCTGTCTTTCAGTTTGTTTACAATGTCTTTTCCAGGATCATACACACTATGTGTCCTTGATGTTCTCTCTTTCTACTGACCAGATGCCCCAGGTGTTACAGCTTTATGCCTTTGATCCCTGAGCTGAGCCTTCCCCGCCATTGAAATGCAATGCATTGTTGCTGGCCGATTGATATTCAGTCCATTGTTACAAACAGTAGCTAGCACTGGTACATTGTGTCTACAAAGTGATGTGTTTCAAAGCTCAGCAAAGCAGAAAAGCAAAACACTTCCATAGCAGGGCTGACTCCCTGTCACCAGCTTAAAGAAGAAAGGGAGAGCCTATGAGCCTCAGAGCACTTATATAAGGAAGTCTCATTAATCAGGCAGAGAGCTGGGGAGGCTGCTGGCCAATAAAAGCCAGAGGCAGGGGGTGGGAGGAATCTTTTGCAAACTGGCAAATCTGGCAGAAGCAGCATGATCTTCCTTGGTTTGTGGTCCTAGAAAACCTTGACACTTACTTTGTGTGCTGACTATGCTGCTGGATATAGAAATGGTAATTGACTGATAAGTTTCTGTAAGTCTTAACTGTGGTTGGTATTATAGACTCTTGTTTAAGTGTGACCTGTGGCTGGTTTTGTACACAGGACAGCACCTCCTTTGTGTGCAGACAGGCCCTGGTTCAATCCCGCCACTAAAAACAACCAAGTAATTAGTGATAGGAAAGACCTATCTTCCTTAAAAAAAATTTCTCCAGTCTGATGATCTGGTGCTTTGGATGAAAACTCCTAAAAACCCTGCTTGGCATATGCAATAGCCATGGATGATGGGAAATACGATCCAAAATCTTCAGAGGGCACAACATTGTTCAAAGCTACCTTAGACTCTGGAGACCCTAGTCAGAGTCCAAGCTGTCCAGAAACTCTTCCAAGTGTTGAACTGTATTCTCAAAATATGTTCTGCACCCTGTATTGCTCCTCTCAAGTTCAGAGTAAGACCCAGATTGAAGATTCACCAGCCTCCACTGGCAATGACTTAGAATATGGAAGCAACTACAGCAGCAGGACTCGTGTAGCCCTCTAGAGTGAAATTCCAACTCCCAGCATCCCCCACCATCAGCTATGCTGTCTAGGGCTTCTGGGAGTTGCCACAAAATTCCCACCCTGTTCTGTAAATCGGGATGAAGCTACAGCTTCCTTCTTTCTATAGAGCACTTGTTTTGCATGCAGAAAGTCCCAGGTTCAATCTTTGACATTTTCAGTTGGAAGAATCAGGTAGAATCAGCAACTTGATGCTCTAGAAACCTACTGCTAGAACATAAAGTAAACCCTAAGCTAAATGGGTAAATATTGTTTTCTCGGTAGGAAACAGTTTTATAACATGGAGGTGAGCAGAGCTTTGAATTATTTCATTGTTTAATTCTTTAGGTTATTGATTTGCTTGTATTTTCTCCCCCTAGTGATTTCACTTAACTTTCTAGATCCCACAATTAACAGTGAAGTTAAAAACAGATTTTCATGGATTAGGTAATTAGAATTTGTTAGGATAGGTACCTCTCCCTCGATAGAAGTCAGTAAAATAGGAAGGCCTGTTGCCTCTAGAGAAGAAAGAATTGGAGGAAATGGATCACATGGCTATGTTGTTAGGCAGACCAATTTGTGTGATTTCTTTGGGATGACAGCAGGGGAGAGAGAACTTTCTGGAGTGGAAGAGCTGGAACTGGGGAGCAGAAGAACAGTTTGGGTTGGGGAAAAAGAAGGGGAAATCAGTCCTGGAACAGAGTGGAGCTAGGAAAGAGGAACTTGTTTGCTTATCAGGACACCAAGATCTTCAAGCACACCCAGAGTCCTTTTGGAATGTCAGGTCATTTAGGTCTGAAAGGCAGGTGTCCTCCACCCCATGGATCTGTATGGAACAAAATTGTCTGGAATTTTTCTGTGGGGTGCATGATGACTCCCTTCAGTCATTTCTTTATTGGTTCTATTCTGGATTGGCTTCTGTTGTGAACTATTGTATAATATACCATTTTTATATCATATCATTTGGTGTGACCTGCACTGAAACTGTTTGCGATAATTTGTGTGTTGCTCACACACAGCTGAAATAATTAAGGGGGAAATTTTCCTCAAAGTCTCTCCCCACTTCCTTGTCTCTCAGATTTTCCCACTCCCTCTCTCTCACCTCACCCTTCCCATTCTTAGTTTTACCCATCTCCTTTACCTTTGCTTGGCCTGTTCACACACTTTGATGGGTTTGGTAAGCTTCAAGCAAAATGATAAAAGCTATTAAATTTCATGATCGGTGACCTACCGCCCCTTCTATATCTTTCATGGAAAAGGATCTACTCAGAAGTAAGCCTTCAAGGAAGTCTTATCAGTTAAGTGACACTTAACTCACAAGCAAGTAGGATAGGATTCCTCCATCTGATTTTAATAAGCCAGTTTTCCCCAGATAAGTCAAGGGATACATTCTTAGGCCTTTAAAGTGTATTCCTTCCTTTGCACACTTCAGGTAGTCCAGTTTTTGGAGCCAAGATTCGTTCATTCAAAACCAATGTTTGCAAATACCACTTTATTCCATTAGCTTCATAATACAAGGTTAACAGATTTGAATAAATAAGTATTCATTAGAGATGGTCCAACGGAATCCTCGAATCCTGGGCAAGGATTTAAGATTCGGGAATCCAAATCCTAGCACCAAAATGGCGAACCGAATCCAAAATGGTGAAACGAAACTGGATTAATTTTCAAATCTAACATTGCAAGCTCTGGTAGTGACACAGATTACAACTCAGTGGTTGAACTGCCTCCAATTCAGTGTTGGCTGAGGGTGATGGGATTTGTTGTCTAACAAATCTAGAAGGATCTGTGCTCCCTTAGTTGAGGCTAAAACAAGTAAGATAGGGTAGATATACCTGTGCTAGCATCTACAAGTGTTTCATTTCTTTTTTAAATTAAACATTATCCAAGCAATCACACTGCTTGCAAAAGTTATTTTTGGGAATATGCTGCCAAATTCCTTGGCTTCTCTGTTTTAAAAAACAGCATTCTCCTGTATTTCAGCTGTCTTTTCCTCACTCTAATGGGATTAGTAGCAACCGCAGGATGGAAGTGATTTTGACTGTAAATACATTATAGAAACAAAAAGATATTAGATGACTTCTCAAGCAGCTATTGTTGAATCAGTACTGTAACATTCCCCCGCCCCTAGTTACTTGGCTACTTTGAGATCTATTTGTAGGTCTGTTCTCAGAGCTTAGAATATTTGTTTGTTTGGGGTACAAGTGCCAGAATTCCCTGGCCAACTTGCTGGGGGATTCAGATGCAGTCTCAAAGAGAAAATCTTTCCAAGCTTTTGTTGATCTTTAAATGTATGCTGGGGGGAAAAATAATCTCAAAGGCTGCCAGGGGAGGGCAGCAAAACCAAGTGAATTCAGCAAAGTGGGAAGGAGAGTGTTGGAAGCAAAATGAATGAGTGGAGTATGAATGAATGTAATACTTGGTTGGTCTCTCCTGTTGTAAAAAGATCAGGGGATGCAAAAAAACTTTAGGAGTAGAGGAGTAAAATGTGGGGACAGAAACAGCACCATGCCCAAGGAGATGCCAGGCTTCTGTATGCAAGGCAAGTGTGTGTGTGTGTGTGTGTGTGTGTGTGCATGTGTGTTTGTGTGTATATGTGTATATGTTGATGAGGTGGTATGTTTCCCATTTTTCTTTCTCTCTTTTTTGTCCTTCCCTAGCCCTGATTTCTTTCCCTCCACAATGGCCAAAGGTTTGCACGTCAGTGGGGGCAATACTCCTCCTTTAAGTCCACATTTTGAATGTGCCCAAGTATTAATCCTTGTCCCTCGAATAGATTTGGCACCTTTGATAATTCATTTAAAGTTCAGACGGAAAACCAGAGTGGATTCCAACCTCGCTAGCCTGAAAGCCAGCAGCCACCACATTTTCCCCGTGGACCAGGGCCAAAGAGAGCTAGAGCACATTTTTAAATAACAACTGCCTAGATTTTAAATAAGAGTGCAGCACCCTCTGGATGGTTAACACAAACGTTGTGGGAGGAAGGACACCCACCTGTTTCTTCCAAAGCCTGGAAAGGTTACTTTGGACTACATGTTCCCAGAATTTCTGAGTCAATATGACCAGCAGCCCTGAATCAAACATGTGTGAAGTAGGCAAGATAATTTGGAGGTTGTTGTAGGGCAACACAGCATTCTGACAGTAGCCAAAGCAGATCCAGGATCCTGACCACACAGTATTTGCTTCTGTATGAGGTCCTCCTCACGGACTTTCTAACACATAATTGGCTGTGCAGATGGTGGCCACGAAACCTCCAGGCAGGCTGAAGGAGGTGCATTGTAGCATGGCTTTGTCCTGCACTGGAGCTTCTGGGCCCCTGGGAACTTCTTGGAACTCTCAGTGCCTGATATAAATACAGTCAGCCCTCTGTATTAGCTAGGGTTAGGGGCACAGGACCTCTGCAAAAGTGGGGAAACCACATATCAAAATGTATGTGTGTATACAGGAAGTGGACCAAAGCATTGTGGGGAGAGCAGGCACTCAGGGTCCAAACCAGGTCAGGAAAAGGGGATGTGTTAGCATGATGGCCCTATACTTCCTCTCTCTTGCCCATCTCCTTCCTTGGGTGTGTTTTGGGGGCATTGGGAGAGAGTTTGTGGCACTGAGGAATAGGGCCATGATCTATCCTTAGCTGGCTGGGTAGTGGGGAGGGGTGGAGGAGGAGGAGGAGGAGGAAGACCAGAGGTGGGTTTTTCAAGGGCTACATGGCCTGTTAGGAGCTGCGGGGAAGGAAGGTTCCCCATAAAAGAAAAGCTTTTGGGAGTAGGGGTTGGAGAAACTTGCAAATAATCAAATCCATGACAGTTAAACCCATGAATGTGCTGGTCCAACCATACTATGGCCTGTATGATTCTGACTCTGGTATTTTAACAATATGTCTTTACACTTGAAGAATCTTATGTAGTTCCATCATAGCTGCCCTTCCAAGTCCGAGTCTTCTTCTGATGTCTTGACTACTCTCTCCATTTTGATTAATGACTGAGCCAAGGTATGGGAAATCTTTGACAAGTGAACAATGACAATCTCCACTCTTTCTCCATATACAGAACAGTACAGAAATTCAGGAGAGGGAAATAACATATAAAGTGATTCAATGGCAGCAGTGCTACTATTAGGGTGAGACAGTGGGGCAGACTCAACAAAATTAATAGGACGGGGGGGGGATCAAATGCAGCCAGGCTGGCTTACCACACTTTAAATTAGGGGAAGCAATACACATCTTAATATGGGGGAGTAAGACCATTAAATCCAATGATCTAACTGCATCCCAAAACACACCATGGACAAAAGATCCCATGTTCAATTCTCGGCCTCTTTAGTTAAAAGTTTCAGAGATGTAGGATGGGAAATACTATTTACTCTCTGCCAAAGATCCTGGAGAGACAGGTAAAATAACCTATGAAACTCATTTGTTGACCTTGGGCCAACCACGCTCTGTCAGGCTCACCTACCTTACAGGGTTGATGTGAGGATAAAGTGGGCGGAAGGGGAAATCATGAAGTTCATGGGAGAAAAGGGGGAACATAATTGTTTCTAACAAAGATCAGAGAAGATAAATCGGGGCTTTGTGAATAAATTGTACCCCCGCCCCTTGGTCCAATAGCACTGTATAATTACCATCTGAGGTGAGTGGATTGAGAGATATACCAGAGAAATGCTAGAAGATGAGCTGGAGGGGGGAAACTTGGTAGTCCCAAGTGCTTTTGGAAGGAGATGATGTTGAGGATTTTCATGGGCTGTGGCAAATGTGAACCTGTACAACCAGCTCTCCCAGCAGGATGACCTCATGCTTCTTGTATTGTAAAGATTCCCCAGCCACTGTTTCCTGCGTCACGATGTGGAGTTACGCCACTGGTGCTCCTATTCATCATGGTAAGCGATGCCACACGTGCCTACTTTTACTCATGACACAGACATGAAAAAGTCCTGCGTTGCTCAAAGCAAAGGTGAGATAGGTTGTGCGTCCTAAGGCTTCAGCTGCAATGAGGTTTGGATCAGGGCTAAAATTACCACTGGTTGATTCAAGCTGGGCTGTGAAGAACAGGGCTGTTCTTCACACATAACTTTGGTACTACATGAGCATTTATCTCAGCTATGGTTGAGCTGTGGCCTTGGTTGCCACATGAGACTGCCCAAGCCACCTTTTTCCTGGCCTCAAAAAGTAATGGGATTTTTAGTCTAATGCATCTAGGAAGTATCAGGTTGGGGGAGGCTGTCCTTAAAGCATGGCATTTAAGAACTCGTTCAATTAAATTTTGCTTCATCTTCTCCTGTTTCTATTCTAACCCATACCTAGCAATGAGTAAGTTGCTCACTCACCCTTCAGATATTGTGGATTGTTTTAAGGAGGAGCCTGGAATAGCCTAAAAACTGGAGAAAGGCCTTTTAAAATGACTCAAATGGCCTTCAAAAATAACTTTGAAAATGATGAGGATAAACTGCTTGTTATGCCAAATCAAAAAAAATCACTATGTATTACATTACTTTTTGAAAAGTAACTCTGTTGTGTTCTCCATATCAACTCCATCCCCTTCCAAGTTAGTGCTTCACTTTAATTCATTTCTTCTCATTTTTGAGAGAAATACAGAAAATATCCAGTTCTCATCTTCTAAAACAGCAGCAACCACATGTGGGCATATATTGCATCAACATCAGCCTCTAGTACCAGATTTGCATTGGAACACTCAGCATTGCCTGATTCTGAAACCTTTGTGCCTTCTTCGTTAGTTGATTAAGAATCCCTCCTCTGAATCAGAACCATCATGCCCTGGACATACTTTCTGATCATGTGCAAGACTGCCATTCCCGCATGTTTGTCAGGCACAGTGTGATGGCCGTGACCTGCTTCATGGATGGATGACACAATAACAGCAGCGTGGATGATGTAACACCTGTTAACATTCTCTCTAGTAAGGATAGATTTGCCTCGTGGCATCTCCTTTGGCACATGAGTGAACAAATCTGGCATGATGTCACAGTGACAAAATGGCTATTTATTTTGGCGAGGTTCGCGGTTCCTTTTAACTATTCATTTCTTGGACATGTCCCAAACATCAGAAAACAAAATTACTGTTGAGTCATTTGGTGGCTGGGACAACCTGATCTTGGGTCGGAGGGTGTGGTAGGAAGGCTCGCAATGTAATGACCGAGCTAATGCTAAAGAGACTTGAATCTAGACAGTGCCTGCTGAGAGACACTCAGAAACCTCTAAGTAAAACTGCCTAGAATTCCATTATGAAAGAAAGGTGGGATGTAAATATTACCAAGGAAGAAATTAGCCAAATATTAACCTGCTTTGTCCCTAAGGTGGAGTCTGTCAAACTTCCTTACAGATTGCCTTCTGTAGCAACAGAGGCCAAATTCTGTACAACCAGTCACATGATTTTCAGAATAGTTAGTTACCCATCACCAAAGGTGAGGGTGAAAGATTTCCCCAAAATTCTCATATGATCAATTGATATATGTAGTCCTAAATTTAAAAATAATTAAAGGAAGTCCCCTGTATCCATGTGATCAGTATATGCCATTTCACTTATCTATGCTGAAATGCAGATTGAAAACATTTTGTTCCTGTCTCTTTTCTGACCGCACGCTGTTGTTAATTTTTTATGTTTTTATCAGTTGTGCACTGGCTTTGGACTGCAAATAATGGCTACAAAGCCTTCTTTCTCATAGATTCTAAAGTTATGTCACGTTTCAGGGACTCCTCTCTGAGTTGCATACTCATCTTGATAGCTCTGTCATTCATCTCATTGGGGGGAAAAAAGCATTTGCTATTATCCTTGTTTTTTGTTATCCACAAGAAACCCGGGAACATATCTCCAGCAGATAAAGGGAACCTATTGTATGAGCCCTTAAATAGAAATGCAGCATATCTCACCAGAGTGGGAAGGACTGTGAACAGATGTGCTGACTGTTGATGATCAACTTCAAGACCCGTATTTTCCTCTCTTAGGGTTCTCTGCCTTCAGAGGAGAGTTTGGCTGAGTGTCCTTTAAGATACAGGACACCTTCTCATAGAGGACTGTTCCTATAAAGTAGGACACGTGGCCATCATAGATTTCACAAGTCAGGAGAAGCTCTTTTGAAAAAGTAAACTGAACTGAGTCTGCATAGGAGAAATGCTATGTTCTTTACCCCTATACACATCAACATGCGTAGTACTCAACATCAGTGGTGATTTGTGGGGTGGTAAATCTGCTTTGGATTTTAGTCTGAACTTTAAAGGCATTGCCCAAGGGGCCGAACCCTGTTCCCTCAAAAAGCATCTTGAATAGCTGTTTTGAAGTTTACCACCTCACAGGAACGGAAGCCACCAGCTGCCACTGACCAATGTGAGTGATGTGGTAGTAAATTCTGGAGCACAGGTGCTCAGTCATACCCCGTGGCCAGGTAAAAGCTTAGAAAAGTAATTCTGAACTACAGCTCCAAGAATTCTCTAGCTAGGAGATGATGGGACCTGCGGTCTAAAAAGAAACTGTCCCAAGCTTTGCCAAAGAGTTGTCAAAAATATAGGCAGTTGAATTGATCCATAACTCTTTCTGAATCAAAGAGCAGAAATACATAGCATAACATCTCATCAGCAGATAGTCACAGAATAGTGATTGCCTAGTAAAGGGAGGTGGATATCATTCCTGTTAATAAAGAAGTCTTAGCTTTTCAACCTGCAAGCCTTGGTTCCCTAGGACACTGCCCAAACCTTGCATGAGAGTCAAATGTGATTGATTGTAATACATTAAATAATGAACCATTTGGTGCTTTTGCCTTTCATTGCAACCCCAGTCGGTAGGCTTGTCACTCTGTCTAAGAGTAGAGCTGGCCCTGTGTATTCTACTCTGTCACAATCAGTTTAGGCGACTCAAAATCTCCCACAGCACCACTGTCACCATCCTTCAGCACACGACAACACTCAACAAATTCCACAGAACCAAGGGCACTGCCAAACAAGGGCCCAATCCATTTTTTTAATCACTTAATTGGCTCACAAGGTTCTGTCACAAAGGCACTGAGTCAGATGAAAAGGTGTCTTACCTCATCGCTAACATGAAGGATACCAAACATGCTGTGTTGCTTTTTAAAACTGGCCCTTGTGATCTATCTCTTGCTTGATGACTGGCCATAACGGTCTTTTCTTTTGTAATTAATTTGTGGGGTAGACCTAGATGATGAATTAGAGAACATTGGAATAAAACTGACTCACCAGAGAATAAGAGAAGACAGGTTCTTCTTGTCCTGGAGTCTTCAAAAGGTCAAGGGATATCTTAACTCAGTGGGATCAAGCAAGGTTTCCACCATGCTCATGAAAATGCGCATGAAAATACACACCTTCCCAGCTGAAAATAAAACCACAAAGCCCTGTGGTGTTTCTCTAGAAAAAGAAAGGTGCTGGGGTTAAACTGCACAAAGGGTTGTGTGAAAAACAATGTGTGCCAAAAGGTCAGTTTAAGCTTAGTCAATTTTTTCATATCCACCACCCATCTCTTTTCATACTGGCCAATCCGGATTTTCTGCAAGTTGGTAAATGCAAGACAGATTTGTCCCCATTCATTTTGCCTCCTGGAATATTCAGGCACTGGTGTGTTTTTCATGTGTCGATCTCGGTGAACAGCTCAGCTCCCCTCCTTCCCACTGCAGGTTTCAGCCGCTTCTCTCAAATCACACTTTGAGAAAGTTAATTTTTTTTTTTTTTTTTGGACTGTACTTCCCAGCAATGCTGGCCAGTAGCTTCTGGGATTCGTGGCCACACAAAGGAAATTTTCTGATCGCTGCCTCAAGTTTGTTAAACATTGATTTCTCTGCAGGGATGTGGAAGATAGAGGGAGACGGGTCTATTTTTTGGCTGCACAAAAATGTTGGAAAGGGGCAGCTCTACTTAAAATATACAGGCTTCAATCCGCCGCCAGCCCTGGAAAGTCTGCATACAGAAGATGAGAGAGGGGCATCATAAGACAGCAGTGCTGCACACGTTCTGCATGAGAAACACTGGCTGTTGAATCCCTGGCATCACCTATTGATAGATCTTGGATACAGAGTCAACCCAAGAGAAAGGTAGTAGCCTGAGGCAGAGAACAGACTGTCATCCCCTTCTAGAAACCTATTGGATGGGCACCACAGCAATACAAAAAGTTGTTCTACTGCCCCTTAGGGGTTGCAGGGTGTTTGAGAAGTGCAAGATGGGTTGTGTGACCCTCCCAGCTTAGTTCTACAAGAGGAGAGGATAGCTGTTGCTTGCAACCAGAAGAGACAATCCTGGATGAAATCATCAAAGCTAGTCTCAAGCTGCTTTGGATGGTCTTTGTATTGCTTCTGAACGTCACACACCCCCTTTCTTTACCAAATCCCCAGGCTTAGTGTACCAGACAGACAGGGTGGCGTTAGGGCACATAATGTTCTCACACTGTTAAGGTCAGTCACTCCAAAATGGAAAAGAGACAGCCTTGAAGCCATTTACAAAATGCATTTAGCTACCTTATCACTAAAATGGGTGCAAATCAGTCACGTTTAAGGCCAAGGGTATTCTTGCTGCCCTCAGACTGTCCTCCAACTTTTCCTAGCCAATCCCCACAGAAGTACTGTACCTCTCAGGGGAGTGAGGCATGCTTCTCCATACAGTTTGTTTTAGCAGAAAATCCATGGATTTTTTTTTTCCAATTGGGATCACTTCTGGTCAAATATGGGGTGGAGAGCTAGGGTGACTTACCCTGCCCTAAACATTGGGAGAAACTTCTGAAGAGTGGAAATTGTTCGTCAGTGGCATATCCTCCCATGTTTCGGAGGAAAAAAAATAATAGACTTCATGCACCGAGTTTTGAAAACTTTGAAAAAATGGGCGTAACCGAATCAGTAAATACAATACTCTCTCTGTGTCTATGCACATAGCATCATAATGTATTATTGTAAAATCAAAATGCTTTTATCAGATTGTGCTCAAAATTCCAGTTTTCATAATCTTGTTTGCTTATTTTGAAACATTTTGCTATTAAGTTTTAGGCACTTACTTCTGTGCTTAATAACACAAGAGTCTCTTGGTCCTCGCACTGGACTCCAAGGATTTTGTATGGCGTCCAAGGGAAATTGTACTACCAGGTTGAGCGTGAATATGTTTAGGACTTCCAAGTTCAGCCTCCAGTATTGTTGAGGTGGTAAGGTCCATAATTGTGGACTATTGGTTTTCCCTTCTACATGTTTTTACTGGTATCTTTTGTTCTATCGCACAAGGCTTCACTTGATGTAGGTTATCCTGGAAGCAAATTTGTATAAACTGAGTTATTGTTGGTGTTAGGTTTCTCGTATAAATTTTAGGGCTGATAATTCCTTGAATAGGTTTTGCACTAAACGGTCATAAGGGGTGTGAACTAAGAAGCTCTAGATCTGAACAATTATACTGTCTGCTGCTTTGTTCCTTTTACATCCCAATTTTTATCCCATGAGTTCAGGCCTGCGTACACAACTCCTTTCCTCCTCACCTTATCCTCACAGCAACCTTGTGTAACAGGCCCTGGCCTCCTAAATCCATGGGTCTTCCAAGTCCTAGTCCAACACTCTAACCACAATCCCACACTGGTTCTGCAATGGGTTTGGCTTAGGCCACTTTAAACTGTAAGTGGTGTGGGTCTTTGTGTGTGATATTTTTTCATTCCCCTTCTCACAGAAAATGAGCTTTCCACTCATAGAAAACTAGGACATTAAAGAAAACAGAAGTCCTCCAGTCTTTTTGCCTTGATTCAGTAATTTACTACAAAAAAAGCAAAGAACTGGCTTCTCTTCAGTGTGAAGGAAGCTGGGAGAGCATCTTCACATGGTACACTACAAAATTCTACCACTTTGTTCTGTATATGGAGGTTGGACCCAGATTTAGACAAACATAAACCAACCTGCTGAAATCAAGCAGACTTAGCTTAGGCTTCTTTGATTTCAATGGGTCTACTGTAAGTATGACTACGTGTGGATCACGGCCAACGCGTACAACAGCCAGATGGTCATCTCACCTCTGTCTCTTGCCACAGACTAAAGTCCGCATTCTTCCAAACCTTTTGCTTACATTTGCACTTCCTATTACTGTCTATCCCTTGTCATCTTTGGCTCCTGCAGATCTCCAAATATTTGTTGACATATGCCCCCATCTAAGCTCAGTGGAGGATAAGCCAAGCTTTGCATATTCAGCTGCCATTTCCTTTGGAAAATGGAAAGTATTTCAATGTTAGACCATAATTTGGCTTTTTGGCAAGGGCCTTTTGCTGGTAGGATTGAACTGTAGGAATATAGTTGTGGAGAGTGATCACAAGACCACGCAAATACACACTGGTAGAATCAAGTATTGCCACAAAAGATGAAATGCGTTGCTGAGAAAGAAGAGAAGAAGATATGAATGTGCATAATGTTTGCATAGATTAACATGCATGTATAGATGTACACACCTAATTTTTGTAGCTCAGGGGTGGGAATCAGTCAGCCTTTCAGCTATTTGCAACTGCAACTCCCAGCATCCCTCACCATTGATTATGCTGGCCAGGGCTGCTGGGAGTTGCAACACAACACCTTCTAGCCAGAGGAAGAGTCCTGGAGAACCTGAAAGCTTCCACATTTTGTGAGTGAATAGCTGATCCTATTAAAGGTGTTGCCCCTGTGCAGATTCTGTATTTTGTTTTATTCCTGTGCATCAACCCAGCCCATCTCACCATAGTGGAGGAAATTGCAACAGGAAAATTCACAAATGCTCACATTCCATTATATTCAAAGGTGATTCTCTCCCCAGAGTAAGGGAGAACATAGTCACAATCAATCTGGGTCCCAGATAGAGTAGACCCATTGGAGTCCATGACCTTTATTTAAGTTATTGCCAACCACTCCCATTTATTTCAATATAGTCCAGTTGGTACTCAGAGTGGAGGCACCCCAGTGGGACTTGAGAGCAGCGATGGTTACCTTTTCAGATTGATTTCTGTGGGACAAGTACTTGAAGTTGCATCCAACCCAAATAATGTAGGTTAGTGGCTCATGGCTTCCCTTAGCACATGAATCCCAATCAGTTTCAGCTAAGGAAACAATAGTTCTTATGTGCCGCATCCCTTGAGAATTTCTTAGAGAGAGGGGGCATCCAGACAGAAAAAAATCCCTGGGAGTATGGATATGGAGACTTTCCCTTTCTTTTTGTTTTGATTTTTACATATATATTTGCAGATTTGTATTGAAACTGTTTTTCAAAATATCTTGGGTTTCCTTCACTCTCTCCCTCTTGAGTTCTTCCTCCCACTGATCGCTTGTCCCATCTAGACTCAGGCAAGGTTTCGGAAAATGGCTTTGATGTCAGTGGTCTAAACTCTGAAAAAAATCTCCAAGCTAAAGAACCTATGTTGAGGATAGGGTTCAGAACTTTGGATATCTCCTTTAAAGTTCTGACTAGAACCCAGAAGAGATTCAACACACACACACACATTCCAAATGGCAGCCACCAGTGAAAAGAACACGTGAATGGGAACAGTGTTAACTTGGATATGTGCCTGTCAAGTAATGTTTTCTAATTACTCTTTGAAGTCACTTTTAAATGCCATTTTTTTGGAGGCATGTGAAAATAATTTTTAAAACCACAAAAAGCAACAAAAATGAATATATAACGCACTGGATAATGCAACGGAACACTTTTTACACATGGTGATGAATAACTGCCATGAATGACTTTTCAATCATTGCAACAGGCAGACAGGAAAAGCAAATTACATTTAAGAAACTGATATTCAATAATGTGATTTGATTTACGTCCAATGCCGTGTTCCTGCTTGACGTTTTTTATGTGAAATCTGTACACAATGACTACGGGTGAAATCTAATTGCAAATTCCAACTAGAGCAAAAGCTGGATGGTAAATCAACAAATATCTAAAGCCCAACCATTCAGCGGATCAATTCTGGTTATAAACAGAAATTAGATTTACACCTATTAGTTGTATATGATAAAATATCTGACTCTTTTGGTTAAAAAACAACACATAAATGCCTTCTAAAAAAGCGAATAGGGACAATTCTTCCTGAAAGCAGGATTGGTTTTAATTCCCCCCCCCAGATTCGAGGGGAAACAATTATTTAAAACTGTTTACATTAAAATTAAAATCAAGCTCTACATTTTGGGAGGAAAAAAACTGAAAAACATAACAGGGGTGGAGAAGTTACCCTACTCCCACACCATTTAAAAGACCCTTTCAAGGAGGCTAGCTTGTGTCCAAAGGCCTATCTGAATAATAATAATAAAAAAACAGGGTTTTTCCACACTACACTGTTATAGTGCTGTTATTCCGCTTTCAACCTCCTATGATGGACTCCTGGAGTTTGCAGTTTAGAGAAGGCTCTTTATAACCCTCAGCCAGAGAGCTCTTAGGCCTCAGGAAATTACAAACCCCAGAATTCTACAGGAGATTGAAAGTAGAATCATAGCACGATAACTGTCGTGCGGAAAGGACCCCAGTCTTTCTCTGCAAGAAACGGGGCTGGCTTATTTTCCTACGGAAGGGAGTTCCACCGGTTGTCGCCCCCTTTCTGAATCCTCTCTTCCAGGCTCTGGCGGAGGATGAGCGAGGCAGGCCCTATGACCGGCCTCTGCTCTAACCCCTGCGCCGCACCGCCAGCCCAACCGCTGCTTTCGAGGAGCTCCCGCGGGCCGGGGCCGCTTTTAAACCGGCGCGGTGACTCACGAGCTCTCCCTGCGCCTTTAAAAAGGCAGCCAGCCCTTCCCCTTCCTTTGCCTTTCGGCGGCTGGAAAAGTTCCCGGGGCGTTCCTTGCAAGCTCCCGGCTCGGAACGGCGCCTGCGCTGCCAGCAAAATAAATAAATAAAGTAAACACAGCGAACGAGCGCGACGGGGGACGATAGCGGCAGAGGAAGAAGAGGCGTCCGCACGCAGATTAGAGCGGGGCTTCGCCGGGCTTTTGTCTGAAGCCCGCGAGAGGCTGCTTCTCTTCCCTACGCGACATCTCTCTTTCTTTCCCTCCCTCCACCAGCGCGAGGAAGACAGCTTGGGGAACCGGTGGAAGCGTTTTAAGAAAATACAATTATTTTTTTTTGCCAGGGGATCTACCTTCTCCTCCTCCTCCTCCTCCTCCTCCCCTGGAATTTTTAGAAGAAAGGGGTCTCACCTTCCTGGAAAAAAATCAGGGGGCGAGAGAAACAGCCAAGAGGGGGAGGGAAAGATCTATATTTTAAACCCCACTCCTCTTAAGGTGGAACTTGGTTGAAGGTGAATTGCTTGCTCTCTGGCTTTTGGGCTTGCGCTTCTGCTTTTTTAAGGTGGACAGTTTGCTCTCCTCCCCTCTTTACAAAAGCTCTTTAAGGTGGCTTTGACCACTGAAGGTTGCAAGGACTCCTGGGCAAATGTGTCTTGTTGCATCAGCCTGGTTTTTGTGTTGAAAGCTAGGGATTCTGTGTGTATATATATATATATATGTTAATTTTTTTGGACGATCGGGAGACATTCTTAACCAAGACCAGCCGACGGGATCAATAGATAGATAGATAGATTTTTATTTTTTTATTTTTTTGCTGTTCCAGGCCGGTTCTCTTTGGGGGAGGTCGCCTTTCTTGGTCTTTCCAAATTATTCGCCTCGATTCCTGGGGAAATAATGCGGAAAGTTCGGTAGCTGGGACTCGAACCGTCTCCCCTGCCTCTCCCTCCAACCCGTAACAATGACTAAATTTAGGCCTTTTTTCCGAAAAAGACAGCCCATGGCCCAAGAAGCGGTTGGAACTGAAAACCAGAAATTTAGCTGCCGAGAGTTGGACAGGAGAGAAGCGTTACTTTTCCAAGGCCCTAGTTCCTCCTGATTCTCCTTGGTAGAAGAGTGTTTTTTCCTAATACTTTATTTGGTTTTATTATTGTAATTTTTTTAAAAGAGAGAAGTTTGGAGGCCTTCGATTCACTTCTCTTCCACGTCCCACCCCCTTCATCTATCCGTATTTTTATTTTTTATTTTTTTTTTAATCAACAAGCTCGTTTTTCGCGTTTCACGCTGGAAAGCCAAGACATGGAAACGGTTGGCAAATTTGAGTTCAGCAGGAAAGATTTGATCGGACACGGGGCCTTTGCCGTCGTCTTCAAAGGGAGGCACAAAGAGGTAACTTTCTTTCTTCCCCATCTGCCTTATTATTAATAAATATTATGGCTGGCCCTTTGGTGCTGATCAGTGCGTCCTAGGCAATGGCTGTCCAGCTGGCCTTCCCCGTTTGAAAACGCTTGTGTTGGTGTTTTCTTTTTTAAAAAAATAAATAAAACAAAACTCAATGTTCTCCTCTTGGATGTTGGGCTAAAATTCCAACCAGGCCCACTCCTTCGGAAAGTACTATTGTTTACCAACAGAAATCGATACAACTCTTTCCTCTCTTCTTGAAAGGACTTTGCATCTCAGCTTCTAGGCCAACACGGTTGAAATCGATAGGATATATATATATATATATGTATTTTTCCTTGCTGGCTTGATAAGGTCAGGAGAAGGACTCCCCCCAAACCAATTTGGTCAGAGGGATCACAATGCTCTCTGGGTCTGCTTGGAGCTCTGAGCCCCATTGAATTCAAATGGAGCTTGTTTCCAGGTTGGAGTAAACAGGATTTGAGTCTGGCTGACTTGGAAAGGGTGCGAGTTTACGAAAACGGGGGTCAGAGACCTGCTTCTCATTTGTTGTGCCGTGGAAGAACTTTTAGGGGAGCAGGTTTGCTTAAGACTGCTTACAAACATCTGGAGCAGGCAGAAAGAAATGAGGAGTTTGGGGGAGGCAAATGGAAACAGGCCTTTTCTTACGATCAGGCAGCCTTTGCTGTCTAAAAGTGGCCAGAGTGTGGCAAACACATTGCAGTGCCTAAGGATTATGAATATTGCAGTGCTTGTACTGTGGCTTTATATTTAAGCATTAGTGAGAGTGAATTCCTGTGTTTGCGGGCACAGAAGTTAAGTAGGTCGCTAGGTTTGGAAAGCCCACTCTTTTTGTAGCCAGCCTAGCCTAAAAGGCACCCAGTCTTGTCTGAGCTCGGAAGCTAAGCAGGGCCAGCCCTAGTTAGTACTTGGAGGGGAGACTGCCAACAAATAGGTGCTGTAGGCTCTGTCTGAGGAACTGGCAAAGCCGCCACTAAGTATCCCTTGCCCAAGAAAACTGTATGAAATGCATGGGGCTGCCATAAGTCAAGAGGCAACTTGAAAGCACGTACGCACGCAGAGTGGTTGGCTGTTGCACAAAGGGCTGGCGCCGGACAAATAAGTACATGTTATCATTTAATGTTTGTGGGCTAGTAATGCTTTGGATCTGCCGTACAAGGCTGTTCCAAAGTCTTAGAGACAGAAGGTGGAAGGGCAACCAACTTTGCCTGTAGTATGTACCTATAAAGCTGAAATGGTTTCTATAGTGTGTCTGGATGATTACCCCTAAATATTGATCTGTGTCTCCAAAGCATCCTTGTGGTGTTAATACATCTCCTTTGTTGCTTAAGGTGAAATTAAAGAAACACACGATCCATTTGTGGATTTTAATGGGGTGTAGAATTCATCCTCAAAGCTGGGGGTAAGTTCTTGCACACAATCTCTGTTTGTGTGTGTTTGGCATTGCTCAGCTAAGAGGATAACTGCAGTAGAAAGATTAGTATGAAGGGAATCTTGGTTTTTCTTTCTGTGCTGGCAAATACTGATTCAGTCAAGGGCAAGTCTGGGCATGTGCTGGGTATGGATTGGGATGCCAAAATGGCATTTTCTTCCTATCTTGGGGTTGGAGCATTTGGCTCTCTTAAGAGTACATTTGGGGCACGAGAGAGAAAATGCATGTTTCCCTGTGTCTCTCAATTCTGTGTTTTTTGCATTTGCAGAAGCCTGAAGTGGAGGTGGCTATAAAATGCATTAATAAGAAAAACCTGGCAAAATCCCAGACTCTTTTGGGAAAAGAAATCAAGATCCTCAAGGTGAAAAAAACAAAGCTGTCGTGATGTATTTTTGTTTTGTTTTGGCTTCTTTGAGCTCAAGGGAATTAGTTGTTTGTGATTTCATAAATGCATCTCCTTTCTCTTCCAGGAGCTGAAACATGAAAACATAGTTGCCTTGTATGACTTCCAGGTATGTTTTTTTACAACTGTACTGAAAGATTTAATGTGGTATGGGGTGAGATTTGAGAAACAGTGCTTAAAAGTGCCAGGAGAACTCATCTGGAGATCTATACAGGCTGCAGTTCCAGAGGTGGGAAGGGTGTGGATGCTAGATGTGAAATCAAGGGAATGGAATGGAGGAAGTAATCGTTGGCATCACAGATAAGTAACTGTAAGCAGATGACACCTAACTCTATTGCTACTTTCCACCTTTGTCCAAGGAAGCTGTCTCAGTTCTAAACCAGTGCCTGTCATCAGTAATGGTGGAAAGTAAACAAAATGAAAATTGATCCAGACAAGATAGAGGTGCCCCTGATAGTCGAAAGACCAATCAGGGAATAGGGATTCAGTCTGCGCTGAATGGGGTTACACTCCGCCTGAAGATGCAGGTTCACAGCCTGGCTGTACTCCTGGATTTAGCCCTGAGCCTGAAACTGCAGGTCCGAGCGTTGGCCAGAAGTACCTTGGCAAAGTTAAGGTGTGTGTGCCAGCTGCACGCATTCCTAGAGATGATGGACTTGGCTCCAGTGACGTAGACCTTAGTTACCTCCTGCTAAGGTAATTGTAGTGCATTCGACATGCTCCTGCCTTTGAATAGTGTTCAGAAACTTCAGCTGGTTCTGAGGGGTGCAGCTACTGTACTGCTTCTTCTAGGGCTTCTTCTAGGAAGCAAGCAACACCCTTGTTGCAACAGCTCCACTGAGTGCCAGTCTGTTTCTGGGCACGATTGGAAAGTGCTGGTGATAATCTGAACCTAAGCCATATAGGTTTTAATGTTATCTGAAGGGCTGTTATTCTCCCATACAAGCCTGATTATGGGTTGAAATCTTTAGAAAAGGCCCTTGTTGGGGGGCCTTTCCGCACTACACTCTTACAGTGCTAGTATTCCACTTTCAACCTCCGGTGGCATTCTGGGGTTTGTAGTTTACTGAGACCAAAGAGCTCTCTGGTTGAGAATTCTAAAGGCTCCTCCCTCAACTGCAGACCTCAGGATGCCATAGGATATTGAAAGTAGAATAATAGCACTATAACAATCTAGGGTGGAAATGGTGGATGTCTTGGGCACTTCCAGTAGGAATGTGGAAGAGGACCTTGTGAGTGGTTGCTCCAAGGCTCTGGAACTCCCTTTCTAAAGAAACTAGACAGGTACCTCCATGGTGTCCTTCTGAAGGCAGGCAAAAACAATTATACCAGAAGTGATGGGGAACCAAGTGTTCGTTAGGGAAAGACTTTTAATGATGTTGTTAATATTGTCTTTGATTTAATGGATATATTTTGAAGTTGGTTCCAAGTCTATTTATAGTTTCACTATACTCACTTTTGTATGTTTTTAAGGAGATGTTATCTGTACCTTTTTAACTCTGTAAGCTGACTTGAATATTTTCACCAGAGCTGGCAAAAAAGTAGGATATAGTAGGATATAAAAGTGGTGGTCCCTATACCATTGGGCTGCTGGTCCCTGGTAAGGTTCCAGGAAAGGAAAAATACAGCTCAAGGGCCAGAATATAGATCCAGTCCCTGGCTCTATATGTAATGATTACTAGTCGCCCCAGCAGCCTGAAAAGCATTGATTTACACGGTCTCCTTGCACTCATGTCCTTTGTGGGTTTCCCAGGGGTGTCAGGACGGCTGTTACAGAGGCAACAGGGAGGACTAGCCAGGCCTTTGGGTCTGATCTGTCTTCAAGGCTGTTTGTGTATTTCTTTGTCTGTTTGCTTTTCACCCTTGATTAGGGTTTCTTTGTTTTGTAGCATTTATGCAGAAATTATTAGGACTTCACAGTCTTAACGTTTGGGCCAATGTGCTTGCATGTCCCAGAGTTGTTTGTTGTGCATGGTAAAGGGGGGTGCATTTGAATAAGTGGGCTGCCATTTGCAAAAGCTTATGCAAAACATTAGTTCGTTCGTTCGTTTCTATGGGACCCCTAACTTCTGCTGTTCTTGTGCAAGCTTCTCTCCCTGCTTCTTTCCCCATGCTGAAATTACTTCTTTGTTTTCTGCAACATGCCTGGAAGCTCCAGAAATGTGTCAACGCGCTCTTCCTTTGTGAAGTCTGGGTTTGCTTTTCAAGATCAGCATCTGACACATTTTACTTAATGATGACACCACTGAGCGGTGGCAAAGCAAGAAAATCTTCCCTTGTGAGCCCAGGGCTGAATCCTATTGTGAACCAGATTACTGTACTAGTTTCCACCCTGGAGTCGTCTTTGTTTGGATTAACAGCCTTTGTAATTGCTTCAGTCTCCCACTGCAGGAGTTGCGGCCGATCTGCCTGGTGTGTTTTCTCTCTCTCTCTGTTGCTTTATCTTTGCCCTGTCTGTTGTCATGTGGCTTCCAGGCCTCCTTGTTTGTTGACATTCCTCCTGCACGTTGGGATTGGTTGAGCGGAGCCTTGACGTCATCCATGCCGCTCCGTCCTCTCTGTATCGTCTGCGCACAGCCTTTGTGCAATGCTGTCTGGGAGTGGTAGTCTTCGTGCTTAGTTTTTCTTTGCTTTTGCTTCTCTGTTTCTTGGGCCCAAACTCTCCTTCCCAGGGTGCTCCTCCTGAGGGCTGGTTGTTACATGGAGGTGATCAGGTTTCAAAAGGAAGGGACGTAAATAGGTTTTGTCCTGTTCTTGAAGCTTTTATTTGGAGATGTTCCTCTTAAATCAGAGATTTCTCCCCCCACCCCAAATCTGTCTTCTTTTCCCCATCTCCCACA
This sequence comes from Iguana delicatissima, assembly GCA_948472985.1. Classification (NCBI taxonomy): domain Eukaryota; kingdom Metazoa; phylum Chordata; class Lepidosauria; order Squamata; family Iguanidae; genus Iguana; species Iguana delicatissima. The sequence goes on from CAOKZL010000404.1 coordinate 764,629, forward strand.
CCTTTGGTGGAAATCCAACAAGGAACAAGCCTTCTTCCCTTTCAGAACCAAGGCTGGGCATTCTGATAAATGCTCTTCTGTTGTTGTTTACTCCAAGTCATTTCCGCCTTAGCGTCAGTCACCATGTCATAGGGCTTTCTTGTTAAGATTTCTCCAAATGGGGGCTTGCCTGTACCTTCCTCTGAGGCTGAGAGAGTGTGACTTGTCCGAAGGTAAGCCCATGGGTTTTCGTGGAGCGCGGTGTTTCAAAACTTGGTCTCCCAGAGTTCTGGTCCAAAACTCAAATCAGTGTACCATGCTGGCTGTCTCGTCTCTTGAAAATCCTTACCTGTGCTATTGCTTTGCTTCTACTGGATATGGCAAGAAAGAGCCACCTAAGTGTGTGTGTGTGTGTGTTTTTTTCCGTTTTGCTGTTGAAAAACAACTCTGGTTATTTGCACATCAGCTGTCTTGTTTTCCTTCTGCTTGATGTGGCTTTTTTTTTAAAAAAATTATAAAACACAAAACATTAAAATGATAAGAAAAGGCAAAACAAATGCACGCAATCTACACAAACGTCAAAGAAAGCCCAAACCCAGATTAAAACACAAGTTAACAATACTAACAATCTACATTAAGAAAAATTTTAAAAATCTAATAATTACAGCTACAAAACTGCATAACTACAAATAACTGAAAAAGATTTGGTTCCTGCCCGGTTGCATACAATCCATTGTACTTAAACATTTACAGCTAAGTATTAACTTTAACCTTAAAAAAAATCTAATAGTTGCTAGTGATTACTTATCATTAAACACGTATCATTTATCAACTATCATTATGATTATTTATCTAGTTATCTTATTTGCTTATTTATCCACTTCCATATAATCTAATTAGTTCAATTAACAAGTTAAATCACTATTAACCTATTTTATATTCTGCAAAAGTTCTATATTCTAATCTATATTTGATTCCGATAATATAATTTTACCCTATAATAGTAGATAGATAATAAATAAATAATAGATAGATTGACTGGATAATAAATACTAATGACCATTGATCAATAAGATAATGATAAACATGCATAATTAATAATAATAATCACCATCCACTAACAAATGACCTGTTCAAGCAACAAACAGAATCCAACTTTAAATTCTACGATAGGTTAAAGAATAACCTATTCAAGCAACAAACAGAATATGACTTTAAATTCTAGTTTCACACTTCTCATGTAATAACATAATTTTTTTTTTAAAAAAATTAAGTTTAAACAATGTCAATTTAAGTTTAACAGTGTCAGAGAGAGGGTGATACAAACCTCTGGTTATTCTTCTCAGGGAACAAACATTGGCTAACGCTCAGAGGAAGAGATGAACAAACTCCCTGCAAAGTTTGCTTCTGTTTGTAAAAAGCCCTTCCTGCTCAACCCGTCACAAGCACACATAGGCCATTTCCGCACTAGACTGTTATAGCGCTATTATTCCGGCAGGCCCTTCCCTAAACTGCAAACCCCAGGATTCCATAGGATGTTGAAAGTGGAATAACAGTGCTGTAACAGTCTAGTGCGGAAATGACCATAGCCAGGCCAAAATGTGTATACCCGGGCTTGCAGACTTGTTTCCGTGTTTTGGTGAATTAGAGTGTTTAACTGGTTTTACTGAATTGTTTTTTTTTCTTGAGTTGAAATCACACTGTTTAGTAGTACAGTGAGTTAAGCTGTATATAACCTCAGGGGGAAAAAAAGAGTTAAATGGAAGATATATGAAGTACAGCTCTCTTTATTTACGTGTCTTTTAAAAAGTGTTCGTTCAGGCATAGTCATTTTTGTTAAATATAAGGGAAATATATGGTTGGACTATGACTCTAAACACCAGGGCTTAAATCTCCACTCAGCTGTGGAAACCTACTGTGTGACTTTGGGCAAGTCATACTCTCTCAGCCTCAGAGACAGGCAGACCTCAGGGGTCACCATAATTCAGAAATGACTTGAAAGCAGACTACAACAAATGTGCAGTTCTCTTTATGCAATTACAAATGTTTCAGTGAAATAATTTTCACAAAGGGCTTTGAATATAACCTTTAAGCCAAATGTGCTAATTTAGATAAATACTATTTAGTGTGCTGGAAATTTTTGAGCTTTTCTGGAGAACCCACATCACAGAGCTGTAGTTTTTAAAAAGTGTATTTTTCCATCCTCTGGGAATAAGACACCATGAGAATGATGCAAGGATGTGGGCTTATTTATGGAATGTTTGTCCTTTCTGGGTGTTTGGGCCATCGGTGGGCATTGTTAGAGGCTATAGGAGTTGTAGTCCAAGCCGCATGATGGGGCAAAGGTTCCCCCTTCCCACATTAGTTTGATAGCATTCCATGGGAGAGGATCCACACCAGTTTGGTGTGAACCATTTACCAATTTGCCTGATCTACAGGGTTTCTTCAGTAGCACTGGTTCAAAGCCAAATACTAGCGTGTCTTATAAAGGTTGCTTTGCCCCTGGTTGAGGCAGCATGGTTGATGTCACCCATGTCAGTGGACCCAGAGACCTGTGTTTGCAGGTGGAGGGACCTTGTGGAAGCAAAGATGAGATCTTGGATCACTGGTTGTCTGCTTCTTACTGCCAAAGGTACTTGACTGGTCACATAACATCTTGCTGTGCAGACCACATCTTGCCTGGGACAGCTTTAAAATATTATTCCCCCTGAGGACAGGCATTCAGTGTAGTAGGATTCTTAGCATGAAAGAGTGGTTGCTATTCCTTCCCTCCAGATGGATTACCAGAGTGCTAAATGGGTCACTGGTTATGATTCAGAAGACATCTGCTTGGGCAGGTCTTCCTTATGAAACAGCAGCTAGTTTGTCAGCTATTGGGTGACTTCTTGCAAAGCGTTTTGGGAACTGTAGTTCTAGAGTAAGCCAGGGCTCTCGAACTAGGGAGTTGTGCTGGCTTCAGAACTAGAGCTTGGGAAAAGTACAACTTGGTACTAAAACTTATAGAATGATTGTACATTGGCTGTGCTGTAGTGTGAAAAGGCAACTTACCAAGTTCTGCAAAACAGAGAAATATCAGATGTATCTGAAATATTTGGAACACCCTCAGCAAATGATCAGGAATTATGCAATTTGCAGTCCAAAATATCAACTGGACAATTGATGGCAACATAGCCAGGGAGCAAATTTGATATTAGTGTTATCTTCCCCTACAGCCAGTCAGGTTTTTTTTAACCATTAAAACATTTTCCTAGTAAAACATGCTGATGATAAGAAAAACGGTGGGTAGCTGGGTTGATCCATTGTGGAAAAAGAACATCCACAGTGGGGTTAGAACTCAGTATTGTGACTCAACAAGCTTTTAACAGTTGTGACATTTTGGTCAACTCTAACAAAGGTGTTACTGTATGTATTTTTGGATTTTTGGGGCTGGTGAATTGTTTCAAGCCATGTGGAGAGTATGGGATATGTGAGCCTGCTACCAACTGTTTTCCCTTTTTTTAAAAAAAATAATCATTCAGCCTTCATTGTGAGCTACAACGGTTTCCATCTCAAAAAGCCTTGAAAATGGTTGTTCCAGTTACTATGTGATTACGTATTAAATAGCGCTAATGGGGCCAGCACAGTGTAGAACACCAAGTGAGGCTGTATGTTTTGAAGAGCGAGGACAAAATCAGACATTTTTAGAACTTTTAAAAACTTACTCCGAATAGACTCATGATGCAAATCTGCCTGTATTTGGAGAGGGCGCAAGGTGGAAGAATCATGCTCCATGGAAGCTAACTTATTTTGGTGTAAGTCAGTGTACAGTTATCCAGAACTTGGAAGGATTACTTTTTTGTGGACCACAAACCCCAAACCCCAACAGTGACTATGCTGGCTGTGCAGGGGGGACCTGGGAGTTGTTATTCAAAATGTTGAGTTTTTTAAAGCTCTGGTTCCAAGAGTACCTGGTCAACAAACAGGGGTGTGCAGCTTTCTGCCTATTCTGCTCCCAGATTCAGGGACCCTTAGTGAAAGAACATTTGGGCACAGCTAGAAAAGCCGCTTTTCAAACAGTAATTAGTTCTCACTACAGTGCTGAAAACTAATTTGTTATTGTTACTTGTTGAACAACTAACTTGGTGGTGGTAACATTTTTGCCACTCATAAAAAGCCACAACTGACTTGAGTATTCATAGCAGAATAGTATAAAAATTTCTGTTAAAGTAAAGGAGTGCTTTGTTGGCACTCACCTTTTTGTAAAAGGGTTACTAGATTTAAAAGAAGGAATCAACAACCCCTCCCATGTGGGAGGATGATTTTGAGCCCAGCTTGTTCCTCATATGCTAGTCTTCTACTTGCAGGGAGTTGTCTCATTTGTTTTTACAGATGAAGGCATTACACAGAGTCAAACAAGAGGCAGTTTAGAGTTCAGGCTAGGAAGCTGCTTATGTCCTATTTTTGCTGGGAAAACAGATAACAGGATACATTTAATAAGGCCCAAATGGAAGTTTCCTCTCAACCTAGTTTATAGAAATTGCAGCGTTCTTCTTAGAATAGATGGAGGGAGTACCATCTGAGCCCACATCTAATAATAAAGTGAGTGGATACGTTTTTTAAAAAATGCAGTTGCTGCCACAGTCTGAAGTAAAATAATATATTCTGGCCAGAACTTGGAAAGGTTGCTTTTGGGCCCTAGAACCGCTCATCCAGCATTGTGGCTGTGCTGACTTAGGGTTGTGGGAGTTATAAACCCCCCAAAGCAACTTTGCCAAACTTTGATTCTTACCACCTCCCTTCATTTTATTTTTGGAATTGTTTTCAATATGCTGAAAAAAACAAGCAGCAAGACCAATTCCGGGAGACAGCCAAGCAGTATTCAGATATCAGCTAGCCCCTCTCCTGAGCATGTCCTGCTAAATCTAAGGTTCCCTGTAGGAGATGGGAAGACATACTTTGCGGGGTGAGTCATTTTGTTGCTTTATAAATGGTGAATTGCCATCTTACTGTTTGTCCCATAGTCATCCTGCCGGGCCTCATATTTCTCAGGTCATGATCAGAGAAGGGGTGCTGACATGCTCCATTTGTGCTATGCTCCAAAGCTTCCTTCTGGATTCAGTGGCTGCATTGCTGGGAGTTCTTTCAAGTGGGATGACTTGGTGGACGTTTCCCAAGAGTAATTGGAAACCGGCACGTGGTTGCGTTCTTGAATGCCGTGGTGGATCTCTGATTACTTGGCCGTTGTTGTTCAATGGCTGTTTTCTCTGGGCCCTCTCAGTATTTTCATTATACAAATATCTGATTCAGCAGCCATTTTGTAATTTGGAGGAAAAAAACATTTTACAAACTGTTTGTCCATAGCTGCCCTGCTTGATTTTTGAGGATTGTGTGAACATTTAGTCACCATGTTAAGATTTCAGTTCTGAAGCTTGAAAAATAATAATAATAATAATAATAATAATAATAATAATAATAATAATAATAAATAGTAGTAGTAGTAATATTTCTATCCCGCCTCTCCCCATGGATCGAGGTGACAAACAACAATAATACATTAATTACATTAAAAACATACCCAATCCTCCCCACCCACCAACCCACCTAAAACCAACCCCCTAAAACACACAACAGTTAACAATTAAGAACAATCAACTATTAAAAACAACAAGACAGTTGGTGGGAGGCGGTGGAAGTACTAGTCTGGGAAGGCCTGTCGGAAGAGAAAAGAAAGTAAGGGAAGATCAGGTTTGCCCTTTTTGAGATGGCCCCGTTCTCATGTCCCATCGGTCTCATAAATCCATGATATGATTTAACCCCTCCTTTGCCATGGTATTGTTTAAACCAGTGGTTCTCAACCTGTGGTTCCCCAGATGTTTGTAAACTTCAGCTCCCAGAAGCCCCAGCCACTGTGGTCAATGCTCAGGGCTTCTGGGAGCTGAAGTCCAAAAACATCTGGGGACCCACAGGTTGAGAGCCACTGGTTTAAACTCTCAGAGGGGCAAAATGCATTCTTTCCCCAGCCAGGTGTCCCAAAATCTTCAAGCGAGAGGGCTGCAAACTTCTATCAGCCTCTTGATTGGAGATAATGGTAGTTATAGCCCCCCATATCTACAGAGCGGCAGTTTGAAGATGGTAGAATGACAAGTTTGACATTTTAAACTAGATGCAGTCTATAACTCTCAACACTTTGTTTTAAGAGCCAGCACGGTGTAACAGTCTAAGTGTTGGAGACTACAGTCCTGGAGACCAGTTCCCTGCTTGGCTGTGGAAACCTACTGTGTGACCTTGGGTGCATCACATATTCTCAGCCCCAGAAAACCCCATGATAGAAACAACTTAAACACACACACCAACAACAAATTTTGCTTTAACCACATGTTCAGACAAAACAAAACAAAAGTGACTCTGGTCTCTTCTGCTTCCATGGGATGGGCTGGTGTAACCCATGATGGATCTGGAGTGTGTGTGTGTGTGGAAAATGACCCTTGGATTCTCCAAAATGATTTTTCCCTGGTTGCATGTGGGTCATGCAACCTTCTTCCTCTGTGCTTTCTTTGCTTTAAGGAGTTGCTTCTGTTACCTTGGAAGCTAAATTGCTGTTGTATCCAAAGTGGTAAACAATGGTTTGTTGGAGCTCTCTGAACTTGGATAATAGCCCCAGTCCTGGCTTGGGGTGGGGTGGGGTTGAACTAAGTATTGTAGTATGTGAGTGCAGAAGTAATGGGGAAACTATATCCCTATTCAGGCATTAGGTGTCTTAGTAAAGTAAAAGCTATGAGAAGCACAGTGCTCTTAGCCCTGCCCTTCTTTTTCACTTACTATTCCCAACACCTTTTGTAACCCAGAAGGGAAATGGCTTCCTACCTCCTTTCAATCCAGAATCTCTAACTAGAACGTCCCCACATGACTTGGGATCCTGAATTTTCCAACCAGAGTATCATTAAGGATTTCTCAGTAAAGATAGGGGAAGAGAGAAATTGTAGAAATGTAGCGTTTTGGGGGGGGGGAAGTATCCTAGCTGTTTTGAATAATATCTGCCATAATGCTTTGTCATTCACCATTGGGTCTTTGGGGAGTTGTAGCCCAAATGACCTGGAAGGCAAGGGGGAAAAATCTTCAAAAGAGAATGTACTAAAATCTCTGAATTTGGAGTCTCATCATCTAATTCCTCTTTATGTCTTTGCTTTCCTCTTTGCTGCTTTCCATTTCAGTCTTAAACCTGTTTGTGTGAACTTTGTAAACTATGTGTTAGTAGAGAGATCTGGCTAATTCCAAGCAAAGTAGACAGCGTTCCGTAACCTGGAAAGCTCTTCTCTTTCAGTATAGCTCATATTGTTGCTTTGTAATTTATCTGAGTAGATGTAAAGCATATCTGTGGCACACAGAATGTTTGGCAGGTTTAATCTAGGCCTGCTCCACTGACAAGTACATTTGAACAAAAATATTGTTTGTTTTCTTTGCCTTTTATAAGATTTCTTTTGACCTTCCTTCGGGCTTCTTAATTGTGCAAAGAAACTCCTTTTCTTTTTTTGGTGTTTGCATTTCTGCAGAAGCTTAAATATTCCTTCTTTTTGCCTTCATTTTTGGTTTGCTTTTAATTGACGCACTAATGCTTTTTATTAAATAGCTGTAGCAGACTGTGTTCAGTGCCCTGCAATTGCCAAATGCTGTGTTTGCAAAGGCTGCAAATTAAAGGAGAGCAAAAGCGAACATTGTTCATTGGAGCTTTTTGGTGTGGTTCCCTAGACCAGAGTAACAGGAGAATTAGCATCAGGAAAAGCAGGAGGAATTAGGTCATTGGAGCTTACAATCTGCCAATCAACCAGATGTTAACTATCACTCCTACTTAGGGAGGGATGTTAAATTGGGAGCCTCCAGGGACCAAAATAGCAAAGCGCCTTACAACTTCCAAAAAAGAAGGACGGTCACAAATCCAGCTTTGGTTTGTCTGGATTACTGTGATACTGACACAGTGAGGAAAGCACTTAAGCGACAGCATTGACATATCACAACAAGCCATGGTGTGATTTGTTAAAATATGGAGTATTGAGATATTCCATTCTGTGCCTGTGTTTTATTGCTGGCTGTCCCTCTTCCTATCCAGCCTGAAACAGGAGCTGAAAAAAGGAGGCGAAAAGCAAACCAGAAATAGGGAAGATAAGCCACAGTTCGTTAATCTGCTGTGGAATTTGTAGTTTAAGCAACAAACCAAGGTTAACACTTCGCTGCACAATGGAGAGTCGTTGCAGTTACTTCTAAATTTTGCCATAATCAAGACGGTAGTTTTTCACAGCAGAGGTGATGTAGTTCCTGGCAAATTGGAGGAGAGTTTGTCCATTGTGATTTTGGCTGTCACAAAGTTTCCTATCCTTGTGGTGAACTGAAGGGCTAAAATTGAGACTGGTTTGCCTATGGTCACCTAATGTGTTCATGGCCCTGGTGAAAGCTGAACTATACACTTCTGATTCAGAGCTCACAATATAGCTATAATACAAATTCATAGACATTTGATCCCACTTTGTTTGTGGTTCTAGGGAGTGCACTAGAACTCTCTATTAAACAGCTCTGCAAACTCTGACTCCAGGATTTTTCAAGATGGAGTTGTTAACACTTAAAGTGGTATCAAACTGCAATGATCAAGCAATGTAGACATGCTCTTAGTCTCTCAGTTCCCAGACTATGCCAGCTCTCAGTGGGCTTTCATGTCCTTGCACTCATTTAGTTGATATTAGCTCACAAGTGTCCTGCAATGAGTGCCACCTTTTTCATTTCTCCGCTGATTTTTTAAACACTTGTAAGTCAGGGGAGCCATTCTGAAGATCTGTATGTAGGTCTTGAACCCATGGTGCCTGTCTGGTTTGGCCACATTTTTAAATCATATTTGCATAGGTGAGTGAGCTGCCAGACATCAGGATGGCACTAATTGTCTTGTTATGGGTAGCTGGAGACAGGAAACATTGCTTCACTGTTTGAAAAAAGCAAGTTGGACTTCTTTTTCTTATCACAACCATGGCTCAGTGGGAAGAGTGCCCTCTTGGCTTATAGACACTCCTAGCTCTATTCCTAGGGATCTCTCTTTAAAGAAGGTATGAGAGACTTGAAGGCTCAGGTACTAATTCTTCACCCCCAGGGACCCACTGGCAGCTACACCAGGAAAATGCCAAAATAAAATCCCGAAATGTGGATTTTTTGGGATTCAGTTTGTGGGCTTCAAAACTGTCACCCCTGGTGACTTTCAGGAGCAGAGAAAGCACTTGTGACAGATAGGGGGTAAGGAATAGGGAGAGTACTTTGCCCAGCGCTAATTTTAAAGGAAAGGTGAGATGGTGGAGAAAATTCCTCTCTGCCTGGAATAATTGGATTCGCAGCCAACCCGTGTAAGCAGCAGTGAGCTAGATGATTTGGTAAAAAGCAACTGAGGATCTCCTGGGAAAGATGACTTCCCCTGGCGTGAATGTGAACTTTTTGCCTTTCTCCATTTGGGTTCTGTTTCTTACAAGGAGCTGTGGCCAACTCTATCCATAACGTATTGCTGTTCTGCAACACGAGCTTGAATTCTGAAATGAGCTCTTGGACATTAGACTTGTAATTAGGCAAAGCTTGTAAACACCATCCTGCCTACGTATCTGTGCTATGCTCTTGGCAACTAGACAGGGGTGCTTTTGTAAACAAGCGAGTTGGTTGCATGCTCCTTCTTAGATGCACCAAAGATGACCAGTTTTGTCATAGATATAAGCAAATAAGTCAGGACAAATGCATAGCGTCCTCTATGCTATATGACTAGATTTGTTCATAGCTTTGAGGGTTATTGAATAGATCTTACAGTTTCTTCTGTGAAAAGCTCTGAACAATTTCACAGTTCCAGCAGACTACATTTCCTTGGTGGCTTTAGATGGCCATCGCAGAGCTGTTCCATTCAGTTTTAAGACTGTAATTCAATAGAAGAAACAGTGTAATCTTGGCTAGTTTGCTTTGTTTTGCAAAGTAAGGTGATAACACATCTCTCAAACAGTGTCTTGATCTGCAGTAGACTGTGTTTGCCTGTCATGCTTGATCCATGTTTATGCTAATTGTGATTTGTTGCTTTAGTCATGCGTTCTCTAGCTTACAACTGAACAATCCACAGTTTGTTTCCCCCATTTCTGATTTGTTTTCCTCCTACCCTTTTGTAAGACTTTTTCAGGGGAGCCAATGAAAAGCCACAGTTCTTGGTTCAGATGTAACAGCAAAAGCACAGTTTAAACTAGTTGGAGTTTGTTGTTTTTCTTACCTGGAATTTTTACCCAAAGGCTCTTGACCTTTTTTCCATGCTCCGAGACACAGCTCTCCCCACAGGTGTACACCACCTTGTCATGTAATCCTACTCTTGCTTCTTTTCTGTTAAGTCTATATCTTTGGAATAGATTATGCCCTTCTGCTACTACAGTTGGCCCTCCGCATTTGCTAGGCTTAGGGGTGCAGAACCCGCACAAATATGGAAAAAAATCACAAGTATCAAAATGTGTGTGTGTTGTGCATGTCTGTGGGGCGTGGTGGGGAAAGCGGGCCCCCTCAGTGTCCAAACCAGGTCAGGGAAAGGAGTGGGTTGGCATGGCAGCCCTATACGTTTTCTCTCATACTATCTCCTTCCTTGATTGTGGGGGGCATTGGGGGAGGATTTGTAGTGCTGAAAAATTGGGCTGCGAGCCATCCTTAGTTTAAACCCACAAATATGGAGGGCTGACTGTATGTTGCAATTGTGAGACTCATCCCATCAGGTTTCAATGCTGTCTATTAAATCATGTTTTCCTTCCTGTGTTGAGCCTTGAAGTTCATTTTCTTTATTTCCTGTGCTTTGTGTAGAGAGATCTAAAGGCATCATTCTTTCCATCTGAATCCTTGTTGGGGGGGTTTCTGCCGACTCTTGTGCTCTTGAACTATTGGTTCAATTGCCTGTGTATCATTGAGGCTATTGTGGCTAGTAATTGTTTTCCTGCTGCACCCTGGAATACCATCTGCCTCCTCTCTGTAACTCATTATAAATCCATCCTGGTTGAATTTATAAGACTCCTAGGCAATACATTCTTGCCAGAACTCCTTCTTCATGAAAGCACAGCCCATGATCCAAGAAGCCAATGTTTTTGTGATGGCACCACGGTTAGCATGGCAGATCCCCTGGCAAGAAAGCAAGCACGGCACAGATGTTGCATGTGCAACAACCCTGTCGTCATCCATGTTCTTCCACCTATATACATAACAACACAGCTATCTGGGCTTTCCTCTCAAAGTCTCCCAGGAAATGCCTACAAAAATGTCTGTTCTCCTCTTCCTAAGTGCCAAAGTCTGTGGTAGCAGCTAGATAGGGCTAATAGCTGGTAGCTATACCCCAAACGAAGTCCTGATGTCATTTGCTCAGAAAGACTGCAGAGACTTTGCATCACAGCAGAGCATTCCAGGAAGTTAACACTTTGGCTCTTAGTGTGGGTTGCTATTTTTAAGTTTCTTCCAGAGCCCTAGAACAATTCCAGTTCAGAAAACTATGGGAAAATTAAATAGTGAATGCAGCCCAACCACGAAACGTAGGTGGGCATGGTCCCATCTATAAAAGAGGGTAGCCTGCTTATGGGCACTTAGATGCTCAAATCTGGAGCCAACCCTGATGGGGCAGATCAATATGGAAATACATTTCTATTAGCCAGTAGCAACCTGGGTGAAAAGATGGCTTTATTCCTTTCTATACAAATTGAGCATGCAAAGGTGTTTTTTTTTAATTCTGTGTTTGCGGTGGGTGTTTCTGTTAATGGGCATCATGATGATATCCTCAGCGTGGTTGTGGAGAGAAGATTGTACATCTTGACAAAACAAACAGCCAATGTGCTTCTCCCGTGGGTTCAACATTCAAACAATGCCCATCATTATGCACTCCAACAGCACATTCAAATACAAGGTCTGAGGCTTAGACTTAGGTTGATATTCTCCAAAGTGCACATCCATGTGAGAAGACATTCAGAATCACCTCTCTGTATTTTAAAGGGGGAGGGTAAACTTACTTGAACTGAGATTAACTGAGTCAACCTGATGATGCTTTTATTGAGAATGTGGGAGGAAAAAAGATCATTCTCAGAATTGTACGTGGAGGTTCAACAAAGGTTATTTTGCAATAGCTCTGTGGCTTCACAAAAGAAGTTCTTGGGAACTTCCTGGAACTTCACAAAAGAAGTTCCTGGGAAAAGGCACCCAGGGTCCAAACAAGCTCAGGAAAAGGAGAGGGAAAGGGGGTAGGTTGGCATGGTGGCCCTGGACTTCCTTTGTCTTGCCCATCTCCATCCTTAGGTGTTTGGGAGAGGGTTTGCGGTGCTGAGAAATTGGGCTGTGAACCATCCTTAGCTCGCTAGGCAGCAGCTGGTGGAGGAAGAGGAGGACCAGAGGTGGGTTTTCAAAGGGCTGTGTGTCCTGATCAGAACCTCTGAGAGGGGAGGTTCCCCTGGAAAATGAATGCCTGAGAAGATGAGAGAGGAGGGGTTGGAAAAACTCACGAATAATCAAATCCATGAAATCCAAACCCGCAAACATGAAGGGCTGACTTTCCTCCCCACCTTCCTGCTCAGAACGGTTTTCTTACAGACAGGCTAATACCCTAAAGGCACCAGATCCCATTTGACCTTGAAAGCTAAGCAGAATCAGCCCTGGTTAGTACTTGGGTGGAAAATCACCAGGTGCTATAGACTCTGTTTTACAGGAAGGAACTGGCAGAACCACCCTTGGAATTCATGGGGTTGCCATAAATTGACAGGCAGCTTGAAGATACATACAGAGAGAGAGAGAGACTAAGGCAGATTACTGAATCAGTATTCGGTGTGCTGGCAATATGTTTGCCGAGTTCTATGCAAAAACTGATGGAGAACTGGGATAAGAGTCTCAGTCTCTGGGAAGAAAGCCCCTCTCTCAGTTCTGATCTGACTGTGTTTTTGGATACATTTTTTACAGATACCACCCCTCTTTACAGAACACTGCTTCTAATTGCTGAGCTGGCCAACAAATCGTTAATTTCTTCCAGTCTTTTTTCCCCCCGCCTCCCACCCCCATGTTGAAAAGGAAAGAAAAAAAGTCTGTGCAGCGAATACATCCTGATTGTTGTTTTTTCCCCCTGTTGGAACATGTAATACTAACTTTTCTGACTGACCAGTTGTTTTGCATGTAAGCCCCTCTATGAGATTCTACCTCCCCTCCCCAATCAAGTAAACTGATTTCTTACTTCTGCCTTCTCTGTAACTTCAACCAGCATTTCCCCCTGAGTGTGTGGGTAGCCTGTGACCATTTAGCAATACCACAATTCAGGCAATAGCTGATGGAGGTAGAGGATGAAGGGTTTAATAGATGATGGGAGGCTATTTCTCTTTGCTGTCTCCTCTACCCAGACCTACGGGTTTTTATTAAGTTTAACATTCCACAGCAGAAGACTGAGTTAATGTTTATGGAATGGCCACTTCTGAGTTAGGGCTTGACTACTCCGGAGAGGATATAAAGGGTCATGAAACGGTCAGTATCTGGTTTTGGATTTGGGCCAGAATCCAGTCATATGCAAAGCTGAAGACTTCTTTGTGTAGATGAAGGGTAGAGGTTTATTTGTTAATGTATAATATGATATTTTCAGGATAACAGCTCTGCTTATTCACTGAACAAAAGCAGTTGAGTTTGCAGCCACGCACAGCTACCTGCAGTTAGGAGTATTGCTATGTGATGTGTATTTCGGCTAAAATATGATGAATGGTGAATTCCATACATTTGTACGATTTGTTTAGCTGGTTTGTTTTCTGTCTTGGTGTTTTGTGTGCTGCTTTGCTACCCAAAGGCACTCAAAGCAACTTGCAAAACAAGTTTTGAAAAGAATCCCAATGTTAAACGGAACCAACAATATCAAGCAAGCCAAAAAAACAAAACAACCTCCCGTATAAAACATTACAGGACCATAAGAATTGATTTGCTCTGCAGAAGAGTTCATAATGGAGTATCTGGGCTTCCTTTTCTTAATTTTGTCTTCACCCCAACCTTGCGATGTTGATTAGGATGAGAGATAGTTCTATCAGTATGCGGATGACACCCAACTCTTATTATTCTTTTCTGTCTCAATCCAAGGAAGCTGTATTGGTTCTAAATCGGTGCTTTTCATCAGTAGTGGACCGGATGGACAAACAAATGGAAACTTAAGACAGAGGTGCTCCTGGCTAGTCAAAAGGGATTCAAGCTGTGCTGCATGGCATGACACTCCCCATGCAGACACAGGTTTGCAGCTTGGGGTGTACTTCTGGATTCTCCACTGAGCCTGGAAGCTCAAGTGTCTGCAGTGACCAGGTTCAGGCTTGTGGACCAGCTGTGCCTGTTCTTAGAGATGCCTTAGTTGCGTCTTGCTTATTACTGTTATGCACTGTGCATAATGCTGCCTAGGAAGAGTGTTTGGGAAATCTCAGCTTGTCCAAAGATCAGAGGCAGCTTGTTAAGCTAGGACTGGCTGCACAGAAGATACAACTCCCTTGTTGCCATAGCTCCTCTGGATGCTGGTGCATTTCTGGGCACAATTCAAAGTGTGTAAAGCCCTCTAAGGCCCAAGTTATCTGAAGGACCATGTTCTCCCACATGAGTGTGCCTTTGTTTTGAAATCTAGGAAGGCCCTTCTCTTTATCCCACCGCGTGTGTGTTTCAGCAGGCCTTTGAAGACTTACTGCTCTAGAGTAAAGGGCCTTGCATAATGTGCAATACTGTCCACTGGTTGTTCTCTATCTAATGGTGGTGTTTTTAACTAGTTTTAACTTGATTTATAGCTCAGTTCCATTTTCAGTTTTTTGCACGGTGTGGATTTTAGCTGTTGTAACATTTATAAGCCTCTTTGCATCCTGGACTGGGGAAAAGATGGGATACAAATATAAGAGTAATAATAATAGTTGTGGTAAGAGAGTGGCCCAAGGTCACCTAAGCAACATCACAGGTTGTATTAGATTTGTATTTATACTTGGGCATTTTACGCATGGGGGGAGGAGAGTTGCAATGGAAATACCAATTTGATAGCTTCTGTTTTCTTGTTTCACTAGTTTACCTTACTGCTAGCTCTTCCCCCACCCTTGTCATCCACCCTGTTGAGCCCTGAAGCATATGTGTTCCTTTTCCACTAAGAGCAGGTGCAAAGCCTTGGAGGGCTACCTCAACTTGGAAATGGGCCAGCCTTTTAATAGCATGCTTGAGTCAGAACTTTTGTTGTGTACGGCTAGGTATGCCTCTGAGCCTGACGAAAAGGGGCCACGGTGGCTTGGCTGCGTCGAAAAGAAAGCAAGAAGGATTAAACCGCCTCTACTTCTGATAGCACTAAGTCTTTTCATTGTGTGTGTATGCGGCTTCAAGTCGCCTGTTGATTTAAGGAGATCCCATGAACTTCACAGGGTCTTCTTAGGCAAGGAATACTCAGAGGTGGCTTTGCCAATTCCTTTCTCTGAAATACAGCCTTTTCATTACTCTCATGTTATTGAGCACTTAACACTTTAACCCCAGACCCTAGATACTTCCTGTAAAGTATATAGATTATAGACCTTATTTCCGTCTCTGGAAAGTCAGATTATGTGCTGGGGCCATGTGTGGAAAATGAGGAGATTCAACATCCATTAGCAACATCTAACATTATTGTTGTATTCCCACCACCACCACCCTTTCCCTTTTCCCCATTATTTGATAGTGCTTTTTAGCTGACTGGTTTCAAAACTTCTCTGGGCAAAAAAAAAATTCCTCTTCTCTTTTTCTCTCTTTCTTTTTTAGGAGCTGGCCAACTCTGTTTACTTGGTGATGGAGGTGAGCCATTCTGAGATTATCAAACTGTTCTGCGAGCATGTTAGGGTCATGGAACTTGGTTCCTTTTCAATCCCACCCTTCCTTCAAGAAGCTCGCATAACGTTCTCCACCCTCAATTTATCCTCATAACAGCTTTTGTGATTACACTGAGAGATAGCAACTGATCTAAGATTTTCTGCTGAACTTCAGGGCTCAGATGGGATGTTTTATTGATGCAAAAGTGACCACGTGAGGTGCATTGGGCATCTTTGTTAGAGCTAATTGGCATGGGCAATGCTTCTATTGCACAGGATTTACTGGGCAGCAACGGAGACAGCATATTCAGAGTCTATACTGTTTCTTATTTTCTATGAGAGTTTCCGTTTGTTCTAGGATGGGGTGGGAACCTTTTAGCCCTCCAAAAACGTATCATTATTGTTTGGGCAATTCCCCCTACATTGGGCAGGCTCCAACAACATTTTAAAAAACCACCACAGACACCATAGGAGAAACATCTTTAAATGTGTTGGCAATCTTGGTTGGGGATAGTGGGAGTTATAGTTCAGTACCTCTGAAGAGCCCTGTGGCCACATTTTATTGACAGGAACCCCCAGTGAAAGGTAACTTTGCTTGCTCTTGTTTGTTAACGCGAAGGAGGAGAAAAAAACAACTGAACTGATTTAATTTTGGACTTATTCTCCTTCCCCTTTAGTACTGCAATGGCGGAGATCTGGCAGATTACTTGCACAGTAAGTACCCTTGTGATTATTTTTTTGGTTGTTTTTCTGTCGCATTCTGGATTGCTAGGATGTCGACTTCTACATTTAGCCCCAAGGTTTCGAAATGGTTACTCTCAGCTCCGTCATTCCCCAGAGGCAGAAGGGAGACTGGTTTGCTCCCCTCAATCTGAAGGATGCATGTTTTCACACTGGGATTTGCACATTTCACAGATGTTTCCTCTGTTCTGCAGTAGGAGGACATGTGTACCATTTCCATGTCTTACCCTTTGGCCTTTGCACTGACCCTCATATCTTCACCAAGTGCATGAGCCCAATGGCTGCAGCAAGGTGTTGTTGTGTACCTTTGTATCAATGACTGGCTTCTGATTGCTCACACTCACAAACGTCTGCTGGACAACGTCCCCATTCTACAAGGTTTAAATGCTTCTCCTAAGGCCTAGTTTTACCAGGTCCTCGCCAGCTCCTTGATACTATTTTAACTGTTTTGGATCTTGAAATAAAAATAAACCTGCCATATTTGTGGATTTTTAATTGGCAGCTTTTTTGAATGCGGATGGAATTCAGAATGTATGACTCTGTTGTTCTTCGTTTCCTCACACCCTCCTTTCTTTTCAAAAGCATTTAGTCTTGCATGCCAACTAAAAGATTAAAGCCGTCTCCTCACGATTATTAATCTCTCTTTTGAACTGGTCCATGTTTATATAAACAATTTTTATCTCGTTTGTCTTACGTTTTGTTAATTTTATGCACAGTCGATCTGCGAGAGAAGGAGCCTCCCGTTTTGTTTTGTTTTTCTGTCATAGACTGTTGAACAGCAGTCACGTTAAACTGCTGGAACTGAAGGATTAAAAAGCTAAATTCGTGTTTTGCCCCAGAGCTAGCATTTGATGGTTTGTAATGATTAATTTGGATCTGAGTGCAAAAATGCACAGCTATTTTTTTCCCCCTCTGGCTTTGCAACTGGAGTTTGAAGAAATCTTAACAGAGCTGTATGACCTGTGGGCTTTTAAAAGTGAAGCAGACTCCTGTGCCAAAGTCCCTCAAATTCTGTGGGGGGAAAAAAATTAAAACTAAATTGTCCAGCTCCTGGGACTACATTAGACAGAGTCTTTTCTGTGGTGGCACCAAGACGCTGAGATATCTTCCTTGGGAGTGGCTGTTGTGCTTCCACTTCTAAGATGAGCTTCAGAAACTCATCCATTTTTCTAGGGACTGGGTGATGTATAACATTTGTTGTTTTGTGCCTTCAAGTCATTTTGGAACTGTGGTGACCCTAAAGCAAACCTGTCGCAGGGTTTCTTGGGGCTGAGAGTGTGTGACTCACTAAGGTCACCCCATGGGTTTCCATGACTGAGTGGAGAATTGAACTCTGGTCTCCTGAGTCATAGTTCAGACCACAACACCACGCTGGCTTTCAGATATAGCAATAGCAATCTCAGTTCTGAGTGCCATTTTTGGGTAGCCAGCACAGCACCGCCCTCCCGCTCAAGGAAGGTATCAGCAAGCTCTAGGGAGCCAAAAGGTTTGTGAAAATACAAATAATTGCAGGTGGGGGAACTTCAGCAGAGCATCCTCTTGAGCAACTCAGTAAGCAGTCCTCGTGTTCTGTGGGTGCGAAATACTGACTAACTTGGTGCAGGTGAGTTGGGATAACCAGGCAGGAAAGTAGGAGTGGAATGAAGTAGCCTAGAAGAGAAGATAGCTGAGTGAATGAGAGCATTCCTTGCTGCACCATTGTGTTGAAAGACTTGTTTGTAACGGCTACGATGTCAGATGACAGCATGACATTTCAGTTGGTCCTGGCTTGAAATCTCCATGAAGGAAATATGTCATAAGACACCGAAGTGAATTCTGTTGTCTTGTGGTTGTACATGAACTTTTTGGCTATCTTAATTATCCATAAGCTCCAGCTGTCCTTGCTTCTTGTCGGCTGTCCCCTCTTTGTTGGCTTGGGGTTCTCCTTATTAGAGCTTCAGGCATTGCTCCATTTGTTGTCCTTTATGGCATCACTCCTGACCTTGGATTTTAACCACTAAAACTTGTGTTGTATCTACCCATGTAGGTGAAAAAGTGCCTACGATTGCCGGGGGCTGGTGTATCAAAGCATCAGTTCTTTTAGCTGTTTTTGACTGCAGGGGAAAGGCAGTTGTGGCGGGAGTTTCTACTTTGGGGGCAAAGCAATTTGACCAGCCTTGGAACTACACTTGGCCCTCCGCATTTGCCGGTTTGGCTTTCATTGGTTCAATTATTTGCAAGTTTTTTTCAACCCCTACTTCCCTTGCAACACCTTCGGTGCTTCTTTTCCAGAGGACCTTCCCTCTTGGTGACTCCGATTACCCACCCCTGGTCCTTCTCCTCCTCCACCAGTGGCTACCAAAACCTAAGGAAAGCTCACATGCCCAGTTCCTCAGTACCACAAACCGTCTCCCAATGACCCCACACACACACCGAAGGAAGGAGACGGGTGAAAGACAAGAAATATAGTGCCGCCATTCTGAACTACCCCTTTTCCCTCTTCTTTCCCTGACCAGGTTTAGACCCACAGACACACACACATACATTTTGTTAATTGCAATTTTTCCACTTTTGTGAGGGTCCTGCATCCCTAACCCTAGTGAATGTGGAGGGCCAACTGTATGTGCCTGAACTTGCAGTGTGTATGTCTATTTATTTATTTGTTTTCCTTGAAAACATATCATAGGACCCAAAAAGTGAAGGAAGGAATCTTTTGGCACTCTTGAAAAGAACTGATTTATTTCAGTATGTACTTCTGTGAATTATAATCCTGCTCCTCAGGTATCCTGATAAAGCACATTATTCAATCTCTGGAATAGATGTACAGATAGTTGTGGCGTGGCATTAGTGGGAAAACGTGTGGGATCATAATGCAAAAAGACTATTGTGACACAGGTCTTTAGCCTTCAAAGTAAATGCTTCTGGTTAGCATAAACATTCTGGCATCTGTATTGTCGACCTGTACATTAGCTTATAAATGCTGGGATATTTATTCTAAAGCAGTCCTTTGTAGGTTTATGATCACGATCACATTTGTTTTTTTCCCCTCTGGCCCTGCCCTGCAGCCGAGTCATAAATATCGTACTCTGTCAGAGGACATAGACTGTAATCCACAAAAGCTCCCGCTAAATTAAATCTGTTTGTTTTAGAACTGGCACAAGATCCCCTCTCTTTTTTTTATATACTGAAGCAGACAGATGTGGCTAACTTTCTGATTGTTTTCCTTTCCATATGTTGGCTTTTAAAAAAAAATAGTGGAGGGGGAGAACTCTTCTATAGAATAACCCACAGAATGGGATGGTGGGTGAGGGAAGAACCTTGGGCAGCAATCTGTGGTATAAGAATAGGAGTGTCATGAGCATGTTCTTATTTCCTCTGTGTGATGTGGGAGGGCATGTTCATCAGGAATGTATTTCCTTCCTGTCAGCTGATATTACAGCTGTTTCATCCGCCTGCATTTCCTTATTTCCCTGGCATACTTTATTAAAATTCTGTACCCTAAACATCTGTATTCTGTGGTCCAGATGAACAGTGCAAATGGAGTTAATGTACTTAACTTTCAGCCTACCATTCATGCTCTTGACCCCCCTTACTCTCACAATAGATTGGAGTCCCACCACTTTTGGTGGCTGGATTTTTTTTAGCTTCCAGCTTCTGCCTTTCTAGCTTCTGAAATTTCAGCTGGCCTTGCTCACCTCTTTTCCAGCTTCTCTTCATGCTCACAAAGGGCTAGGAACTTACAACTTCTCTAAAGAAGGAATAATAATGATAAAGGGATAATTCTCATAAAGCTTGGCTCGTGGCTCAGTACCACATTCCGGGTATTTTCATTGCTGTCGTGGAAACACATGGCCTTGAACACTGGTAGCAAAAGGCTAATGGAAGATTTTTTAAAAACCCCTTTGCCGATTGTTCGGACCGTAATAGTTGCCACTTGTATACTTCACGTCAGTCCACTCCGCCTCAGTAGGTTTGGATTACCCTTCCACTTTCTCCCTTTCGGTTGCCTCTCTACTTTCTCGGAGAACAGGGGCCAGGCAGTCTGGCTAGCCAACATACACATCCCTTGAAACTTCCTCCATTCTTTCTTGAGTGCAAACATCATTCTAGAACAGTGGAGGGCCTTTAAAAATTAGCTGTGCTTTATTTACCATGGCAGTAAAATGAATGCTACTGTCATCTCCCTTGAGAAGTGGCGTAGGGTGCTGGGTATGTTTAGTCTGGAGATGACGGGGTTACGTGGTGACAAGATAGCCAGGTTTAAATATTTGAAGGGCTGTCACATGGAGAACGGGGCAAGCTTGTTTTTTGCTGCTCCAGAGACCAGGGCGTGGAACAAAGCCAATCCCTGAGCTGTGATTGGCTGGTACCAGTCAGGCTTGCATAGCTCCTCCCTTCACAAATACATTCAAGAATTGTATCATTTCCTTCTATATAATGGGTCAGTTAGTCTGATTTAATAAGTTATGGGAAACAGAGAACAAAAGGGGTGTTGAATGTTCCGTATAAGAAACATAACACAATCGTTCCTTGAAGTAGAGAAAGGATGAAGAATAAAGAGTTGAGAAGTGCTGAGGGCCATGTTGGCAATGTGAAGGAAATTATTTCCTGCGCCTCGAAACCCCTAGTGGCACCCCAATTTTACAGTTTCCTTATCACAGCGTGTTCCTTCCATACTGTTGAGAAATTTCTGATTCAATGAAGGTTTGAAATTTTCTTACTTTGGAAATGACATCAAAATAGTACAGTGGCCAACTTTGAGGGTCAAGTATGCTAAAAGTCAAGTCCAGATGTGAGAGACTTGATCTGGTGTGTTCAGTGTCATGTTGCATACAGCCTTTGATACAACTGGGCAGGTTTTCCTCCTAATTCAGTGCAGGGATGTAATTCTTCTGAAAAGTTGCAATGAGTAATTTCAGCAATTTTCTTCCTGCCGCGAGGAAGTCTTTCAAACCATGCAGCCTTTAAAATCATTTTGCAGTTTGGGATTTATTGTGGGCGAAATTTGCATGTGGTTATTTTTCATTGAAAATATCATTTTCTTCATGGAAAATAACATTTCAGTGCAGAAATACCAATTTCTGAGCAGAAAAGACTGTTTTCCTTGGGGGAAAAATGCATTTTTCAAGGCAAGTCAACTCTGTGTGAATTGTGTGCAGACTAAATCCCCAATTAGAGCATTTTCGGTGCAGGAATTGGTACTTCTGCTTAAAATGCTCTTTCCTGCTTTGAGAGTGCTGTCTTCTGTGCGCAACAACCACATGCAAACTTTGCACAGAATGAGTCCTGAACTGCAAACATTCTCATTAGTCTAGGATTCTTCTCCTTCTTTCCACCCTTTTTGGAAGGTGTTTGAATATTCTTTCCTTTCCTAGTTCATTGAAATGGGAGCCAGAGGCAGCACATCATAGAACGCTTAGGCTGACCTTGGGCCATAACCTAGGGCTGTACCCTTTCCAGATTCTAGCCTATGCCTCAGATTGGTCATCTACGAAATACCTTTTGGTAGAAGTGGTTTCTAGATTCCACTCTTGCGTGTGTAAGCCTAACCCCGTGTTCTGAACTCTCCAGGCAAAGGTTCACACGTTCTGTTGCAGGGCATGGTGTGGGGTTTGAATCTTGGTACCCGTCCCCTAGTAGACTCTTGTTTACTTCACTAGATTTTGAGGATGAGGTCAGCTGTCCGCTGACATGATAAAAAAGGAGACAGGTTTTCTCGTTGTGAACGTGTTGTCATGCATTACTCAGCATACCTGGGTGCTTAGCATGCATGTTGGCAAATCTCTCAGTTGATTCACCTCTCCATCTCTGAATGAGTGAAGCATTAGTTACATGTGCTGACGAGACTTGTTTTGGATGCCTCTCCTGCCCACACACACACACACAGAGTCTTTATTTAAATCAGTATGTTGTTCTGAATTCTGACTTCACCTGCTGTAAACATTTCCTCGGAAAGAAGCCGTTGATGTCGCTTTGGCCCGGTAGAAATGCACGTGCTGGCGGTTGGTGTCTATTTGCATCTAAGCACAGAATGATAGGCTTAGTTCGCCAGACGAAATAAATAAATAAATGAATGTGAGCATCGCAAACAGCGGAGGCTGCGGAACAACGCCACAAGAGAAGTGTCGTCCTCGAACTGGCTGTGTAACGTTTGTGAACAATCACCCAACACATTTGAGGAAGCAGTTTTTCTTCTCTGGGAGAAATGGCAAA
Source organism: Iguana delicatissima (assembly GCA_948472985.1). Classification (NCBI taxonomy): domain Eukaryota; kingdom Metazoa; phylum Chordata; class Lepidosauria; order Squamata; family Iguanidae; genus Iguana; species Iguana delicatissima. The sequence goes on from CAOKZL010000404.1 coordinate 787,347, forward strand.
GAAAGTAAAAACACACTGGGGAAGAGTTACAGCAAGCAGAAAAAGGGAGTTAACCAAGTAGGGAGAACAAAGTGAGAGAAATATGGTATTGTATGTTGTATGTGGGGGGTTTTGGAAGGCAGTTTGTTTGGGCTTTTGCCTATACCCCTCAAGTATTTTAAAATATATTCTTTTAGAAATATATAGCCAAAAAGCAAGACCCACACAGACTGAGCCTGTTAATTGACTTTATGAAGTACAGTAGGTCCCCCGTAGGTCTCCTTCGTTGGCCAAGAGAGGCATGTAGTCTTGTGGAACTGCCTCTCCCAGCCAAGAAAGGAGTGTCTGTCTCCTTCCTCAGCTGGGGAAGTCGTGTGGGGAGCCATGTGCTTCTCATCGGAGGAGAAGGGAAGCTCTTTCCTCAGCCGAGAGAGGCACGGGAAGCCCAGCTGCACCTCTTCCTGGGCCTCTAAGAGTCAGGGGTGGAGAGAGACTCCTTCCTCAGCCAAGAGAAGTCCAGGAAGCCCAGCTGTGCCTTGCATCTCGCTCAGCCGGGGATGGACAGATTCTCTTCCTTGGCTGAGAGCACAGGGCCCCGGGCAGCACCAACAGGCGTGACCCTGGAGCGGACTGTCCACATAGTGGATACCAAGGACGTATTGTAGCTCTCTGAGGCACCATTGCATGAAAATGCTAATTTATTGCATTTGTATTTTACACGTCAGAGATTTTCCGCTTGGAATGAAAATAAAGGGCATAGGCAATAGGCAATATTAGGGGAAGCAAATACTGTTTCCCGCATTGCTTTTGTAGGATACGTTTGTGAGTGCCTCACCTCATTTAACTTTGCTGAGGTAGATGCAGCAAAAACATGAGGTTATTTATGGGGAATTTTGAAATTGTCACCAAGTGTCGGTTCTTTGAACTTCTACCGAGGCTGGTCCGGTTCGCTTGCTCGAGGGCTACTTCTTTTGAAATCAAGCTCTCTCTTTCTGTTTGTAAAAAACAAAAAAAACCCTGCGCTTGTAGCACATGCAGGTCATGAGTTACAACCCTTGGCCAATTAAATTATTCGTTGTCAGCACTTAATCCACTGTGCTGAAACAAATTTAAATTAACTTTAGCCAGTGTGTTGTTGTGTGAGCTTGGGAAGGTTTATCTCTCAACTCTTACAGGGTGGTTGTGATGATAATATAAAGGCACGGGGGCATATATGTCACCTCACAAGATAGATTGAGATAAAAATGGCATAAATAGCTCAGGCAGGCTAAGAACATCCAAAGAATCTGTTGTGAGAATGAGTAGTCAATATTTTCTTGGTCATAATTTCTCTATTCCTTTGATTTTTAATTCCCTTTTCTCCCAAAGTGACACCCAAAGCCACTTAACGATATCCATTGAAACAATACGACAGTGAGTGTGATAGGTAGTGGTATTATTTATAACAATGAGGAATGATAATAGCTGGTCAAGGAAGGTTATGGAATATCCACTCGAAATACTGTAGGTGAAATAAGGGAAGGAGGGTAAGTAGATAGGGATATACTAGTGTTGATGATTGGTATATGTATATGAATTAGAGTTAATAAATTGTAAAGATTTTGTAACGAACATTTATATAATGGTGAGAAATAAGAATGTTTTATGTTTGATGTAATAAAAATAAATTTTAAAAAAAGAAACAATACGACAGTAGCGCATCAAAAAAAATAAAACAAATAAAACAACTACCTTCTTTTTTTAGGACTACGTTGTTGTTCAGATTGAATGTTCTTTATACATTGCCCATCCCATGGTTCAAGGCAATGTTTGAAATAAGTAAATTGCAGCAGATTGGCCCTTACAAAGCACAGGCAATTCTGTACATTTCAGCTGTAGTTATTAGAAATGATAGCAACATTCGTTAGGTTATTGCTCAGGACAGTGATGGTCACCGCTCAAAGTAACTGGTATCCATTGGTAATAATTACTAGTTTCTCAACCATTTACCTTCCTTCTGCCATTGTTTCTCCTTCCAGATATGAGGACCCTTAGCGAAGATACGATCCGGCTCTTTCTCCAGCAAATTGCTGGTGCCATGAAAGTTCTGCACAACAAAGGGATAATTCATCGGGATCTGAAACCTCAAAATATCCTCCTTTCTTTTGCCGGGGGCAAGAAATCAAACCCTAACAACATTCGCATAAAGATTGGTAAGCAGTACACTGATTCGTGTGTCCAAAGTTGAGGAATCTTCCCCCTTGACGCATTGACTTGACTAAATTTTAGATGGGTTTCTGTGAGTTTTGTGTGATACAAAAAAAGCTTTATGATAAGTGCATTTTGGAGTGTTTAAAAAAAATACAGAACTTGAAGGGTGTAGGTTTATGCCCATACTTGCGGCTCCACTGTATTGAACTACAGAGTCTTCAATTAACTGTAGTTATCAAGTCTGGAAGAAGCCAGTGTCTCCCATAACTGTACTCAAGTAGGTCTAAATTCCTGGCTTGTTCCAAATCTACTAAGTATTGTTGCTTGCTTCCAGTGTAGCTGGGAACTGTAGTTAATTTGTCTAAGATGTTTTTTGATCGTAGAACATGGAAAAGGGAGGCAGGAATGGGATGAATGCACAGGAGCGTTCCTATGCAGACAGACTTCCTACACAGAAGTAGAACAGATGTAAATCTTCCAGTTGTTCGTTCTCTCTCATGGGGGCCTTAGGGTTGCATCTTCAGTGGTTTTGTCTCTTTATCTGTGGCCAGCATTTACTGTTTTGTGGAGGTCTTTCTTTGTGATGAGCAGGAAAGTGCTTTTGTGTGACTGCTTTTTCATGACTTCTTCCTTTCTGCTTTTTTTTTTTTTGGGGTTTTACGTGTAGCCGATTTTGGATTTGCCCGATACCTGCAGAACAATATGATGGCAGCAACTCTTTGTGGCTCCCCTATGTACATGGTATGTACTTTCTAGTTGTTTGCTTGCTCCCCACTCTCGCACCAAGAGGAGTGCTCTGCCTTATTGCAACAAAAATGAGATTTTTTTAAAAAAAAAAGTATAAATAAAATCCGTTAATTCCAGCTTTCGCAATTTGCATGTTGGACTTTTTAATCCAATTGCATTTCCTGTCTTTTGAATGAATGCACATTTTCTAACAGATGCACAGAGTTGATTCATGGTGCGTTCCTCTTTTTGACGGTTTCCACTTTTTGATGGTGCCCCGCTCCCTAACGTCCCAAATAAGCACATGCCTATATGTGACTCGTGTGGACCATCAGCCTTAAGCAGTGAGCTGACTGTGGGTTACCTATTAGCAAAGCATTGCTAGGCTCTAGTATGCCCCATTGTATGTGATCATTCAGATAGGTTAGATTCCTGGGATGTTTGTGGTAAATTGGGATGGGAATATGTGATCCGAGATGCTGATGAACTGCGGTTCCTCTTAGCCCTAGACAGCGTACCACATGATGAGAGATCATGGAAGTAGTAATCAAGCTTCTAACAACAGGAAATAAGGGAAGGTCTCAAAACAAACAAAACTCCAGTTGAGGACCAGTGCATTCCCCTTAACCTCTCCGTGGGTCCACCTTTTCTTTCTAATGAGTGAAGAAGGGCAAGGATCCAGCATACCTGTAGTGGCTCTCATCTTTCCCCACCGTCAGGCTGCACAAGTGGAAAGATGTCTTTGTGATGGTCATTCAGGGAATGAAGTATGGAGTTAGCCTCCTGGCTTGATTTCAACTTAGATCCTTTTTTTTTCCCCCCTCCCACCTGGACGCCAGCCAGGAAAAGCTGCATCTTGAAGCCTTTGTGCACTTGTAGTGGTCTTAATTTCTAAGAAAAGCTTAGGTTGTCCTCCAGAGGTACATTCTGGTGACTCATTTGGATGAATGCAATACATATAAATCAGTTGCTTCATGAGAAGGGCATTGGTCCCTCCTGTGCCATCTTTAGCAAGCGGCAAGGTTCAGGTTGTTGTTTTTCTCTGTCTCTGTCTCTCTCTCTATATGTATGTGTGTGCTCTTTTTAAAAATCTCGTTAAAGCAAAATCATGCCTGAATTAATCCGAGTTATGAAATAGCCTTCTCCGTGCCTGTATTACATCGTTGTGAGCTGAAAGTCAACTTTCATCTCTTTTGTGAAATTCTGGCCAGCATTTTAAAAATAATTGGAGGACGAGGAGATGAGTGGACTCATTTTTTTCATGGTTGCTACAAAAGGGAAACAGCAGCAGCAACAGTACACTCAGGAGCAAAGAAAACATGTTATGCTCTTTTCACCTCATTTCAGGCCCCAGAAGTGATTATGTCCCAACACTATGATGCCAAAGCTGACCTGTGGAGTATTGGCACCATCATTTACCAGTGTCTGACTGGGAAAGCACCCTTCCAGGTGAGTTATTCTGGGGTTGGTTAACACCTCATGAGCTTCTCCTGTGGCTCCTCGTGAATGTCTAAGCGCCTTCCGTCAGAGATTTCTTTCACAGAAGAAAAGAGCTTCATCCTCCGTTTTGAGAATCCTCCATGGTTCACAGGGAGAGTTGCACTTGACCTGTTGAGAAACGTGCCATCCTGGTCAGGCACCATTAATCTAAGCAGAAAGGCACATTGTCTTTTTCCTCTCACCTACATAAGAAGTGTACGTATCCTTGCAAACCGAGGATTTAATTTAGATGCGAGGGGGCTTGAGATAACAGTGTCCCACATTTTCAGCACTGTGGTCAGGCCTCTCTGGCCTATAGAGAAGTTTCATTGGGACCTAGCAATGGTGCTTTGTTGCTGGGTCCCAATGGCCATAGGTCAGTCTTCTGTGGCCTTTGGGAAAGCTTCATGGGGACAGCTACGAAGGAGCTATGAGAATCTGGGAAGCGAGAGCTAAGCAGTAAATTCATGAGTGGTTAAAAACAATTTGGCACAGTTGGTCTATCTCCTCTGCAAAAGCCTTTCTGACACATCTGCAAAGCAAAAGACTTTGAGGCAGGATCTAGGAGAACAGCATATTTTAAAGAATTACTCAAAATGTCCCTAATAGTATCCTCAAAAGTAATTAGAATGCATATTGTTTTACACCAAAAGTAAACTCTTTCCCACTTCTTACGATGCTTTCAAAATGTAATTTTGTTTCACCCCCCTTACCCTGACAAAAAGTATCTTGCTGTTTGTATCTCTGCTTTTGAGCTCTGGTGCTGAGCAGGGTCTGTCCAATTTGGACATCATGGTAGAGTTCGGTTATGGTGAGCTGGAGGCAGGAGGGCAATGTAAGAGAAGCAAAGCGGGCATAAGCCAGTAACTTCTTCTCAAGATTGAACTGCAAACTGTGATATGCTTTGGTTGGAGCTGCTGCCATGTGGTGTTGGCTAAAAATGTTCGAAGAGATTGCTGCTATTCTTACAGGGCTGTTGAACCCAACATTGGCTTGGCTGCTTCAGCAGGAACACTTCCACCTGTTTCTGTCTTGGACAAGCTTGCCTCTCAGTTTGCTTTGTAAGCGTTTTAAGCTGCAGTGAAAGGCATCTTGTTTTTTTGGAAATAGAAGGCAGAGGTCCAGGATGAGAATGGATCCAAGATAAGAGCGAGAGAGGTAACAAAGAGGAAATGGGCTGAGAAGCTATTTGTTGCTGCTGGAGTATGAAGTTCATGGGAGGTCCAGGGTAGGAGCAACTGCTGCTCTAGGCTACAGCATGAAGGAGCTCTCCTGGTACCTCTGCCCTGGACAGACGGCTTGTGTCAGAGTGGTACCTCTCCTGGGTGCTGTGTGGCAACCATTGAGCAACTGTTGCACCGGGAGGTACTGCACACCATCAGGAAAAGTGTGTCACCTTAAGTTAGTGTAAGCCATCAAAAAGATTCTGTCAAGAGCTACTAAAACCTTGGCTCTTGGCTGCTGGGGGCAGCTGTGACTTTCTGCAAGGCAGGAATTAATCTACTGGTGTATGCCTCAGGATGAGGAAATGCCAGGCTTGTTCCATATCGGGCAGGAATGAGCATCTGTGACCCTCCAGAGGATAGCCAATAATGAGAAATTATAGAAGCTGCAGTCTGAAAACATCTGCAGAAACATACATGGCCCCCTTTGCTGTAGGACTCAAGGAAAGTTGACTTTGAGATATTGCTGAACTGCAAATCGGTTTAGCCCTAGCCGTTCTTGCCAGATGTAGGGGATGATGGGACAAGCAGCACATCAGTTGCTGAAGGGCAGAAGAGTCCTCACCCCTTAAGCTAAAGCATGGTTTGACGTGTGTAAACCAGCCCATCTCCTTGGGCCAAAACATCACTCTCCAGCACCTGGTGAGATTTGCTTATCCAGGGGTCAACGGTGTTTGTTATTTTGATTATATGTAATTCTTTTCCTGTTCTAGCATAAATATTGTATCCTGATACTCAGTGCCCTGTTCTCTGAATAATGAATATTTATCTCCTTTTTCCTGTGGCTCTTGGCTACCTTTTATGATGCAAATAGATTTTTAAGTATTGCTGTTAGTAGGAAAATTAGCATGGGTGTGGGCAGCTGTAAGATAAAACCTACTTAGCATCATCGAAATATTTTACCTATCAGCAGGAATGTCCAAGGTGGCTAACATGAAATAACAATAAGTACATAAATGGGAAACCAGATGGAAATAATGATTCATTTCTATCGGTTTCAGAATTTGCAGGGCAAGAACTACAAATGTTTGGACAGAAGGGGGGCCCATGTAACCCCAGCACCCCTATTAACCCGGGAGCAGGGAATGTGATTCAAGGTGTACATAGATCTTTCAGAGGTGGAGATTCAGTAGTAAACAACATATGGTTTACCCTGTGCCCCACCAGCCGCCACTGAATACTTGGCATGCTCTTGAGAATCACGCTGCCTCTTCTAATTCTTAGGGCTGTGTAGACTGCAAATATTCCCCCATCCACCGAAAAGGGGGTTGGTGTTCTGGCTTTTGCCCTAACCGTGCTGATCTCTTGTATTTTGCCTACACAAAGATCCAAGAACGAGCTTGCTAGGTGCAGGATTCCAAGTGTTTGTATGTACTTGTTGACAACTTCTTGACCTTATTTTTCCCCTTCCCTTTGTAGGCAAGCAGTCCTCAAGATCTCCGGCTCTACTATGAGAAAAACAAGGTGCTCACGCCTAAGTAAGCATTCTTCCAGTATTTGCGTTCCCACCCAACCCCCTGCTACCAGCTGCTTGCTGTGTTTTGCCTTTACACCTGTCTCCTCATGTTTGGCATGTTTAAGAAATAACTTGGCAACCTCTCTCTCAGTTCTTTAGCTAGGAATGATGGAGCCCAGAGGCTGGCAGGCTGAAACTTGCTTACCTCAGTTGACCCTCTCTCGGAGCAGTAGAACAGGTCCTCTTTTTTAAAAAGCAGGGGAAAAGAAAAAAGGAAGGTTGGACAGTTATGACTGGCAAAGGAAAAACTGCTGAGCTGATAAAATACTGTTCTTTCTGTCAACTGCAATCAGAGCTTTGAAACAGCATGCTGTAATCAACATAGTTAACCTGCAAAGATAATACTTTTTCTTTTTGGTCGAAAGGACAGAGCAAAGTTACTTCACAAGTAGGAAGGAAATGAACTTTGTTGATCTGACTAGTAACCACTTCCAGCAATTTTTGGAAGTTGCTTTTTAAGGGAATTTTAAATACTTTCTAGTGGCGTTTGAGTTTTTTTTTTTCCCCAAGGTTTAAACCGCTCTCATTAATCTTAAGGCTTTTTCGGAAAGGTATTGAAAAGTAAGTTAGGAATATTATGAAGAATGCAGCAAGCAACTTCTATAACAAGTAATGGCAGTGAATTACTTATAAAAAGTAATTTTCCCTAGGATCTTAGTGTAGTTTGTTGCGTGGTCGTTATCTTCCCCCAAAACAAAAAACTGGTACCAGTATTAAAGGAGTGTGTTTATTAACATTGAGGTGGTTGGGCCATTAGTGTTGTGTCTGCGTTGTGGACAGAGGAGTGAAGCTAAGAGATTTACTTAAGCCCCCTTTAAAATGAGGAGTCAAAAGCAAGTGTGGGCGTTTGGGACTTGCATGCTTGCTGAATAGCTGAGCTACAGCCCCCGTCACTGATACCTGCGTAGGACAGCCTTTCCCAACCTGGGCCGTGCCTCTGATGCCTTGGTGTATAATTCCCATTATTCCCATTTGGGCAACAGCACCCAGCATGGGGAAGGCTGAAATTCATGGAGACCTAAAGCAATAGCCTGTATGTGGGATGGGGAGCTGCACTGCAGATCCTCTGGGACTCACCAAGTTTGGAAGGCTGGCATAGGAAGCTTCAGGGCCCCAGTGTGTTGTTTGACTGCTGAAAGGATAGATTTGGCAGTGTGTGTTTCAGGACGGTCCCCTCCCTCTTTCTGCTGATAGACAAGAGGCCGTTTTTCCTTGCAGAAAAGCGGCGTCATTCAGTCTGGATTTCTGGTTAGTTGCATGTCCTCTGATGTGAAGAGGAATTGAACCTATTTAATTTCATGGCAGTGGTGGGGGACAACCCACAATCTCTCTAGTCAGAATGTGCCACTGTAGTGGGAGCCCTTTTTTTTTTTTTAAACCACCGTACATCTCTGGCACAGCACATTTTTGGACAAAATTGGAACCTGGAAGTGGTCGTGTCTACTTCTAGTTTGCCTTTGCAGGACTTTTGGCCAATTTTCAGCCTGTTTGAGGGGTTGTGTGTCTTCTGCCATTTTGGAGTATGTTTTCCACCCTCGGATTTAAGAAAATGTAAGGTGCTGGGGGTCTACAAAAAGCAGCTGAAGCCACACTTTTCCCACTCTTCCTCTACAGAGTAAATCTCTCTTTTAACAATGAGCCTCAATCATGTCTTGCCATGACATCTTGCCTTTTTATGTCGTTCCCTGGCAGAGGCAAAGGTATTCCCAACATAACACAGTATACAGGCAAGCTTAAACTTCGCAAAGGAGATGGAGAACTTTACCATGGATTATTGTTTCGGTGGCATCCCTCTGTCTCCTATAGCACACTGTTTCATCCCACGATCAGAGTTTGAAAAGTTACTTTTTCAGTCTTCAGCTTGCAGAATCCCCCAAGTTGGCATGACTGCATGGATTTTGGGGGAGGGTCATCTTTAGCTCCAAAAATGCAACTTTTTTCCAAAGCTTTCATGAATGAGTGCTGGAGGTTATTGGCACAGGTGAATGCCCTTCTGAGGTGAGGCAGCCTATGCCCTTGGCTTTGAAGCAACAGGGCCAGTTCATTTTGATCAGATGGCGTGAAGTAGTTCCAACTTGTCCCTCCCGTGAATCAACCTGTATGCTTTCCTCACCATGTTTTAGGTGGTGTGTTTTGAAATTTCATTTAAAAGTTGCTAGGCTCTGAGGAAGTATGGCACATGGCACAACAGACCATGGAAGGCTTGGATGAGCATGGTAGGGGCGTGGAGAGGCAGAGACAGACAGTCTGGTATTCCCCTCTTGGCGGGAGGTCCACGTGACCCTGGGTGTGCCGTGTTCTCTCACTTGTCCTTTTGGCTGTGAAATACGCTTCAAAGCTGTATGCTGCCTGAGGTGGAGGTGAGGGGGCAGATGAATAAAACACTTCATATTCTCTGCCAGGTGGGAAGAACAAAATTAAGGCTGCGCTTAGGAGTGGTAGCCATCTTTACTGTGTTCGTACAGAATGTGACGCTTAAGACCTGATACACAAGGGCATGGTCATTACTGGATTTCTCTAAGCCACAGTTTGGCAAAGTTACTCTTTGGCTTCTAAGTGATGCTGGCTAGTAAGAGCATAAAGCTAAAATAGGCTGGTGTTTGTGTCCTACCCTTTTTGCCTTTGGCTCTGCCCACCCCTAGAATGCAGTCCCTAAGAAACCCCGTGAAACTGAATTTGTCCCTCAGCCTGAAAAGTTTCCCAGCCTTGGATTGCTGAACTAGATGGAAAAATAGTCTGGGTCTGGTGCACTGCAGTTTTACTCCTTTTATGCTGGAGTAAATGGAATGTAGGCCTGGTGGAGGGTGATCATCCGTCATCCCTACCTCCTGGGCAAGCAGCTGTTTTTCTAAGGAGACCTTGTGCCGTCTCAAGTGCAGTTCCTGCTCCAGTACATTCCTCACGATGACCGCACTGCCTGGGAACATGCCCGCCATCCAAGCTAGAAAGGTCCCCCTTTGCTCCACGCACCTACATCAGGCATTAGGCTTTGCTTGCAGCTGTTGCTGCCCTCTGGGTTCTAGGAATTGCTTATGAGAGGCATGTGGATTTCACAGAAAATCCTAGATAGTTTTTAGAGTCTGGGTAAAAGCCATCGGTGCTCAAAAGCAACTGTGTTTTCCTCTGAACACGAAGCATGAACAAGCATGTGGTCACTTCGTGAATCTCCTTGTGCAAGTTCTCTTTTGTCTGAGCATGAACCCCCCTCTTTTTTTTTTTTGGACAACTGTCAGCATCCCCTGGCCAATGCAACCAATAGTCTGGAAAAGTAACTTTCCAAGCTCTGATTTCTCAACTTCAGCTGGAAGGAAGAGGGGGAGGACAAAGAGATGCTGCCCAAACATCAGCTTCAGTTATTTATTTTGACATTTCTCAGTGAAACTGGATTTCAACGAGAAGAGGAAATGACAAGTCTGCTAGCAGTTAGCTGTGCCAGATTTAAGTGGAGTGTGTCAGCTTTCTAGGCTAAGCCCTGACTACAGGGTGAATGTGTTGTTGACCTCATCTGACTTCTCCAAGTGGGTCTGGCAAGCGGCAGCGGCAGTCATATTATGTACATGGTAAATACCAAGAATTTGCCTGTGCAGGAATTTTTAAACGGCTCTGCCATTCTCTCCCCCTCCCCTGTCCTTGCTAATCCAGTCTCTGCCGTTGCCTTGTCTATATTTTCAAGATGAAAAATAATCTCTGTTGGGCAGTTTTTGCTTTCGTGGCCTAAAGAAAGAAAGACTGGGGGATGGACAGAATTTACTGTATGTAGAGAGTAGCTACAATATATATTTATATATATATACAGGGCAGCTCAAGCTGTCTGAGTGACTAAGTCAGAAAATCCAAATGCCAACCCTTAATTAATGCTGACAAAGCATCGGTGTTTATTTCTGCTCCAAAGCTCCCATTTACTTCTGTAGAATCTGTGCAGGAAGATTTCCCAATTTCCCAAGGATGTTTCAGACCTGCCAGTCTCCTCATTTTGTCACGCTTTGCATTTATTTGTGAACGGCTCTAGGTTGCCTTCCCACCAGAAAGGCCTTGAAAGGAACATAAACAGTTGAAAAAACCAAGATAACTGCTTTACTTGGGTTCTCCCATCCAAGTGCTTACCAAGGCTGACCCTGTTTAGCTTCCAAGAGCAAATAGGATCTGGTGCCTTTAGAGCATTCAATTACATCTCCATAATTATCAGACCTCCTCCCTTAAGTGACCAGAAGTGCTATCCACTTTCTTGAGCGTTTTGCAGAGAATGGAAAACCTGATTCCTGGGCCTTTGACTCAGCTGGCTTCTTTTTTAAAATCTTCTGTGGCTATTTGCATCTCGTTCACAAACTTTCTTATTGTTGTTCATGGTATGTTAATTTCTAGGTGTGGATTTGTTTGGGGTTTCTTTCTTTGGTATTGTAAAAGCACTTTAGAGTGCCAGAAAGGAAGGATTCTAAAATTCTGGGTTGCTTTCTGTTTTCTGTTGGTTTGTTTTCCAAAGCATCCCGAGAGAGACATCAGCCCACCTGAGGCAACTGCTGCTGGGACTCTTGCGGCGAAATTACAAGGACCGGATGGACTTTGGTAAGAGATTCTCCAGTTTGGAGCTTCTTTATCTAGTTGGATCAGACCCACTTCTGTCTTTTGACTTTCTAGGGCCGTGGTGAGGATTTTTTTTTTAAAGTCCATGTGCCTTCAAGTTGTTTCTGACTTATGGCATCCCTAAGATGAACCCATCACGGGGTTTTTCTGGGGGGCTGAGAGTATGTGAGGTATTCAAGGTCATAGTCCAATACTCAAGCCACTGTACTCCGCTGTCTCTCTTTACATCTATTTTTTTGTGTGCGACTTCAAGTTGTTTCCAATTATGATGACCCTAAGGCCCATCACAGGATTTTCTGGGGCTGAGAGTGTGTGATGTGTCCAACGTTTTCATGATTGGGTTTCCATGACTTAGCAGGGAGTCCAGTGCTCATAGTCCAGTGCTCAAACTACTACATCACGCTTGGATGAACCTATCTTCCCATAAAAATCAGCTCCTATGGGTTTGTTTCTACTTCTGCCTACCAACCCACCTCACCAGCTGCAGGGATATGGGTGGAAGCCAGACATGAGAATTCCTCACTGTGTTTATGAACTCGCTTCTCAGCAAGGACTTCCAGTGTTGATACTTCAACCATGCATGCGTTGCAGTATAACCACTTGATATTACAGATTTGAATGTGTGTCAGAGTGATAGATGAATGCAGTTTGGCTCAACTATCCTTTTTTTCCCCCCAGATGAATTCTTCCATCACCCTTTCTTGGATGCAAGTGCCTCTATGAAAAAATGTAAGTTTGTTTTTGTTCTTGCAGTCGCTCTTTTGCAGCTGAATTCATGGGTATTGCATAGAGACTATAAATTTACCTTGGAGTGTGCAAGTTTCAGATAGACCTTTTTTGTTTGCTCTCTCAAGTCTGATTTCAAGTGTGTGAAGGGGCAATAAAACTCACACAATTAGTTGTTCTGTACATGAGTTGTTCATTGTGTGGTGGAAGGCTTGTCATTGTTAGCAAGTTAATTCTGTTGCCTGAGTTTTGATTGTTCAATGTAAAAACGTTCTCTTTTCAGAGTTTTACAACTAATCCAGCTAAGTATTCTCTCTTCCTTTTTGTTGAGTTCCAAAAGCCTGAGGAAACAGCTGTGTAGAGCTAGTGGCTGCTAATTCCCCCCCAACACAGACAGTGTCTTAGTAGAAGCCTCATCTCTTTAGAGCAATGGTTCTCAACCTGTGGGTCCCCAGATGTTTGTGGACTTCAGCTCCCAGAAGCCCCAGCCACTATGGTCAATGCTCAGGGCTTCTGGGAGCTGAAGTCCAAAAACATCTGGGGACCCACAGGTTGAGAACCACTGCTTTAGAGCATGTGTCCCAGGAATGTGCAGTGCCAAAAACAACGCAAAACAGCACCCACACAAACCTCCAAATGATCGACACTGGCCCCCAAAACACAAGCTTGCCTTCTCTCACCTCAGAGACAGATGTTCAAATGTTGTGTTTCAGATTCTACTAGTAAGACAGGTACCTTAAATGACATGCACTAAACTTCAGCCTTCCAAGTCATTGGGAAGTAGTCTTTGAATGTTGATGAACTATGAAACCCAGAGATGTAATATGAATCCACACATGCATCCTTTTCCAGGAAATGTGACAGTTTTTATTTTTAATGTAGCAGAGGTAGGCAAATCCTAGACACTTTGACTAATATTTGCGATGCTAACACAGTAAACTGTATTTTGGCATTGAGCGTGTCAGTGCTTATGGTTTTGTAATGACAAATGAATTGTGTCACTGTGGCTTTGCATGAATGTTTGCATTTAATCTTTGTAGCGATAATTCCTCCTTTTTGTTACTTGTGCCTGAAATAATGTTCTGTAGCCCATAACTAAATGGAAATACCAAATGGAACAGCAATTCACTGCCACCTTCCACCCAAAATCTTTTCAAGTGAAGGATCGTGTAGAGTTGGTGGTGTCAGGTGGAACAGTTTCTGTTGTTGTTGTTTGCCTACAAGTCGTTTCCAACATACAGTGACCCTAAAGTGAACTTATCATGGAGTTTTCTTGGCAAGATTTGTACAGAGGAAGCTTGCCTTTGCCTTCCTCAGAGGCTGAGAGAGTGTGACTTGCCCAGAGTCACCCAGTAGGTCTTCATGATTGAGAAGGGATTCGAACCTTGGTCATCAGAGTCATAGTCCAGTGCTCAAACCAGTTAAGCTTCTTGCACATAATGGCAGTACACAGAAGTGGCAGTGGTGAGGTATCCTGTTAGGTGAAAGTTGGTAAACAAGACTTTACCAAGAATCCAGGCAGTGGTTCAATGACAGGTGGTTTTCAGGTATTAAGATCACAGTTTGGTTTCCTGTGTTTTCCAGTAGAAGAATCTCAGATCCTGGGTAGAGAGAATATTACCCCTGTATAAGACCTTGAAGAACCACTGATATACAGAATATGGATAATGCTTAGCTAGATCAGGGTTTCCCAGCCTTCTCTCTCCAGATGTTCTTGGACTCCAGTTCCCAAGGGCCACAGGCAGCACTGTGAATGGTCTGGGACTATGGGAGTTGGAATCCAAAGCTTCTGGGCACCCAGAATTGGGAATGTCTGAGCCAGATGCGCTAGCAAATGGATTTGGTATTAAGCAGCTTCAAATGTTTAATTCCAGCTTTTAAATGAAGATCAATGCTGTAATCAGTTTGAAAGAGGTTCCTTTTTTGGACTACAACTTATAGTGGTCATGCAGGCTGGTGGATGCTGAGAGTTGGACTGCAAAAAAGGAACTCCTCCAAGCTTTTGTTCTTCAAATACAGTTAAGATGGAGGACTGTACTAGATGTTTTCTTTGGGAAGCAGAAATAGCAAGAAAGTAGATACAAGGAGCACATGCAAGGCAGGGCTGTTACAATGGAGCTCTTTAACTTTTCCTGCACTTGCCGGGTCTCACCTAGCAAATGCTCCTCTGCCAGGACAGGTTCCTAAATAGCTGTGTTTTGAGAACGTGCCGTGGTTGGTTGCAACTGTCTCCTATAGGTGTGAGACTGAGAGATAAATGACAGTTTTGGATTCTCTTCTGATCAGGTCAGCCAATTAATGAACAATGGGCACCATCATATATTTTACTTGTTTATCCTAAGTGGACGATATCAACCATGAAGTGTCTAGAGCTAGTGGAGCCCCAGGAAAATCTGGAACTTTTGGTCTCCATAGCTCTGAAATGTGACTTCATCCCTGACCATAATTTGAAATAATACCCCCCATCCTTAACTGTACTCAGGTGTCACTCCCATGGGCAGGAAAAAATTCTCCTGGTTTAGGGCCGCTGCTGCCAAGCCTTCCCGGTCCTTGCCTTCAACTGCAGGGTCACCCTGCGGGGGAGGCCTTGTGAGACATGACCATCAAAATCGGAAAGGATATTTCCAGCTTAAGGATATCCAAAGACCAACCGGCCCCCCTGCCCGAACAGCTGTGCCCTCATGGAAAACGTTTTCAACAAAGTCCGAGCCACTCAACAACCAGGAAGGATCATCTGAGCCCTGGCGTACTCCACAGACATCCTGCAAGCCTGCCCGAACAACACCACCCTCTGCTCCAGCGTTATGGAGACCAAGTTGGCAGGGATCACCACAAAAGCAACAACGGATTTTCTTGACTTGGCCTCCATTCCCGTCACTGCCGGCCTACTCAGAACAGCAGCGTGGTGCTCCCACTCCAAAGCTGCAAAACCAAGGCAGAGAGAGTAGGGCTCCCGTCACCCGACTGCTATCCCCAGAATCATCTTCTGCCCTTCCTTGGGGCACTAGCCCTGTAAAATATCGGCATCCGCAGGCATTTAGAGGCCTGATGTTATCTCCCAGGCCACAGACTTCCTATGTCTGGGTGTGAACTAGGAGTAAAGCTCGTGAAGTCACATTATCTGTACCCCTCAAATATTGGGAAGGAAATGTTGCTTAATCAAATACAGGATGGCGAGAAATTCTTGTTCTTATTTTCCTTTGTTGGGAATAAGCAATGTACAAGAGGAGCAGGCGAGGACCAGAGATCTAGCCTGTGATCACGTACTTTGGTGCTAAAAATTCACTTTTCTAGGCCTTTGGCCCAATTTTCCCAGTCAAAAATATGATGAGTCAAATAAGAGAGCACAACTCATCATGTGAATCAAGTAGTATTTACTTTCACCATGCCACCTGGTAAGGCTCTCCTCAAGTGGTCTAAGGTGTATTTTGGAAGGTTCAAGTCTATGTGATGAATGACCCGCACTTTTATGCATGAATCAGGGCTCTCAAGCCGAAGATCAGATAGCTGAAGAAAAGCAGAGCTCTGAGTTTAGAAAACTATTTCAAGGAAATCAGTTGCCTTTGAACTTTGGATCTCTTGGCTATCTGTAAATTGAAATCTGTGATGAATGAAAAATAGGACCAAATTTGAGTGGTTCTTCAGCCATCTCTCATGGATGATTCTTTGCTTGTAACTGAATGCTGCTTTTAAGAGCATTTGCCCATTACCTTTCTGGTATTTTGGGAAAGAACTATGGTTTGCTGGTATGGTGGAGCATGACACAGACAATGAGAGGGTCAGATTTCCAGTCAAATGTGCTTCAGCCATAAGGACTGGGACTAATCAGGACCTTGTAAGGATTCTGCTGGTCAAGACAGAACATCTTAAGTTGGATGAAACAATGAGCGTGATAGCTACCAGAAGAGCAGAGAGGCATTGTGTCCATCATAATGTCTCCCAATAAAACAGAGGCACCATTTTCTACCTACATACAGTTCTAACTCTTTCCCTTTCGTGGAAACCTATGGCTTTCCAGATCTTGTTGGATTCCAGTTCCCATCAGCCCTAGCCAAAGTTTGACAGTGCTGGGGGCTGAAGTCAGACAATTTCTGGAGGGCCATAGGTTCTATGCCTCTTAACTTGGAGTCATGGCTACTTATCCCAAAGGCATGTTCTTTTGCAGAACAAGGTGTTCTCTTGGACTCATTCATTTGACTAACTGGGAACTTGTTTTATATGTGTTTTTATACTATATACATGTTTATATCTTACATATTTGGTTTGGCTTCTTTATTTTTCTATTTATGTGTCTGTAAATTTCAGAATTCTGGATTGTTATGATAATGAAGATAATGACAATAAAAAAATAGAAAATGCATTCTTGAGTTAGAAGTGTTTTGTGTTTTGTTCTAAATGTTGTGTTAGTAGCCCTGATCAGCAAAAAAAATCCATGCTAACATAATGCTCTGTGGTGTTAGTGTTGGGTGTTAGTGTTGGGGTCTTTGGCACTTCTCTGCAAGATGAAGAGGAACCATTGAATACTACTCTTTGGGTTTGATCCTCCAACCAGTTACAAATCCACCTAACAGTAGCACAGTAGCCCACATTTGACCAGCTTGTCTTTATCATGGGAAATCTTGTCCAGAGCTTCACTGAACTCAAGATAGGCTACATCCACAGCATTCCCCTGATCAACCAAGCTTGTAACTCTATCCGAAAAAGTGATAAGATTAGTTTGGTGTGAGTTGTTTTGGAGAAACTCCTGCTGACTTTTAGGTAGTCACAGCATTCCTTTCTGAGTGCTCACAGACTGTTTGTTTAATGATTTGCTGTAAAGTCTGTCCCAGTATTGATGTCAGGCTGATTGGGAAATAATTGCGTGGGTCTCTTCTTTTTAAAGACGGAGACAGCATTCGCCTTCTTCGAGGGCCATCTGTAGGAACTGAAGCACTGACCTGTTAAGTGCATAGGCTAGGCATAGGCCACACTCTGTTCCCTTTTGCCCTCGCAGTGTTTCATGTACAAACAAGCATTTGTCTGTGCCGCTCCTCTCCCTTTTTGTTTTCAGATTGTTCCATTGATTTCCTCAAACCTGTCCAGACAGCATCTGGTCCTAGAATTAGGCCGTTTTTTCCAAAATTGCTGAGTACGGCAGACTGAAAACAGGGATTTGTGGGCAAGGAGAACCTGCCTGTTAAAATGTCAATAAAGTTAAGTCATTTAATTACAGTCCCCAAGGCTTGTTGAATTCATTAAATCATTTTTTTTAATCAGAACACTTTTTTTTTTGTAACCATCATTGCTTCAGCCCTCTATAAATAAGCCTGATTTTTTTTTAAAAAAAATCTCATCTCTTTTCTTGAATTAATAGACGCTTGGAGCCAGGCAGTAATTTTCTGTTGGTATCTTTTAAAAAAATAGGCAGGGATGAAATGAAGAATTTAATAATGGCCTTGTGCTTTTGGGTCTTTAGATTATTCTTGGCTTCAAAAGAAATGACGATGCTCGCAAACGGTTTCACTCCTGAAGTGAAAAATCAAAGTGACACACTCGCACATGCATGTATATGTGCCACTGAGAGGTGGGGCTCAATTTTATTATATTGATTTGTCTTTCCCTCTTATATTCCTTGCTGACTTTTAATTAAAAGCATTTATTATCCTACCTTCATGCCTCCATATGAGGCACTCAAGGCAGTTTACAAGAAGATCAAAGCCAGCAACAAATGATTTTTTTAAAAAAAAAAAGCTAGAAAACACCAAGGACGCAGTTGGCTATAACTCAGTCTCATATTTCAACAGACAGCTGATCGCCATAGGTGACCAAAAATCACATGCAGGAGAGTGTGTGGAATTTTGTGCATGTGAGTCATTGGGCTGCTGCACAAGAGATAGAAATCTGTCCGTTGTTGTTCTGGTTGCTTTGATTTGTCCTGTGCCAACTTAAAAAATGATGCTTTTGCAAGCTCATTTACACGTCTGTGATAAATGCCCTAAAACAGTTGTTCTCAAACTGTGGGGCAAGACCCTAAAGCGGGGGGGGGGAATAGTTGCTCAAGGAGAGGTGCAAGAAAGGTCAACCTGTAAGTACAGCAAATGTGAAAAAGAAGGGCAAGCCTTTGGGTGCGGGGGTGTGCGCCTGCATACACCGTTGCGGATTGACTGGCCCCTGCAAAAGAGCAAAGCAAAGCATCTTTCCCAACCTCAGACAGCAAAAAACGGCTTCCCTTTTCTAATGCTTTTCCCACTCAGCTTCACTGAACAGTCAGTTGTTGGCACAGCAGACGCATGCCCCACGAGGCAGGTTCTTGGGTGGAGGGGGCAGAAATGAAGACAAGAAGTGGAAAGTGTGAGAGGGGCCAGGGAGAGAGAGCCGGGGAGAGAGACATAGGGCAGGACACAGTGGGACATGATATCGGGCGGGGGGGCACAACATTGGGTAGATGTAAAGGGCATCACAGGATAAAAAGTTTGAAAACCACTGCCCTAAAACACACGAGAAGATGTAGACACAACACTAGCAGTTATAAGCCAGGCCAAAAGACTGCCTGCACAAAATGGTTTTCAGTTTTTCTAGGAATGGTGGGGCGGGCGGAATAGAGATCTCCACGGCAGTCATCCCAAAGACTGGGTGCAAAAGTAGATAGGTCTCTCTCACGTGTCCTTCCAGACCAAAATATTTATTAGCTGGTTCCTTAGCTTCAGAGGTCTTTCAGGTCAGCTTACAGTTAAAATGCTCAAGAATGTTGCAGATGTCATTCAAAGAGCAAAAGCAGAATGAATCTGGCATTAAAAAAATAAAAACTCCAGATGTCTGAAAATTAGAAGGCCGGGGAGGGGGGCAAGGCACGTCCCGCCCAGTGTTGTTGGACTTGCGGCACCCTGCGTCCCTCACCATAGCGTGTGGTGGCTAAGGCTCATGGGAACTGCATTCTAACAATCTAGAGGGCTACACTTTGCTTCCCACTGTATTAAATGAGGAAAAAATATTTTAAAGGACTGTATTAACAATAAGATGTCACCAGGCACTGGAATATCTCAGAGTTGGTAACAGGCAAGTGTCTTTAAACAGAGCCTGCCACCACCAGGGTACTACAACAGGGGAGGGGTGGGGAAAGCCCTTTCCCATTTGAATGCAACAGGAACAATCATATATTTTCTGAAATCTGCAACTTAACTAAAGAGCTTATGAAGTGGGGAAAAAAACATATTTCACAATCAGTTGCACCAAATGTCGACTTGTTTTCCCCTTCTCAGTTAAATGATGCTGTCTTTCATCTGAGTTCAGTCATTTGGCATGAGGAACGCAAGAAAGTTTTTTCTAATCCTGTTGTTGACAAACCCTAAAGTATGACATGTCTCCCCCTCCCACCCTTCTTTCTCTCCTTCAGCTGCTTTTGTGCCAATGCCTTCTTATCCGAGCTCTGGTTCTGGGAGTTCATCCAGCAGTTCTTCCACGTCCCACCTGGCATCTCCTCCTGTAAGTACATCAGAAACCTGTTGGCTTTCCCATTCTACCTCACCGCCATAAAGTTTCGTATATGGGGTTTGGAGGGTTGCTGATTGCTGATTGGTACTAGTGGCATCTTGTTTTATGAGAGACTTTTGTACACTGTGAGGTAGAGGAGTTGGTGGAATGTGTCTCACTCTGTTCCTTCCCTTCCCTTCCTTCAAACAGTCCCTTGGAGAGATGCCACATCTCCAAGAGAAGACTTTAACCTCACCTACCCAAGGTTTGCCCGGCTTCCTTCATGGCTCAAAGGAGTCAGCTGGCAGCAGCAGCAAGAATTCTTCCTGTGACACTGATGACTTTGTCATGGTGCCAGCCCAGTTTTCAAGTAAGCCTTGGGGGTTTTGAGGTGAAGCTGGGAAAACAGAAGTAAACGTGATGGGATGGCAACAGTGGGGATGTGAACACTTTTGATAGAAGTGGTAGCTGTGTATGGTTTGAAAGAAAGATGGGGGCATGTGCCCCAGTCCCAAGACTGCCAAGACAGGACTAGCCAATTTATTTTGGCCCGCATTCTTTAATATGCAATTTCCTAGAATGTAGGATGGGGGATTGCTAGGGAGATAACCCTGCAGGTTGGTTTGTTGAGAGATAAGCTTAATCACAGCCAGCATGATGTGGTGGTTTGAGAGTTAAGACTAGGACTCTCGAAGACCAGGATCTGAAGCCAGAGAAACCCATTAGGTGGCCTTGGGCAAGTCACAGCCTCCCATCCTCAAAGGAAGGCAATGGTAAACAACAGCAACGGTTAATGGGAATTGTAGCTCTGAAGGAAGAAGTTGCTGCTAAGAATGGCAAGGACTGCATAAGATAACAAATTGGCATTTATATAGGACAAAATATAATCAGAGACTCTACAATTTGTGATTATTTCTCTTTGATGCATTGTAACCGGTGGAACACGCAAGATAACCTTGTGGTTACACAGAACAGGATGTAGCTAGAGACTCGTACGTTGTGGGAACATTTAAGTAACAGCAATTAGATGTTGTGGTGTTGTTGTTAGTTAAGCAGTAAGACACTGTATTCTGCCAGTGTGAATAATAAACGGAAAACATAGTTACGATGTCATGCTTGTGAGTAATCAGAAATGTATACGTAGCTGCAACAAGTTGTAACGTTATAGTATCATTATAATACTACTAAGGGATCACATTAGATAAGAATCCTACATGGCGTGACTTCATTAATAGAATATTGATTGTCATATAAGTTTCAGAGTTTTCTAGTAAAGGTATACACTGCTGTTGTCTCTTGTTGAATTGTAGTTTACAACATCTGGAGGGTACCGGGTCGGTGGAGATGCTCTACCCTTTTACCTCACTCACTCACTCCTGTAGACCAAGGGAAAATTAGTGCCATTATCATTTGAATCATGCGTGCATTTAGGTAATTGCAGGAACACAGACCTGGAAATAATTCCTCCCTCTCTCTTTTGACCTAGGTGATATAGCTGTGGAGACTGTGGGAGGAAAACTGGTTCAGGACAGCCTGATGTGTAGCGGGTGAGGAAAAAGAACTTAAAATGTTTATGGTAATTTTTGAGCTGTCAAGAAAAAGGACGCACATCTCGGGATGCTCATGGTCTTCCCTTGTTAAGAAAAAAGGTGCATTTTGGCCCATGGGGGCTTCTAAAGTCTTCTTCAGAAGGCTTTGGCAATTTCCGCACTAGACTGTTGTAGTGCTGTTATTCCACTTTCAATATCTGATGGAATCCTGGGGAGGGGGGCTAAACTGGTGTGGATTTTGCTGAAGAAGTGACATCTCTAATATAGACCCCGTTGTGTACTTTTGTTTCTGTTTTCTGCTTGCTTTTTTCCCAGAAGCTCCTTGGTGACGTCAGCCTGCTTGGAAAGTCAGAGAAGGACGCCGTCCCCCTCCCCACCTTACAGCAGTTCTCCTAGCCCATCCGGGTAAGGAGGAAACTGGGTGGGATTGATGGCTCTCCTTGTCACAAAAAGAGGAGGGAGGGTAGTTCAGATTCTGGTGAGGTTTCCTGTCATTTTCTCAAGCTTTGTTTTACTACTGAAGGACAGGAAGTTTTTTTCAAAAAAAATTCCTGCCAGCAGCAAAGAGCAACCAGCGTTTGGCGCTTGGAAGGTTGTTTTAAAAGTGAATACAGTACCGTTGCGTATTGTAGTGAAAATGTGTTGCCTTACCCTCAGCTATGGCAGCGCTAAACATGTGGCTTGTGGCATTGCTGATTAATTTTCACAGGGAGAGGGCAACACCTCACCTTTTGGGTTTGATAATAAAGAAGCCTATCAAAATGCTTCTCAAACGGCCTGTAAAGGTAAAGGTCATTGTAAAAAGTAACAGGAGAATGTCACTTGTTAACACCAATCGAGTAACTTCGTTCTACTTGTTGCATCGCTTTTGAAGCGATGGGTTTGTTGCATCTTCATTAACAAAAAGAAAGAAAGAGGCAGTAGTAACTCATTACTGTTAGCTGAGTTACCTACGGCTCGTTACTTCCAAGCACTGCTGGCCTCGATCCGCAGACCATTCCTTGTCAGAAGCTGGTTCAGCTTTGCTGGTGCTCCGTCAGCAAGACAGACAGAGGGCACCAAGTCTGTCAGGAGGTCTATTAGATGCCACACCTACAGAAAAACAGAAGCATTGATGGTAGAGGGGGCTAGGCTTTTATTTTTAAATGACATGCTGATGATCCATTCCCCTTGTACCAAGTTTCATATCTTGCCTACCAAAAACCCTTCCACCAGAACTGCCAGAGTTCTGGTTGACAGTTCTTTCTCCCTCCCTAGTCTTATAGAGCCTACTGCAATCTCCATTTCTCTTTCTGTTGGAGCTAACATCCCATATGTTTCTGTTTGGTTTGCAATATAGTCTGGTATGTCCAGACTCAGCAGTGCTGGGCACGTGTCAAGGCCCACATGGCTGAAAGAGTCCACTGCCAAGCCTTCCAGCCCCATTGCTGACCTTCCTCTTGGCTGCCGTTGCCTATCTGAGCATGCTGGAATACAGGGAACGTCCACTTGCTTTATGGTCTCCCTCCAGGCAGTTCTGCCAGTTAAAGCCGAGAGAACACAAGGGGATGGACAGTCATTACACTGTCGGCGAAAGGGGGGCCCATGGAAGCCCCCTTGCCAGACCCCCTCCTGACAAGCAGATAGTTCGGATATTTGAAGATTGTTTCCATGTCTTCCTTTAATCTTCTCTTTTTCAAAATGAACATTCCCCAGCTGTCTCAAACATTCCTCCAAGTCCCCCCTGAACAGTACTCTCTGCTTTGTCTATGTCCTGCAGCAGGCCTAGCCAATTTTCATCAAGCGGCAAATATGGACAGTCAGTTCCCATCCCAGTTCCTACGCAGATCCACAACTACCAGCGGATTGAGCAGAACCTTCAGTCGCCTAATCAGTATACTTCACCGCAGTGAGTATCAAGTCTTGACAGCGCAAAGATTCTTGAAAAGATGTTTTCCTGGCTGCTTCTCAGACATTTACCGTTCCCCATCGGTGTCACCATCTTTTAAAATCCTTTAGGGTTGAGCTCATTTGGTTATAATCAGGAGAAGGATGGTTATGCCCCATTAAAATGAATGTACTATTCATTCATGGTATTTCTAGTTTGCTTCATATAATCTTTACTCTTGACTGTATCTATAGGGGTGCATACATATGTGTGTGTGTGATTAAGAGAGAGCAAGAACAAGATGCATCTGTGTGACTCACAATGTGGAGAAAGGGAAGCTTCAAAAAGTTACTTTTTCAAAAGTCTCTTTGGGGGATTCTGGGTGGTATGGTCCAGGAAATGTGATTGCCTGTGGCTGTCCTGAAAACCTTGGTTGCCTTAGTTACGATGCTGTCTGGAATAACTCATTCCATTATTTCTAATTAGGTCCGGTGCAGTCAGGAGAGGAAGCAGCCCGAGCCCACACGGCTTCGTGAAGGCTAGCCCTTCTCCTCCATTTGCTTCTGGAGAGCACGGAGCTGTGCCAGTCCCGAGAAGATTCTCTTTTGGTGGCGCTAAGCCTTACACGCCATCCCCACAAGGTATTTTTAATTATTTATTTAATATATGTGCCACCTTTCTCCTAGTATGGGACTCCAGACAGCTGCCAATATAGATTTAAACAAACTCCAGCTAAAGCAAATCATAATGGTTTAAGAAAAACACAACAGCCCGTTCAAAACCATTGTGCACACTATCCTATTAAAAGCAGCACTAATTTAAGACTGTTTAGCTCTTATGTGAGACAGGTTGGGTTTCCTGCCATTCCATAACTGATGTTTTTGGATTCTGATTTGTAACAGTATCTGCCAGCATGACCAATAATGAGGCACAATGAGGATTCTAGTCCAACATCCAAAGGTCCAGATCTTGCCCACTACTGGGTTGAATCCTGACTAACATTTAAATAAAATGCAGTTTAAAAAATAAAACGTTCTGTTGCAGTACACGTGCTTTGTCCTGTGGGTCTCAGGCTTAGTCCTGAGCATCTTGAGTGTCATTGTTAAGTTTAGTACTTGCAAAAGAAAAACATCTGCCTTAAATCAGGCATGGGCACAGTGTGGCCCTCCAGATGTTGTTGGATGGCAGCTCCCAGCATTTTTCACCACTGGCTTTGTTGGACCGGGCTTATGAGAGATGCTGCCCAAGAACGTCTAAAAGGCTGCATTTTGCCCACCTGCATCTTGTCTCTGTTGGCATCTGAGTAAGGCTGTATATGCTAGATGAATTATATCTTGGCAATTCATGTCTCCTGTTTAAACCTCCAGCAATTTGTCAAATAAGGGTAACCATCATTGTTGCTTTGCAATAAGGAAGTCTGTCTCGTGTGACCATGTAATTGATTGCTTAGCCTGGTTTGCTTTCTCTGTGTTTTTTTAAGTTGGAACAATTCCAGAACAGCCTGACCAGACGGTTATTCCTTCTCCTCTTGGAGCCGAGATGAGAAGCCGGGTGCCCATACCTGGTATGTCGTGCTTGGCTTTACTTTGAAACTGTGCGTTCCATTGCATTCCTGCTTACGTGTAGGTAAAGAATGGTTCTGTTGCTGTTTTCCTGCTCTGCCAGGTGCCTCAGTGCCTGACCCTTACCTGCGAGGGATGGGCTCCCGTCTTCACAGTGCTCCCAACTTGTCGGATTTGCATTCCTGTCAGCAGAAGATAAAGAACTCGGATCCTCTGGTTGCCCATTTCAGCCACATTCCAACAGGCCAGTCTCCACAGGCACATGGGCTCCAAGCTTGCCGCCCACTGAGGTCTTCCCCAAAGCTCTCTGAATTCATGCAGAGGAGCCCCTTGCCAACTATTATGGGGTCCCCAACCAAGGTATTGCCTCCTTGCAGGAGCTGAACTTTATTTTGTAAAACAGTAACATAGGAGGTTGTGCAGGGGCGAGCCACTAGCAAACTGCAACAGGAGCAGATGTGCAGCTTCCTACTCGAAGCAATATACGAAAAGCTTGGAAGCTTGGAAAATTTAGAGACTACACCTCCCGGAGTCCAGTGGCCATGCTCAAAACGTTAATTTTTTTCCAATGCTCTATATTTAGTTCATTTGGCTTTTTGTTGCTATCTTCATTTCAGTAGTAGCTGCAGTGGGACCCTGGTTGAACCACAGGGATGTGTTCACTTTCCCTTTCTGCTCACGCTGTGCAGCCCTTTAAAAACCTGCCTCTGGTCCCCCTCCTCCTCCACCAACCTCTGCCTGGTGAGCTACGGATGGTTCATGGCATGTTTCTCAGCATCACAAACCCTCTCCCAGTGCCTCCCCACACTCAAGGAAAGAGTTGGGTGAGAGAGAGGAAATATAGGGCCACCATGCTAAACCACTCCCTTTCCCTCTCCTTCCCAGACCTGATTTGGATCCTGGGTGTCTCTTATCCCACCATGTCTCATCCAGCTTCTCACAGACACACACAGTTTGATATTTGTGATTTTTCCACTTTCCGAGGGTCCTGCTCCTTTAATCCTAGCAAATGTGGAGGGCTGATTGTAGCGTATTTCTCAGAAACTACCATAATCCTCTTCTCCTGTGTTCCGTCTTTTATTTAACCAGGTTATGTCGCCTTTTGAGTTCAGTAAAACCCCAAGCTCCCAAAACCTGCTGACCCTCCTGGCCCATCAAGGTGTAATGATTGCCCCATCAAGGAATAAGACTCTGCCTGACTTGAAGGAGATGGGTTATTTTCACTGCCAACAAGCAGGGCTTGGTTTGAGGCCTATGGAAGAAGTGAAGGGCAGGTACGAACCTTAGCAAAGAAGGCATTTGGTACACAGATCTCTTATTGCATGGGGGAACATTCTGCTTTTCAGTTGTTGCTAGGAGGGGGATGAGATCAATCTTCTGCCCCTTCTTGCACCCATCAAGCCATCTTCACAACTCTTTAAGGTTTCCACGCAATGTGGCCCATTCAGCGATGCATGATTTGGAGGCTGACTTGGGCCACGTGGTGTTATTGCTTGTGTGGGCCAGTGGTATGGGGCTTTCCCATGACTGACCCTCTGCTTCCATTTTCTTGTAAAGGAGGCAATACATTTTTCTTCCATTGCTTTTTGCCAGTAGCCATTGCAGTGGTCTAAGCTACAGAAAATAAACATTGAGAGGACAAAGTCCCTGAAGTTCAGGGTCAGGGAAGAATTTAGGTTGCAAAGCCTACTGTTAGCAATGATGTTTTTTGTTGGGACAGAAGGGAGAGGGAAGCAGGCTAGCCTGTTTAGGGCAGTATCAATAAGGATCCCACTTGCAAGGTTGCTTGGTGTGGGCTAAGGCAGTGCGCTGTATGCTGGCAGCCCCCAACCAGTTGTCCACCAAAGTAACAGGACCTAAACAGGCACACTACTGCCATTTCCTTAGAGCTGCCTCTCCGTCATAGCCGATGTTGCCACCTGTGGTTTAGGTATCCTTTAATGCACAGTTGGGCAATGAGTGGCCCTAGAGGTGTGCTTGAACTATACTGGTCTCATGTCCTTTCTCCAGGTCGCTCAGCACTGGCCGCCTTACAGACCTCCTTCTCAAGGCTGCTTTTGGGGAAGCTGGTAGCAATGACAGCTTGAACAATGAGAAGCCCATGGAAATCACAGGTACTGGACAGCCCAGAAGCTTTGAGGTCGGCTTTCTTTTTGGCAGTGACGGTGTTTGGGTCTCTCTCCTTAATGCCCAACTGTCTGTGTCTTGTCTTTGTGACCCTTTTCCATTCTCTGTGTTCATCTGTGTGGCTGATCTTTTTCCATAGCTCCTTCCGCTGCCTGTGGAGGAACCTTACACACAGGAACCCGGGACGGTGGCTCAGCAAGCCCCTCTCCAGTGGTCTTTACTGTTGGATCCCCTCCCAGCGGGACAACACCCCCACAGACCACCAGGACCAGAATGTTTTCAGGTGATGAGTGCTCCTTGCCATCTTGATACTGCTGTTTAAAATGGGAATTGGCACTCTATGTGTAGCTGCTATCCATCCTTTGTCTTGCAACAAAGGACTGTGCATTGTAGAGGAGCAAAGATTGTGGTTTAACTAGTGCAGGCACTTGCACACGTGGCTTGTGTGCAAATAGTATGAGCCAGATGGTGGACTCACTGTCCTTGACAGCCTCTTGCAGTGTTCCTCTTGTAAAGACATCTTCCTTCTGAGATGGTTGGATGATGAATATTTATCCTTAGGGTTGTGTTCAGACTTTCTTTTACAGGCCAAGTAGTGGGATTAGTAAAGATACTGAGGATGAATTATAATTAAATGCAAATTAATCTGTGTTCAGGAAATTTAAAAACAAAACAGGGGGATAAGATATGGTCCCCCCCCGGCTTAACTTGTTTTAGGTTTCACATCTAGATAACTTTGAAATACTTTATTTTGTCTTTGTTTTAAAGTGGGATCTTCTAGCTCTCTGAGTTCTGGAGGATCTTTCAGCGGGCGGCACTTCATCCTGGGAGCTGGCGGGGAGGCGCTCGAGGCCCCCTTAGGTCTCCGATACACCTTTGCTGACCCCCTCACTGCCAACCTGGATGGAGCAATTACCTTTGAGGCACCTGAGCTACCTGAGGAGACACTCATGGAAGTGAGTTGCATCCCACTCACTCTGCCGGGCTAAGATCAAACCATTAAAAGGGGACAGGAGTTGATGTCTGAGGCAGGGTTCTCATTCTCGGCCTTGTACTAAAAATAAACATGAAGTTCTAGCTTATCCTATGATCCTATGGTGATCGCAGCTTAAGAAATATATGTGGGTAGTATAGTGGGAAGGTGAACATAATTGCTTCAAGCTAGAACTACCTTGCAACAACCCTCCCGCCATGATTTATTTTTCTGTCCCCCGGCTGCAGCAAGAGCACACGGACATCCTGCGTGGCCTGCGTTTTACTCTGGCCTTCGTCCACTATGTGATGGAAATAGCAGCCGTGAAAGGGAATGCCAGTGAGCCGAACAATTCTTTGGCCTCTGAGTACCAGCTCCAAGAGAGTGTTGTGGCTGACCAGATCAGCCTGCTCAGCAAAGAATGGAGGTAAAAACCCAAAATTCAGTCTTCAAGGGGACTTCCAAGAAAATTCTTCTTGCAGTCCCATACAGTCCAAGCTAGAGCAGTAGTTCTCGAATAGTGGGACAAGATCCTAAAGCGGGGTGGGCACAAGAAAAGTCGACCTGCAAGTGCAGCAGATGTGAAAAAGAAGGGAAGCCTGTGTGTGCAAAAGACCAATGTAAAGTGTCATCCACTGTTATGCCTTCCTCCAACCTGGGATGTAGCAAAAATTGGCTTCTCGGTTTTTATGCTTTTCCCACTCCCTTTCTCCAAACGTTCAGTCACTGGTGCAGCAGGCGCATGCCCCTTAGTGGTCATGGGGCAGATTCTTAGGTGGGGAGGGAGGGAAGTGAAGAGAGGAGGCGGAGAGCGTGAGAACTCAGTCTTAAGACAGAGGGCGTGTGTGGCATGAGGGGCCTATGAGAGAGAGAATGGCATAGGATAGGATGTAGGGAGCGTAACGTGGATTTGGGGGTGCAGTGTCCTCATGTAGATGTAAAGGGGGTCACAGGAGCAACACGTCTGAGAACCACTGACCTGAAGCCTGACTCAGTAATAAATTGCTTGAGGAGTTTGTTGTGCTGCTTGGAGTAACATGACTCTTTGTACTTCCTTTGCAGTTATGCAGAACAGCTGGTGCTGTACCTGAAGGTAGCAGAACTACTGTCTTCGGGCTTGCAGATGGCCATAGACCAGATCCGAGCAGGCAAGCTGTGTCTTTCTTCCACTGTCAAGCAAAGTAAGAGTCCTAGCTCAAATGCATGTGCAGACTCAATCTCTCTCATCCCTGCACCCGAGTTATTTTAGGAAGGGACTTCAGTTCAGTAGCAGAACAGGCCCTGGGTTTCATCCCCAATTAAACCGATTAAATAGCCTACAAAACTGAGGTGTAACTCATCATGAGCAATGAGTGACTTGTAACGGACTCCTTTTTTTTGAAGTAACTATAATCATAACTACATTATAGTGTGGTTGCAACATACTGAGGGATAAACTTCACTCTTGTGTGGTATCTCTATAACCGGTTTTAGTTACTTGGATAATTATTAGGTGTACGTTGTAGCAGATGTCAGTGGTTTGCTCTCAAACACTTGGCTCAGAGTTTCAAACAGAAGCATTTATTTCAGAAAAGTGAGCAACACACCAACATTCCCCAAATGTTGCTGAGGATACAGCATTAGAGTTGGTTGCAAGTTTTATACCTTGCCATACAAATTTTGGCACACATCTCAAAAGCTGGCTAAAGTCTTAACGTGTCAAGTCACCTCACCAGCACAGGTACTTTCCTAGGCTCCCAATTTATTTACATACCTTTCATTGTGGGAGCTAGTAGAAGTGCCTGTTTCCTCATCTATGCATCCTTATAACACCTCCTTGTTATTTCATTATCCTACCCTTCTTGGATCTCCCTTTCCTTATGCCCACTGCAAGGTGACATTGAACACACAGCAATTGCCCATTTGGAGCGTAGTGATACTTTAAATGTTACAGCCGGATACATCATTGCAGGTAGCAATTAGAAAGGGATACATATTAGTGCTTAGCAGACCCTGTCCTATTGCATCTGATGTATCTACACTATTACACTATACTGGTGCTTACATATGGCAGGATCAAGGCAGCCTGACAGAGAGCAATTGCTGGCATTCGGAGTTGACAATATTAGATGGATCGATGATCTGACTTAGTATAAGGCAGCTTGTTATATCCGTACATAATTTGGTGACTCTTGTCTTTTCTCCTTTTTGGCCAGTTGTAAGGAAGCTCAATGATCTGTATAAATCCAGTGTTTCCTCTTGCCACTGCCTGAACATGAGGCTGCAGAGGTGGTTCTTGGATAAGCAGAAGCTCATGGATCGCATCAACAGCATCACGGCTGAGAGGCTCATCTTCAACCACGCTGTGCAGATAGTACGGAGAAATTCTCCTAATTTGACTGGGCCCTGTGGAAGCATGGCTGGGTGCTCTTGAGGATGGTAGCATTGCCCAAGCCTTGGCCTCAAAGCTCAGCCCCAAGCCCACCCCACCCGCGCTGCTTTTCTGTCACTTCATAAGATGTGCATTTGCAAGGGAGTGCTGAGGCGTGCAAAGAGAAGGCATTCTCTGGAATTGCAGAGCTGCATGCAAAAGGTTCCAGATTCAGTTCTTAGTATCTCCAGGATTTAAAATACTGGGGAAAGATCTCTGCTTGAAATATCAGAGCTGCCACCATTCGGGAATATACACTGTGAGACAAGATGAGCCAATGGCTGAACCCCATGTGCTCACATCTGGCCCTCTGGTTTGTTTTTGGGCTGTTATGGGGACTGAGGGCTCAGCACTGCCTCCTAACTGCTCTACACTGGAAGGTGCCCCTGTCCCTTTTACCTGTCTTGGCTGGTGTTAGAAGAAAGTCAGAATTCCAAATTTATTGACAGAGCTGCTTATAAGGAGTATAAACCCCCCTTGTAACAACAGCTTCTCGGGCTGCCATTTTGTTACTGGGCATAATTTGAAGCGCTGGCAAAATCCCTATATGATTTTAGATCCAGGCTATCTGAAAACTGTATTTCCCCTTGTAAAGCCTGCCTAGCATTTGAGATTCTCAGTGGAAGCTGTTTTCTTAGGCTGTAGACCTCCCTTCCAAGCGAGGCTGGACTGGCCACTCTTGGTTGTCCTGCTAGTAGGCAAAGGTATTCCTATTCAAGGAGATTTGGGTAAGTGACTAGCCACTAAGGACAGGACTATTAACATGTGAATGCAATATTTTTTTTAATTGCTTTCAAACCTCTTTTAATTTACTTGTGTTTTGTTATAACTTAATAGTGTTTTCTCCTCGCCAGGTTCAGGCTGCAGCCCTGGATGAGATGTTCCACCACCGAGAGGACTGCGTGCAGCGATATCAAAAGGCTTTGTTGCTGATGGAGGGGCTTTTGAACATCATCTCCGAGCAAGGAGACATTGAGAACATTAATAAATGTAAGGATCAGCTGATTGTTTCATCACTCCTTAAGGCACTGTTATCCATTACTCCTTAAATCACCTGGTTCTGGAATATTATCCCTGGGGAATCCCTGCTCTTAGAAGCTTATAATCCACTTGGTCACTGCATTTTGGTTGTTAACATGGATAGCAATATGATCAGTATTGCTGTTGCTTGGGAGGAGAACAGATGACAGAAGACTCATTTCTCCTGTACTCTTTTTTTTTCTCTTACTCTGTTCTCAGGTAAAATGTGTATCGAACGCCGGCTTTCAGCCCTGCTGTCAGGGATCAGCGCATGACGGAGAGCCTGCCACGCTGATGCCTGCCGACGATTATCTTCTATCTGTAAAATTGCCTGCTGCCAAGAAGACCAATCCTACCTGAGCAAACTTCTCAGTGAGAGTTTCCTCAGATGACGGCAATTATTTTCCCCATCAGACAACAGTGGTGGAAACTTTCCCTAGATCAGATATCTATCCTCTACACACACACACACACACACACACACACACACACACACACACACACACACACACACACACATCTCTGTCTTCGGGAAGAACAGCAGAAGTGATTGCAATCCTTTTGCCACAGTACAAACAGGGGGAAAGTTACATGAGGATGGCCTAGACCCCATGCCCATTTGATGGCTGACTGCAGAGTGAAAAGATCATCAAACTTCTGTTGTGCCCATCTGTGAAGAAAAAGGCTGCTGCAGAACCAGGCTTTCCTGAGAGTTGAATCTGCTATGGCTTTATCGTCCACTGCTGGCAGTGGATATGTTGAATTCGTTCAGTTCTTGGAAACAAAGGTGGTTTCTCCCAAAGAGAATGTCATCAGACAGCAAGAATGTCATTCTGCCACTTAGGTCGATTGCATCCCTAACCTTGCCTGCCAATAGCCAATCACTTGGGAGTACTGTGTACCTGTTTGCATTTCTCAATGGCTGCTTAGGCATCTCATTGTTCCTAGCATGCAAAGAACACCAATTACATGGTAGGCAGGGGTTGGAGCGTTCCTAGCTAATCTTCGCTCGAGCAATTACAGTTTTTTGTCCTTCCATAGCAATGCTGCAAATCTTAAGTTCAGAGAACCACGCCTTTGCAACAGACGGAATGGTGGGTGATGACAGGGCAGGGGACAAAGTTGACAGTTCTTCATTTAATGTGAGGACATGTTTGTTCTGTAATTTAAAAAAACAAACTTATAAAATTAGATCTGTACCTAAAAACAAATTGGAGCCTAAAACATGGACTCCAAATCATCTTCCGTCAGTCAGTCTCAAGAAGCCAAAATACACACACAGACACACGGATCTCTTCACCCAAAGGGGAATTATTAAGTAGATGCATGGCAGTAGCCTTCTGCTTTTATTGACTCTTCTATGGCATGAGAAAGCATCTATGCTGGGGGTTTTTTTTGACTTTGGACTGTTTGTTGGAAAAACAATCTCTCCTCCCTGAGGGATAAAAAATGAAACACACACACACACACACACTCTTTGTGAAACCAAAGGAGCACTTTATGGACAATTTGAACTTGAGCTTTTTGGGCTCTCGGTATCTCAGTGATCCAAAAAAAAAAACGTCATGATTATAGGAATGCTCTTCCCTTGCTTCTTCCTGCGAATATGTCGTTGATTGTTTGTTGAGTTGTGGGTTTTTTTGGAGAAAAAAAAAGATTGCACTACAAATGTGTGTGTTTGTACACATGCACACGCATATACACATATTAATATATATTATGGGACTTAATATGTATTAATATGTACATGAAATAATGTATTGTGTAAATGTATGTGTTTTAAATGTACTGTATCTTAACGCTTGTGAGGAGAAAAATAACAACTACACAGTCCGTGTTCTCTTCATGACTAGAGGCACCAGCTAGAAACTCTTCAGTACCAGGAATCATGTGCTTTATATTTTGGTGTTTTTTCCTTGATTTTTTTTTTATTTCTCTCTTTCTCTTTCTCTCTTTTTTTAAAAATGGATATACTGTTCAAAGCTTGGTGCTTTTGGAATGCTTAAGGGTAAGACCTTGATGTCACGCTTGCTTACAAGTTGCTTTTGTCCCCCTTTGCAGTTTGGTTTTCCTAAGAAAAGAAAAAGAAATCAACTTTTAGCTCTTTTGACCTTTTCGGGATTTCCTGGCCCTGTTTTGAAAGCCACAAAGTAGCCGAAATGAAAGGAGGCATGTTACATGTGTTAACATAAGGCTGTTTTGTTTGTTTGTGTGAGTGCATTTGGGCTGAGGTTGTGGTGACTAAATGTATGCGATTTCCTGTAGTGTGGGGTGATGGTTTGTTTGTACACAGGTTTGTATAGAATGGATCCAATTGCCAGCAGTATTTTTGTCTGTGCTAGACTAGGAAGCAGCTGTGGTAAAGAAAAGGTGGATTTCAGGGTTAGTTTTTGTTTGTTTGCTTGTTTTAAAAGAATGGGTCAAGCATATTTATTTTCACACTTGTGGGTTTGGTCTTCATTGCTTACCTTGTATGTTTTTGTGAGTTCCCTTTCCTCCCCCCTTTAGGAATACGCAAGGAACAATCTTAACCCACTTGGAAAACAGTTTCCTGGCTTCTGGCGGGAGGTGGCCTGGTATCAGAAAAGCAAAAAATGACACATCAGTATTTCAGATTAGCATGTTGGATGGGTTCGGTAGCTTTTTCCTGCTCTTCAGGGTCATCTTATTTGAGCTTTCGTTCAGAGTCTACATCTGAGGCATCTCTAAGTCATCTGCGTAGAAGAAAGAGTCTATAGCAGTGGTTCTCAACCTGTGGGTCCCCAGATGTTTTTGGACTTCAGCTCCCAGAAGCCCTGAGCATTGACCATAGCAGCTGGGGCTTCTGGGAGCTGAAGTCCACAAACATCTGGGGACCCACAGGTTGAGAACCACTGATCTATAGTTTTGTGATGTTAACAGAATGGGAAAAATTTTCATAGAAGTTTGTCAGGTATCAATGCAACAGAAAGATTGTGATGACCCAGGGAGAAATGCCAGTGGGCATTCGCACTAGCATATTAATTGTGTAAAGCAGTGGTTCTCAACCTGTGGGTCCCCAGATGTTTTTGGACTTCAGCTCCCAGAAGCCCTGAGCATTGTCCATAGTGGCTGGGGCTTCTGGGAGCTGAAGTCCACAAACATCTGGGGACCCACAGGTTGAGAACCACTGGAAGGGATGCTGCAGTCATAGGATTGATCCGGCTTTGGAAGTACTTTGCGACTGATTTCAAGGGTGTGTGTCAGTTAAGATGTTACTGCCCGCCTGTGGTTTCTTCTGCAGATCTGTCTTTAATTGGGCAATCCTCAAACCAAGAAGTCCAAGATCAATGCATTTTATCCCCTCTCTAGTTCTCTTTTAATATATTCCCAGACACAGATCACACTGCATTCAATTTAATACATTTTACCAAGCAAAATGCTAGCCAGACAATGATAGCCTACAAGATTGGAGGCAGGGGATGAAAAGCAGCCAAAAAAAGCAAGAAATCGTCAGTCCCGTTGTGATATTGTTTCTCCCACAATCTCTGGCTGAGATCCCGTTTTTAAGTCAGTAATTTTTTTAAACTAAGAAAGTCACAAAGATTGGCTAAGCCAAGTTCCTATTTATTCAATGGATCTGCTCTGGTTCACTGGAAAAGAGAGACAGAACATGTAAAAGATTTCTCAGATTAGTCCCATGTATCTTGGCCAATATATGGCCTTCTTCAGAGGGGACAATACATATGGAATAATAATTGTAAGCAAGGCATAGACTATAGATTTACGAAAATATGTGTGCATGTGTGCCTCATCAAATTGTATATAAAATAGATTCATTCAGAAATAGTATATTAAATAAGATAAAACGAATACATATAAAGCAAATGCTTACACAACTATTTGAAAATTGACCTGCAGGAATTTCGAATTTCAGTCTCCAGAACTTACTGCTGACCCCCGACCCCCATTCTTTTAACAGCCCCCGTGAAAAGCCATGCAAATATTTCCCGGCCAAAACACAGAAGGCTAATTTGAGAAATAAACTCTTCTTTTACAAATCCTGAGGTTTTGTATTTCCCGTTTCTTCTGCCTTTTTTGTCCTCTAGTTCAGACAAAAGAACTGGATTGAGGCCCCTATTTTTTTTTCCATTAAAATATATTATCCAGGTCCTTGTCTGCAGCATTTAGGCCACTGAGTCACACACCTTACTGGAAATTTCAGTTCCCCTGCTCCCCGCCTGCATGCTGTCACTTGCTTCATTGTGTGAGACTTGAGTTGATAGATCTGATTTTGTATCAGTTTGCATGCAAGCGAAGCAATATTTTTAAAGGAAAATACTTTACTTTAAAAGGAGTATGTATGTGTTGCAATGGGCACCATTTTAGAAGAGGCACTCCTTCCATCTAGTTTTTTTTAAAAAATAATGTTTTACTGTTAATCGGAGGTCCCATTGATTTGCAAGGTGACAGCTTCCCCACACTGATCCAGCTGATTTAAAGTGACAGTCCTAATCCTGTGTCTCAGATACCTTCCAACGAGATCTTTGTTACCCTGAGTTTTGTTTAGTAGGTAGGTTGAGTAGCATGCTCTGGTCCCTCAGACAATTTCCCTCCCTAATCCCTGGATTCCAGTGAGTGCCCAGCAAACAGGTCTGAAATGTTGAAGGGGATGGTCATCTTAAGTTCCCACAATGCAACAGAACTGATGCTATGTCAAGGGCATTGTGGGAAGTAAAAAGGGCAGCACCCCAGTTTTGATTGGAGCTTTCCCATATAGGAGAAGCTCAATGACCCATCTGTGATTGTTTGGCAGGAACTGGTCCTAAATGCAACTGCTACAGCAGACATTGAAACAATCTTTGCTTCTTGCTCCTCCAAATGCCACTGATTGTTTTATTATTATTATTATTATTATTATTATTATTATTAGTCATCATCTTCCCCCTACTACCAGCTAAGCCAGTAGCTTTACTCCCAGGTTTGCTTCAAAATAGCATGGGCTCCTTCCTCTTCCGCCACCAATGACCACCGCCTTCAGAAAGTGGCATTCTAAAGCCATGGGTTTCACCAAACAATGTCACTTTGCCAGATCAGCACTAACTTTCCAGTTGTACTTAGTTACTTGAATGTATCCAAGATGTTCACATTCAACTTAGTCATTGCTCCGAAAATAGTTTACAGAACATCAATACTTGAAATGTAGCCACTGTGCTTGGATTTAAAAAAAAAATATTTACAGGATAGAAGCAAGCCATCTTTTGCCATCACGCTGGTGATTTTACTATTATTCTCCAATCTTAACTGCATGTAGCATGAAACATGGGGGAGGGGGTAGTGGAAAATGAATATTGCTTTATAAAGTAAGGAATTTGAAAAAAAAACTTTTAAAAGGGGTGAAAAAGAAAAACCCAAGTGGAAGTGGCTATTCTAGGATTTATTCCTGTTGCAGATTTTGTATGTAGCATCTTAAAGAAAACCATTGACCTAAATACACGTATGTTCAGGTTTATGAGAGAATGTGCTGTCTGAGCTCCACATGGTTATGCTTGATAAGTTTGTCACTTTTTTTTTTAAAGAAAGTATGTTGTGTTCTTGCTTTAAGTTGTATAACACTGACTTAAGAAAATAAATTGATTTTTAATTGTTGTTTCTTCATGTCCTGGTCATCTTCAAAGGATGCTATTGTGTTATTGTTGTTAACGTGCCTTCAGGTTGTTTCTGACTTACAGTGATCCTAATGAGAACCGATGCGGAGCTTTCTGGGGGCTGAAAATGTGTGATACACCCAAAGTCGGCCAGTGGGTTTCCATGGCCAAGCAGGGAATTGAACTCCGGTCTCCAGAGTCATTGTCCAGTGCTCACACCACTGTGCCACACTGGCTCATGCTGGATGTTACTGTGTCTTTGGTCATTTCACAGTTGATTACCCTCTATTTTTTGTGTCTCCTGTTTCTGCATTTGGTGAATATGTGAGGAAGAAGTACCAATATGTTGGTTGGCCATACTCCCAATGGGTGGGCCTGCTGGCCATTCCACCTGGTGGTAGTGCCTAATGGTATTAAGGTACGCAGTAACAGAGCTATTTCCCATTGTTTCTGAACCAATGAACTGCTGACAGACACGGCCTACACTCTCTCCTTCCATGTCAATTGACTGTATGGTATGCGGATATCCCTATAATGGCATTTATTTCTGAACTTTTAACCTTCCAGATAAAGTAGATTCAAGAAAAATGCCCATCAACCAATATTTCACCTCATATTGTGGTCCCGTCCAGGTATTTGAAATGCAGTTAAACTAAACGTGCGAGCAAAGGGACTGCACTAGCCCCAGTCTCTACATCCTGTCTCTTCACATTCAGAGAGCAATGAGGACTCTTGCCACATGATTCAGAACCCTGGGGAAAAAATCAGTGTTGCAGATTGCATAGTGTGCCTCCATGTGTGCACAAAAGGCTCTCTTCTGTTTTGCTCTCCACTTATAAAGAGTGATGACAGAGGGGGGCAGTGTTATTTCATTCAATATACAGATAGATGGATAAATAAGCCTCCTTTGTACTGCTTTAATTTTTTAAGTTTGCATAAAGAATGTTGTGACCTTGGGTTGGCCTAATCAAGGTACTATCACAATATGGACTTTGTCATCAAAGCCTGATTTTCAAAACCTGAAGTAGACTTCCAGTGGTGTCCAGTTCGGGTTTTGGTTTGAATGTTAGGAGCCTGCAGCCCAATGCCCTAAAGAGATTATATGACTGATGCTGAGCTTTCTTTCTCAGCACTGTCCTCTATCAATAGGGAGCCCGTTTTATTTAAATTATTTCAGACAACCGTTAGATGCACAGCTCAAAATGCCACTCATCTCTTCTGTGGGAAATTCCAGCACCGTAGAAGTTTTCCAAAACTGACCAGTCTCTTCTCTGCCCTGGGAAAAGTACAGTTGGGTCCCAAGCTGAATTGGATTATTGAGACTGCATGTGCCCTTGGACCTCACGCATTCCTGCAGAACAATATTGACCCCAAAATTCACCCTGGGATCAGCTTAGTTGCACTGGGGGCCTAAGAGCCTTGGTAAAATCTAACTCTGTTTCCGTATGCATCCCACTGGGCCAAGGGGTCCAGTGGTTCTCAACCTGTGGGTTCCCAGATGTTTGTGGACTTCAGCTCCCAGAAGCCCTGAGCATTGACCATAGTGGCTGGGGCTTCTGGGAGCTGAAGTCCACAAACATCTGGGGACCCACAGGTTGAGAACCACTGCAAGTGAAGCTTTGCCGTATTGGGGTTGAACTGGGAATAGCAACAGCATGTTGCTTGGCTGGAGACCACCACAGCCATTTCTTTTCAGCAGCAATGGGAAGAATTCTAGGAGCGTGGAGGGCTGTCTCATGACTGGCATAAATGAACTTGATCATCACGACACTTAGTGCATATGGGGTCTGAAATCCCCTCACCCTTCCCCATTTTAGTCCAGGGCTGGGGAAACTTTGGCCCATCAGGTGTTGACTTCCAACTCCCAGCTGCCTGAGCTAGCGTGGCTGAGAGATGCAGCAGAAAACATCTGGGCAGCCAAAGATGCTCAAGCCCTGCTAGGCGGTGAGTCGCAAACTCTAGTCCTCTGGCTCGTTTGGACTTCCACTCCCAGAAGTCCCAGCTGCCTTGGCCAATGGTCAGGAATTCTGGGAGCTGAAGTCCAAAAAAATCTGGAAGAGCAGAGTTTGGGAAAACACGGAGCTAGAAGAATGCAGAGCCCTCCAGACGCTGTTAAACTGCAGCACCCATCATGCAGCCCATGAGTCTCGAAAGGGTTGCCTTTCGGCTTCTCTGCCGGCAGGAGGCGTCTGCTCTCCCGTTCCGCCACGGCCCGACGAAGCTTGTCCCTCGAAGGCCACCATCGGGCCTTCCGGTTTCCCCGCCCCTTCCTCCTCCCCCCACGTGGTCCAGGGAAGGCAGTTGGGGCGATCTTGCCTTTCTGGGATCGGCCGGAGTGGCGGCCGTTTTGGGAGGGCAGAAGGCAGCCCTATGCCGCCGCCGCCGCCGCCCCGGCCGGGGAAACAGGCGCAGTCCCCGGGGAGCGTCCGGGTCCGTTTTTAAGATGTTTTAGGAGGCGAGTCGGGGCTCCTCCGCGGCGCGGGGCGGATGCATTGTTCCCAGACCGGGCATGCCTTTCTCCTGCCGGGGGCTGAGGGGGCTGAGGCTGACGGCTGATCCCTGGGGGAGAAGAACAACGAGCGGCTGGTGGTGGAAGACGATCCGTAGCGTGGGTATTACTATTCTTATGAACGTTTCAGTTTTTTGTTTTTTTCTGAAAGAAAGCCGGGGGGGGGGAGAGGGAAGGAACATGTGGCCCTCCAGATGTTGGGAAAGCATGATTCCCATCGCTCCTCGCCTCTGGCCAGTCAGGATGGCGCGGGTGGGCCTTGTAATCTGGAGAGCCACCGCTTCCCCATCACTCCTCTAACGGCATACCGGTTTTGCTTACATATATGGATGTGTTATATATATAATATGTGTATGTGTGTATAAGTGGTTCTCAACCTGTGGGTCCCCAGATGTTTTTGGACTTCAGCTCCCAGAAGCCCTGAGCATTGACCATAGTGGCTGGGGCTTCTGGGACCTGAAGTCCACAAACATCTGGGGACCCACAGGTTGAGAACCACTTTGTGTGTGTATGTATATGTGTATACACACACACACACACACACAAACACACACACGTGTGTGTATATGTATACACACACACACACACACACATGTACATATACACACATATCAGCCCTCCACATTTACGGGTTTCACTTCTGCAGATTTGATTATTCACGGATTATTTGCTGTCCCCTCTGCTGCCTCCCTATGCCATTTTTAATAGGGACTGCAAGCCTCATGAGACTGAGAAACTGCGAACGAGACTTGTAAGTCCCTCTTAAAAGTGGTGTGGGGCAGGAGTGGAGGGGGCCATAAGCCCCACCAGCCACCCACTTCTGCCTTGTGAAGGAACCCTGAGGCCTCAAAGGAATCCACAGTGGGGTTGAATGTGGTGATTATACCTTTTTTTGTTTGTTCAATGTGGTTTGGGAGGGCCTAGAGTCATTCACAGTTTTTCACTTTCATAGGGGGTCCTGTGCCCCTAACCCCAGCCAATGTGGAGAGATGACTGTATATCTATATCTATCTATATAAAGTGGACTGTCTGCTTTTCAGCCCCATGATGTGATTGCACTACCAAAGTTGTTGCAATGTTTTGTAGCTCCTAGAATGTTGTAGTTGGGACAGACCTGGACCATCCTTTTTTTTTGGGGGGGGGTTACAGTCGTCCCACTTTTCAAGCTCAGAGTGGCATACATGATGTATCTCCCTATACCACTCCACAACAGCAGTGAGGTAGGTTAGGCTGAGAAAGATGAGATCTGACAGGCCCAGTGCCACCCACTGATCTTTGTAGCCACTTGAGGATTTGAATACAGGTCTTTTGACTGCTTGTCCAACACTCTTCACCGCTGCATTACAGTGGTTCTCTTGATCATCTAGTTGAGCCCTGGTTTTCATTTTTAGAAAACTGAAAACTTGACCTGAAGCTGGAAATGTTTTTCTATAAGATCTGCAAAGCATTTGGGAGTAATTTGAAGTAGTTGTGATAATGCCTATTTAATACATGGCATCTCTATAATAAAGCCAGTGAAGGAAGATACATAGAATAAAGTTTTAAATTTGCTTGAATATAGTGGGCCCTCTGTGTATCTGGGGGTTCCATTCCAAAACCCCTGCAAATAACAGGATGCACAAATGCTCCCATCCCATTGTATTCAGTGATTGCAATGTGTATGTATCAGTGTGCACGTGCCACCATTTTAAGAATAGGATGTGATGCTTTGCGCAAGCATAAATTTGCAAGTGAGCAGGGCACATCGTAATATGTTTAAACGATATTATTTGTTTGTTTCCTAATCACATATTTTAATTCAAAAACTTATGGGCTGTTACAACAATCTACTGGATTCTTTGTTACTGTTCTTTGTTGCTTTTTTACTGGAATATCTTTGTTACTGTCTCTGACAGCATCTTGCAATGGCGGAAGAGCTGAGAACTGTGACTGGCAACCAGGCAAAGAGGCTGAAGAGTAGCAACTGTGGAAGGGAGGAAGAAGAGAAAGAGGAAGATGGAAAGCAGGAGGGGAAGGGGCATGCAATGAAGCGGTTCAAGGCCAGCGAAGAGGACGTCGAGGATGGGACCAAGAGGTTTCCAAAGAGGAAGATTGTGCTGCTGATGGCGTATTCAGGGAAAGGCTACCATGGGATGCAAGTGCGTGGCAGAGTGTGCATTGGGGAGGGGGAATGGGATCCTGGTGAAATATCTGATGCATGGAGGAGGAGTGCAGAGAAGAGCTGAGTTATTTCTTCATATATACTTGAGCCTTGGTTCTCAAGTGTGTTTATTATAGGTCAGGATTCGTTTTAGGGCTGCTGTTCCCTAAAGAGAAGGCTACCTTATTCACCTGTCTATATCCTACAGGAGGAGTCATTTGAGAAGGCTCCTGTTTCCAAATGGAAGCTGGATTCCATCAGTGCTATCCATTCTGCTGTTGTCCTCCTGAGTTCCAGTGGTGCTTGGCCTGACCATGATATCTTAGTGAACAGATACAGGGCTGCTAGAGCGCTAGTGTAGCATAGAGACTGAGCTTTGGACCCCCCCCCCGCATACCAAACTTTGTGGATTCTCAATCCCATTATGTACAATAGTGTAGCAAAATGGCATCACATTTATAAGGTGGCAAAGTCAGTTTCCTTTTTGGAATTTTTAGACATATTTTCAAGCTGCGGTTAGTTGGATCTTTGGCTACAAAATCCATGGATATGGAAGGATGACTGTAAAAAAATTCTGTAAAATTTGAAGCCGGAGAAGAGAATGGGTTTTTCTAGAGTGGGGTGTTTAAGGGGAAACTGAAGTTTTTGGTAAAATTGAAATATATGCAGCACTTTCATATCAAATCCACACTTGTTTTACTGCTTTAGTGACATAAAATGCATCATAACTTACTTAGTGTATGACATTGTACTGTTTGGAATGCTTAAAAAAAGTAAAGTAGAAGCCACAAACTTTGTAATAAAAGTAAAATGTATTATTTAGGCAGAAACAATCTTAAAGACTAGGCTAGCAACATAATCGGATACAAAGTTTTAACTCAATGTTGAAAATAAGAAACTTCAATAGTGTGTTACGCAGGCAGTGAAGGCACTTCATTGACTGTCTTCATGCTGATCTTCACACGACAGTTCCCAGCAAATAAAACCTTGCTTTGAGAAGCATTTTATTAATTCCAACAAGGAAAATATTGTAATGAAGCTTTTTTTTTTCCTTGAGAACACCTCTCTAGAAATCTCTATGGTCAAATTCTGGTGGAAGCCGACCATAGAATTGCACTGGAGAACATAGAGATTCCTAGAGAGAATCAAATTCAAAATTATCAGATCTGTGAAAGAGAAACCAGTGCACATGGAGGGCTGACTGCATTTTTTTCTTCTTCCCCACCCTTTCCTCCTTCCAGCGCAATGTGGGGAATTCTCAGTTCAAGACAATTGAGGATGACTTGGTGTTGGCCCTCATTCGGTCCGGATGCATCCCAGAAAACCATGGAGAAGACATGAAGAAAATGTCTTTCCAGAGATGTGCCAGGACGGACAAGGTGATGCTCTTTTGTGTGTGTCATTTCTGTATTGTTTGGCTATAGGGCAGGGGTAAATCTAGAGGTCTGGGAACCAACTCCTCCCCACCCCCGTACCCACTGTGGGACACCCTGCACTTGAAATCAAAATGGGAAGTGGGTAGGAGTTTGCTTTCAGTTTCGTTTTTTTAAAAGCTCTTTTTTTGACCACCCCATCTCCAAGCATGAATCTCTTGCACCTTGTTTTAATGGAGAAGTGTTGGCAAATGTGCTCATTTCTTGTGTTACTCTGGATATTTGATTCAATTGAATCAAAGAGTTGGAAGAGGCCTTATAGCATATCCAGTCCATCCTCCATTCAGCCAGAACTTGAACATCCCTA
This sequence comes from Iguana delicatissima, assembly GCA_948472985.1. Classification (NCBI taxonomy): domain Eukaryota; kingdom Metazoa; phylum Chordata; class Lepidosauria; order Squamata; family Iguanidae; genus Iguana; species Iguana delicatissima. The sequence continues at coordinate 830,720 of CAOKZL010000404.1, forward strand.
ACAGAAACCAATCTTTGTTTAAAGACTTTCAGTGAGGAAGCCAGTCTTCCTTTCCATATACTGGCAGTTGATCCTTTTTTCAGACTGCTCTTACCATCAAGAGGCTTCTCCTGAAATGTAAGCCCACTAAATCTAGTCCTGCTCTTTGGACTAGATATCAGAATTTTACCTTTTTCTGTGCTACAGCCATTAGCTGTGGTTGCTTTGGAATTCTGGGAGCTGTAGTCTTTAAAAAAATGGTTCCAAGTTCTGCCCATACTGCTTGACATAGGAATGTCAAGGTTCTTGAGTCTGGTTACATTTTAACTTACTGTAACTGATAGAACTGCTAGGATCTATGATTATGACCCAAAGTTACTCTGTCCTTTAGCTTTTGATGGAAACCCCCTCATTGCTTATTAATACCTGCCTGTTGATTAAATGCAGGGTGTTTCTGCAGCTGGGCAAATCGTCTCTCTGAAGGTCTGGCTAATAGAAGATATTTTACAGAAGATCAACAACCATCTTCCTCCTCATATAAGAATTCTTGGTAAGGATAAAAGAATTAATAATGGGAGACCCAGGGCTGAGTCTTGATCTGGTTGTAGCTTCTAGCCCTTTTGAAGCTGAGCAGAGTTTGAAAGCATTACTTTTGGGGGGAGGATAACTCCCAGAATGCTTCAACCAGCATGGAATTCTGGGAGTTATCACGCATTTTTTTTTTACATATAACTGCATGTGAGTGTATGCATGTGTGTTTTACATTTAGGCCTCAAAAGGGTCACAGGAGGGTTCAACTCCAAGAACAAATGTGACGCCCGAACCTACTCTTACATGCTGCCAACATTTGCTTTTGCGCACAAGGACTGTGATTTTCAGGATGAAAGGTTCCGCCTGAACACAGAGACTTTGACGACCGTCAACAGCCTCCTGGCTTGCTACAAGGGGACTCATAATTTCCACAACTTCACCTCCCAGAAGGGGCCCAAAGATCCTAGTGCCAAACGTTACATCATGGAGATGTATTGTGAGGAGCCCTTTGTGAGAGAAGGCACGGAGTTTGCTGTGATTAAAGTGAAAGGCCAAAGTTTCATGATGCACCAGATCCGTAAGATGATTGGCCTGGTGATCGCCATTGTGAAGGGCTATGCCTCAGAATCCATAATGGAGAGGAGCTGGGGAGAGGAGAAGGTGGATGTCCCTAAAGCCCCAGGGCTGGGCCTGGTTTTGGAACGGGTTCACTTTGAAAAGTACAATAAACGTTTTGGCAACGATGGATTCCATGAGGCCCTGGAATGGGCTGAGGAAGAAGAGAAGATTTCTGCTTTCAAAGAGAAGTACATCTACCCCACCATTATAAGCACGGAGAAAGAAGAGAAGTCCATGGCAAACTGGCTGGAAACTCTATCTAACCATGACTTCAATTCCACTGCATCAAGGACACAGGCAGACAACAGAGACACACAGGTAATGAGGATGAAATAGCGTATGTTAAAACAATCTTTGTTCTTTGCCAATGTGTCTTTATCACTCTTCCCTGCCCTTTTCTTAACTCTTGTGCCATTGATCCTTTCCCCATCAGGTTTCCCATTTTTATCACATTCCACCCGTCCTCCATGGATGCTTATTATGTCCACAAAAAACAACAAACGCATAAGCTTTTGTGGAACTCAGTGCACTTCATTGGATGCAGGAAGTTTTATCCTCAGCTGACAAGTGTGTATACATGCATACTTGCAGATCAGTGTGTGTATGTATATAAAGAAGGAGGGAGAAAAAATGTAAACAGTGGGATCATATGGCAACGCAATAACAACAGAGTGTTCAAATCAAGCTGTAAAATAAAGAGTATTCTCAATAGCTTTGTCAGCAATTACTGCTGTTCTCAATGGCCCTTATGGTTTGCACACAGTTAAGCTTTGACTGAATTCTTACATTTGTGTGTTTCCAGGCCATTGCTCTCACTATAATGTGTGTGTTTGCACACAGTTAAGCTTTGACTGAATTCTTACATTTGTGTGTTTCTTTGTCATTGCTCTCACTATAATATGCGTGTTTGTATTTTTGTTATATTATTCAGTGTGGTTCCTAGAGGATCCCAGGGTAGAAAATTGGCCCCTGGACCAAGCACAAGTTGCCCACTCCTGCTTTTATGCATTATAAAACTCTTCACTGTGTTTGAAGCATATTAATATGGCTATACCACGTTTGACTGCTGGGGACCACTAAAGGCTAGCACATAACAGAACTTGCTAGTTGTGGAAAGCAAAACAGAGCTGTGATCAGGACTGGTCAGGGTTACAGTTTGCTGTCAAAGCATGAGACACTTTCGGGCTTTCTCTGAGTTAGAAAGGCTGGGCAACATCCTGGAAGAGTCAGTGTCTGGAAAGGTAAATAGCAGTGGGTAAGTTGCAGCTACATGTTTTCATGGTGAATTATGGAGGTCGCCTTGTTGTGAAGCTTGGCTGTTGTTTCTTTTTCAGACCAACGATCCTGAAGGCAGTGATGGATTTGGAGATGACTCAGACTGAACTGAAATCATTCCGGAAGGTGGCATATAATGGCATGAAGTTTGGCCCATGTTGATCCAAGCAGCCTCTGTTCAGAAAACTCGGGCTTTTGTTGAAGTGGCATTCATCTGCTTGCGTAAAGACAAATCGGTCAGGTTGGACTGAGACAGGAAGAAAGGCTGAAGTGACACTTGAAATGGGCTGCTTATCTCTGTTTACAGCACACAAAAGGGCAATATGTCTGCTAGAGTTAGTTGTGCATTCCTTATGCTTGATTTAGAAAATTGTTTTAAAAAGTCAGCCGAATTATGTCACGTTGCTTCCTGAGATAACAAAACAAAATCTTCCAGAGGACTTAAGGTACTAACTGGTACAAGGTATTAGTAAAAATGCTTTATTTTGTTTTGAAAGGCCAAACTTCCTTGCTCCTCTTCCAGGCTTTCTGTAGCCATACTTCCTTCAATTTGGCCAAGGAATAATTGACTCTTAATTGCCATATGTTTTGTCTCTTGCCACTCAAGGCAAAATAATGTTTTGGTTTGAACAGTTTCTCACTGGGGGATCTCTATTGTTTTCCTTTTATAAAAAAATATTGTCTTATACAGAGCTTTCAAAAAGCATAGCTCTGCTCTTAAAATAAAGGCTTCTTGTGATACAATGTAGAAGAATGATCTCTATATTTCCTTTTTGTGGAATTATGAATAGAGCATAGGAGAGTAATAACAACTGAAAGTGTATTTTTCCCTGCATTTTTTTGCAAGAGAACAAGAGATAAGGTAACTGCACTGGCTAAAAGTAGCTAATACAAAATTGAGACAAATATAACAAATACCTATCATGAGGAAGTTGAGGTTAAAATAATCATACAGCATGTGCATTTTGACAATGCTAGGTTTTCTTCAGTGCTTTTAAGTGAAATAGAATCTATCATTCCATAAGGCTAGAATAAATATTTTTAGGTTTTTCCTTCATCTCTGGATAATTGTCTAAGCTGTGCTGTTTTCACCATGTAGAATCTACACTGCCAGCCTCATGAAATTGTAATTATTGTCTTGTTATTTCATTTATGAGTGCTGAAGAAGAACTTGTAGGTTGAAATGTGTCTTCATTATGGAGATTTTAACTTTAGTTTACATGTTGTGTATTGGTCATATTTATTGGTCATAACATTTGCTCAAATGTTGTATTAATGGGGATTGCATTTGCTTTACCCCTTTTTATCTTGTATTCTTCTATTGGGAAGGCCAATTCCTTTGTTTCTACTTCTCTCTCCACTCGCTCTTCTCAGTTCCCCATCTCTGAAATGTAAGATTTAATTCCTGAACTCAATTGGGAAGGAGCCACTTTATGTATCACAAAGTACTAGACAGAGGAATAGATCCCTTTAGTATAGAATTCATGCCTAAAAGCATGAGATCCCATCTGATCTTGGAACCTACATAAGATCAGCCCTGGTTAGTACTTGGGAGGCTGCCAAAAATTACCAGGTGCTGTAGACTATATTTCAGATGAAGGAAGTGGCAAAACCACCTCTGAGTAGTCCTTGTCTTTTTAAAATTGATTTACATTCAAAAAGGATTTCAGTTACATCCAATAATGTTCCACTATAACAAAAGCAGGAAAATAAAAACACGAAAGGAGGAAAAACCACCACATTAGTCATACGTTTCTATAAAAGTGGACAAAATGTGTCCGTTTGTAAATTTTGTCTATACATCATTCTTTCAAATGTTGCAAGTACTGTTAGATCTGCTAGCCATGGATCACAGGTGGAGAAAAATGATCTTTCCAGTAGCAAAGTATCAGTCTTTTAGTAGTCAAAAAGATCACAATCAATCAATCCATTTCTGTTGGCCATTTGTTAATTTCTAAGAAACAGGTAAGTAATTCAAAAAAATATACATGTCCCTGTATATCAAGGAACTTCCAAAAACCAAATTTATTCATGTGATTACTTTCACAATTTAGTGTCTATGGGACAACTTCAAAACATATGCGTTAAGGAAGCATTGGCAGTGTTAGATCTCCAGCAGTTTACTGATTTGGAAAGCCCTTTCTTGAATAAACATGGCAACAAACATACCCAAAAGAGCAATTTCTGCTGTATAACATGCAGTTGGAGATCTATAGCCGTACTAGTTATAGATGTTAAAACTGATGGCCATTAATTAGAACTGGATATTCCAATTCTCTATTCCATTCTTGTAAGCCTTGCATGTTATATTTATAGGTAACAGATTTGTATATATAAATCATTAGTTTGGATACTTGGTGGGCCTCATTTCCTGTCTCTAATCAGGGAACTTCAGATGTACTTAAAGCAGTAAGGCCAAATCTGGATTATAACCAATGTTTCAGTTGTAGCTATTGCCAGTTCGCCGGCAGAGTTAGTTTCCACCGCTCTTCCAAATTTAAAAAGGCAACAACTCGCCATCAACGCCAAGTATCATCCTGAAAGTCAGCAACCCCATAAAATCCCTTCCGCACTTATTAGCAAGAACAAATCTTGTGCAACAGATGGCCAATTTAACTTTTCTACCTGTCTTTAGCCCCCGGGGGAGGGGTTTCAGAAGCGAAGTAAAATCCACAATAAAAGCAGCATAATGGAGGGGAAAATGGGGCAGCAGCAAAAAATAAATTGTAAAGCTTGAAAAGCTGTGTATTCTAAATATTGATACCAAAAGAGTGTGTCTGTGTGTGTATATATACACACACACGTGTGTGTATATATATACATATACACACATACAAATGTATACATATATATACACACATATATATACAGACGCATATATATACGTACATACATATATACTTATGTACATATACAGACATACATATATACACACACACACATATATTGGGCCTTGTGCTGTATAATACACTCTCTCCGCTCCTCTCTGGTGAGGCTCCCAGGGGGGTCTTCGCACAGGCACTTTTCCTTGGTCTGACCGACCTCCCGGGCGCGGGGGGAAGCAGGGGGAAGCAGGGAGAGGCGCTAAAACTGATTTAACACCCCTGTCCCTCAGGAAAAACAACCACCGGCCCCCCCTCTCTCCCCTCAGCCTAGTCTGCGCTCCCTCCCTACGCCGGGCGAGGCCGTTTTCTCTCCCCGCATGCGCACTGCACAAAAAACAAAAGTCCCGAGTCCGCGGCGCGAGGGAGCGGCCTCGCTTCAAGGACGGCGAGGCGAGGCCACAGCGGACCCGCTTCGCCCTTCTCGCGAGGGAGGCCGAAATTAAAACCAACTTGCGCTGTTCCTCGCGGGCACCCGTAGGCGAGCGGATGCGCCCGTTTTGGTTTCCTCCCCACGCCCCTCCCCTTTCTCCCTCCGGCCAGTTTCCTGCCCGGAACAAATAGCTGCGGCTGGTCCCCGGCGAGGAGGAGCTGGCGGAGGGAGGAGGGCAGAGGCGGCCTCGCCGCGCGCAACGGACTCCGGCTCGGACGGCCTCCCGCGGCTGCTCCGGGCGCTGCGGACGGAAGGCGAGGCGGAGCGACGGGGGAGCGTTGGTCAGTTCCGGGGGGGAGGGAGAGCGGGGCCGCGCGGGGGTCGGAGCGAGGGCCGGTAGCCCCTCCCGCTTCGTGGGCGGAGGAAGGAGGAGGGGAGGGCGCTGGAGGAAAAGTACGCCCCGTGTCTCTCTCTGCCCCCCATGGCGAAAAGAAGGGGGGGGTCTCCAGTTTCCTTCAGCGCTGATGTCGGACGGAGGGAGGGAGGGAGGAGGCTGGCTTGGGGAGCCGCGCTGCCGTTGTAGCTGGCGGGGCTTGGGCTCTCGGAGGAGTTGCTTCGCCAGACCACGTTCCCACCCGCGAGCTCCGGGGGGCGCCCGGGCTTCTTCTCGCCGCTGTGGTCTCCGTAGCAGCCCGTGGGGGTCTGTAGGTGGGGCGGCCCGAGCGGAGCCTGGCGGCTCGGCGGCGGGGTCCGCCATCCGGATTTGCCCCCGCACTCCTCTCCAACCGTGGCCCACATCGCCGCGTCGGACGAGCTTGCGCTGCTGCTTGGTTGGGTCGGTGCGTCTTCCCGGGGAGGAGAGTTTGGCAGGTTGCAGCGCGTATTGTCTTGACTGATTCTTTCCTGGACAAGCATGTCTGTGGCTATTTCCGCACTAAGCTGTTATAGCGCTCTGATGCCACTTTCAACGTCCTGTGGAATCCTGGGGTTTTGGCCCCTCCCGGAATTGCAAACCCCAGCATTCGATACGATGTTGGGAAAGTGGAATCATAGCGCTATAACAGCCTCGTGCGGAAATGACCTTTGAAAAGGAGGTAAGCGAGTAGGGTGGTATCCTCCCTTGCATTTGTAGGCCCGTCTGAAATGGTGGTAGCTTGATTTAAATCGATGCTTTGGTTTTGGTTTTTCAAAGCCTGGCTATAAAATGCATGCTTTGCTTTCCTTTCCTTTCCTTTTTTTTATTTTTATTTTTATTTTTAAAGGTTTACAGTAATTTCGTGAGGCGGGGTAAATGGAGAGGGGTCTGGTCTAGGATTGCCCCGCCGCCCCCCCCGGTGCATTTCGTGGATGAATGTGGTGATTTGAGTTCTGGCATCCTTGAACTGCCCCCTACCCCAGGCATTCCTGCCAGATAGTGCAATGCAGTGGAGTAGTGTTTTCCTTATCTTTGTGAAGACTGATCTAGTGACTGATTTTTAAAAGGTTATGGGGACCTAGCCTGATTCTATGAATCATAAAATCATGGAGTTGGAAGAGACCTCAGAGGCCATCCAGTCCAATGACTAGATGACTGCGAGACCACACTCTCCTTGTTTCTTAAAAGTTCTGGTGATCAAGATTTGAGGGTGGGAGTACATGAGGGAGAAGGCTGGGATGGAGAAGAGTATTAGGAGAGGTTCTAGCTGTTCTGTATGCATCAAAGGTCTCTAGTTCTGTCTTCAGCATCTCTAGTTAAAGCAGAAGTGGGAAACTGCTGCTCCTCTGAGTACTGTCGAACTGCAATATTGGTTAGCCCTAGGTACAGAGATCTTGCTGCTGCAGTCGTTCAGTCTTTCTAAAGATGTGAATTTGACTTCTGCTGCTGCAGTTGGAAGACAAATTTCTGCCTCTAGAGGTTTGCAGTTTCTAAATATGGTTGAGAAGATAGAGGAGGATAGAGCCAAGGTAGACAAATATTAGATTGGGCGTGAATGTGCAGCTAAATGCCAGAAAGATGTTTCCCTTAATAGAACTTTATGAACTTTTTTTTTTTTTTTTTTTTTTTTAGAATTGGGAACATTCAAAAGGTGATAATGCACCATGGCAATGGTCCCCCAAATGCCCAACGCCAGCTCCAAAGATCCCGCTCCTTCACTGGCAGCGAGACTGAAGATCAGCAGGCAAATCTGCCCCAGTCTCCAGCAGCTTCATTTGCTCCTTCTGCAAGCCCATCTGCACCACAGTCTCCTGGTTACCAAATCCAGCAGTTTATCATGAGCAGAAGCCCTGTAGCCGGGCAGAACGTGAACATTACTTTGCAAAATGTTGGCTCAGTTGCTACAGGGAACCAGCAGATCACGCTTACTCCGTTGCCGATCCCTAGTCCGACGTCCCCAAGTTTCCAGTTCAGCCCACAGCAAAGAAGATTTGAGCATGGGTCACCATCCTACATCCAAGTTACTTCACCATTGGCACCACAGGTTCAGTCTCAGAGTCCCACACAGCCTAGCCCTGTGCCAGTACAGTCCATATCGAATGTTCGAGCTTCAGGGCCCAGCTTGGGGATGTGCAGCCAGAGCCCAACACGAGGCTTTGTTGATGCCAGTGTGCTTGTGAGACAGATCAGCTTGAGCCCTTCTAATAGTGGACACTTTGTGTATCAAGAAGGCTCTAGCATAGCCCAGATTTCTCAAGGCACCACAGCTCAGGTACAGCTTTCATCTTCTGGAGCATCTGGTACGGGTAGAGAACGCAGGCTGTCTCAGCCCCATTCACAAACTGGTGGCACAATCCACCATCTTGGACCACAGAGCCCTGTAGCTAGCGGAGCCAACATCCAACCTTTGCCTAGTCCTGGTCATATTGCAACAAATAACCTGCCACCACAGATCAGCAATATAATCCAAGGTATGCAGCAGCAGCAAGTTCTGCAAGGGCAGCAACTGAGCAGACCCCTAGGATATGATAGAACTTCTGGTGGGCTAATAGCTGGGGTTGGAGGACCTCCTGCTTTTGGAATGACATCACCACCACCTCCTACAAGTCCTTCCCGAGCTACTGTACCACAAGGGCTGACCAGCCTCCCTCTCGCTCCATCCATCTGTGCCGTGGTAAAAAAGCAAAAGAAACTGGAGGAGATTCCCCCAGCTACCCAAGAAGCTGCCCAGATGAGAAAACAGTGTTTGGAGCACCATCTCAAGCAAATGGAGATTTTGAAAGATGCTTTCAAAGAGTATTTGATTGAGCTGTTCTTCCTGCAACACCTTCAAGGAAATATGATGGATTTCTTAGCTTTTAAGAAGAAGCATTGTGTGCCATTACAAGCATATCTTAGGCAAAATGACTTGGATCTAGAGGAGGAGGAGGAAGAGGAGCAGTCTGAGGTTATCAATGATGAGGTAAGAGATCTTGCTTCAATCATTCAATCTTTCTGAAGTTGTGAATTTGGCTTCTACTGCTGCAGTCATAAGCTCGAAGTAACTCTAGCTGAAATCAGTTTGACTAAACATAATTAGGACTGCGTAGTAAGGTTTACTGAACTGGCAGGTAACGTAGCAGCTGAAGTCTCAGTTATGGCATGACCCTAATGTGGCCAAAGAACATAATCTTGGCCCTTAGGATCAGGGTTAAATCTAGCAGTGTCACACATGGGCAGGCAGTGTGGTGTAGTCAGTAATATTGATCAGCATGATGTGAGTTCAAGTTGTGTTCTTGCTTAAACATGAAGCTCAGTGAGTGTCTCATGGCCAGTAGCCAAGATGAACCTGCTTTGCAGACAATTTATGATGAACTGCAGAAAATTGTCCGGGTGAAAATTCTGATTAATTCTGTTCTCAACTCATTAGAGGAGAGAGCTGGATTGAAATATGGCATGGCTTTAAAGCAGTTCTGCACAGGATTACAACTTAAAATAATAATGATTTTTTAAAAACCCTTTGCGTTTGGGAATTGCAACATAAAAGTTTTTCTTCCAGTTGCAGCCTAACTGTATGTTGTCAGAAAAGTTGTGTTAAGAGCAGGTAGAAGTTGTAGAGCGCCCTTGTATTCCCGTTGGTCATGTTCATAGAAAGACTTTAGATGTGAGTCTAAAGGACAAACTTAACTGTCAAAAAGGAAGTTCAGCTACATGATCTGTGGTTAGTTTTATGTTTGTTTAGTCAGAAGTAAGCTGCGCTGCATTGTGAACTGACATAATAGCCAGTTTAAGCTAGCCATAACAATTTATGAGATGTGCAGTTGTTGACTTACAAGACATCTTTTCTTGAAAGGCATGTGTACCTTTGCAAGATGTGTACATTTTCATGTATGTTTCCAATTAAACATTGTAGGTGTTTTGACCCTTTATGTCATGTTAATGAACTTTTTAATGGCATTTCTTAATAATGTAATGACCTAATTATTTCCATCCAAGTGATGATTGTGGCAGTATGGCCCAAGAGAACTATAGATGAGGAGATTTCTCATACTGCACCAGCTGATTGATCTCCTAACTGTTAATCTGGGTTTAAATTTGTATCCAGGAGATAAAATTGAGTTAGAGATAAGGAGGATTGACAACAACCAGTACAAGTAAGATCAGGTTTTTATATTTAAATTATTTTTTTTCTTATTTAAATCAGATTTCAGTTTTTTTCTCAAAACAAATAGTGAAAAAAGAGCCTAGGTCAAATTATGAATATCTCTAATGATATTCTGTGAATAAGTTACCAGAAGTTTATGGAGATGGGATCTGTCCTGTTGTTATGTGTATCAATTGCACATGCTCTAAGCGCAAAGATAGAGGAGGTCAGTGAATAGAGAATTTTGAAAGAAGGAGTAGATCTGAACAAGGCAGAAGAGATGCAAATTCAAGAGATACCACTTTTGAGGAATGGCCAATTAATCTGAACACTATTCAGGAGAATTGCTTAGTATATACCTATTGTTTAATGAAACTTACATTGTTGAATATACGTTAAGCTATATTAAACAGAAGAAAAGTTCTGTTAAATACATACCTCTGCTGAAAATGATGATTTAAATAAAGTCTTCCTCACTGGTGCTTTAAGTTGTTATTTAAATAATTAAAATTGAGTCCTTTGGAGAATTTAAATGAACATGATGAAAATGATACGAACTCTACTGTTGTTGTTGTGTGCCTTCAAGTCATTTTTGACTTATGATAACCCTAAGGTGAACCTATCATGTGGTTTTCTGGGGCTGAAAGTGTGTGATGCACCCAAGGTCACCCAGGGGGTTTCCATGGCCTAGTGGGGAATCCAACCCTGGTCTCCAAGGTCCATAGTCCAATGCTCAAACTATTACTGCACCATGCTAGCGCACACAAACCATGCTACGTAGCTTAAAATGTGTAATTATGTGTAGGCTCCTTGTTTAAAAAATTGCTCTTGATAAAGTCCTGTTGAAATCCATAATAGGAGTTAAGGAAGGTCTTTAAGGGTCATCTGAACAGATAAGATGGCACATAAAAGTTGTATAAATTTTGTAGTCTGTAATTTAACAAACTATACTAATAAAAACTTGAAATAGAAATCTTTAAATATGACATTGCTCTCTTCTAAAGGATTTCTTAATTTTTCCCTGAATGGTATTTTTTTAAGTTAAAAATAAGTTATATTTCCTTTTTCTTGTGTCACTTAAACAGATATAGGAGATTTTCACTAAAATTGCTCATGGAATTCAGCCACAATATTGCAAGTATTTCTGTTTGGGACAGTGGTCTTTCCTAGTTTAGAGGACAGGGCAAGTCTCCTATTTTTGTTCTGTGGTTCTAGCTGAGCCACAAAATTCAAAGCTTTTCCTCCTTTTAATACCCAGTTGAGAAATCAGGTTTTTATCCTTGCTAAAAGAATTGACCCAGGTGCACCTACAGAAGGCTTGTACAAAACCATGATGAGAAATAAACTTCTGTGAGTGTTGACCAGTTCTTTCTTTCTTTCTTAATTTATTTATCGGGAAAAAAGGCACTTTGGGAGAATCTCCTTTATTTGTACTTTATGATCTTCCTGTCTTATTCCCTCCCCCCCCCCAGCCTTCTTCATCACCTTCTGCTAAAGCAATGCACTTCATCCCTTGCCTGGGTGGGCTGATCACTATGAGAATGGGGATGGGGGGTGGAAGAGAGAATGAAGGCTATGCTCATGGCTTATTAAATGTTGGGGCTCTTCTGAGTGTGAATTGTCTTGTCATGCTAATTTTTTTGTCTGTTAAAAAGCCAAGATCTTGAAAGCTAACCCGTATTATTGCCCAGCCTAAATTTCAAGGTAGACGGTTCTCGGCAAGAGACAACGGTAAATCGCAGCTTAGTCTGTCCCTTGCTCAGTTCTGCTGTTTTCTGACAAAAGAGAACTTTGCTGAAAAACAATGGATTCAGGCTGATTCGCAGTGCTTTACATTTTGTTACAATCCCCTCTTCAGTGAGGAACCGTAAATCCAATGCAGCATGGGGTGTGTTGATCAGATTTAAAAAGAAGAAGAAGAAATAGAAAGCAAAAGAAAATGATTTCCCTTCTTTGTTTTTCCCCAAAATATCTTCTCTCAGGTAAAGGTTGTGACAGGAAAGGATGGGCAGACTGGTACTCCTGTTGCTATAGCAACCCAGCTTCCTCCAAATGTTTCTGCTGCTTTTTCATCTCAGCAGCAACCATTTCAGGTACTTTTTCAATGGTTCTAAACTTGTAGTTTCATCCCAGATTATTACTATTATTCTCATTCAGATTTGATATTTGAAAGCAGAATCTGTATTTTCCCGAGAGCCCATGCCTTCTCATCTTAAAACCAAAATGACCGTAAAATCTTTAAACTTTTAGATGCATGAGTGTTTATGGAGCGTTGAGGAAGCTCCCCCCACTCCCGCTTGTCTCAAAGTTGCTGGCTTATTTCATTAACCTTTTGGCTTTTAATGTGTTCCACTTTGGTTTGCCTGTGTTTTGGTTCCTTTGTGCGTTCTGCATAGCAGTAGTGTGAGTTTCTCTCTGTCTGTGGCAATATGACTAGACCTCTTCTAAAATCCTTTTCTCTTTTTTCATCTTCAGTTTGGAAGTTTTTTTTTTTAATGCAAATAAAAAATATAGCAGATTTCCAGATGAACTTCTTTCTCTTTCCAATGAAGTTCACGCTTCTTCATTTCATAAATGCATAATGGAATAACTTACAGTTTTCTTATCAGATATATACATTATGGAACTTCAGAATTGCTGGAACAAGTTGTGAGTTCCTTCAAATAGTCCTGCAGATGATCATACCCAGTCCTGTACACCATGTTGAAAGTATAGTGCAAACCATGATCTGTCTTTACACAACTAAAGTTTTATGAAATTTAGCCTTGCATGTTCATCCTTTACCTCTCCGCCTCCTTGCATGAGAAGAGATCATCAGCTTCTACTTTGGCTTCCGAGCTAAACATAGTCCCTCAATTTCAGAGAACTGTGGTTAGTTCTTAGTCAAGGGTGGGTAACTTCAGCAGGTCCAGTGACTAATTTTTTGTATCTGTGACCCTCCAAAGGGCTACAAGAACTGCCAAAAATGCCAACAATCAAAGAAACAATCTGGAAGTGGCTGAATGTTCACTTCTCATTTTGGGAAAAAAAATGTATTCAAGAGTAAAGGGAAGGCTTATAGTCTGTTTAAAAGGTGAATCACACATTGCTCTAAGAGAGGTAGTTTCTACCAGAATAAGGGTGGTTCAGGGACTGCAAACACAGCTTTATGAGCTACCTGTGGCCCAGGCAGTATGTTGCCACTTCTGATCTAACTAGTCGCCTCATTTGTTTATTAACTGACCCGGGTTTGTTAATTCATCACAGTTGAAGCAAATTATATTTCTTGGGTTGGAAGTAATGGAACTTTTGTTAGTGTAAAGGTAGGAAATGGGAGAGTAGGGGCTAAGCATGCAAGCTTCAGGCTCCTGCCATCTCATTGTAGTAATAAGAAGACATGGTTTTCGCACTGTGCCAAAATCAGACCATTTTCATTGCTTTGGATGCCTCTGTATGACAAAGGTGATTCGTGAGATGTTATGCATAAATAGAATGGATAGGAAGTGCCTTGGTTTTAGTTAATTAGTGCAGTTTGGCTGTCATTTTTGTAATCTTGGTAGGTATCAAACTGTTACGGTGTAAAACTTCCTTCCTAATTTCATTGAACTGTTCTTTCATCATAATCACTCTTAAGTGATGTCCTTAGGAAATACTGATGTATGATGTACTGTATGGTTTGAAAGATCCAAGTAACTTATTTATAAGAACATGTAATTAGTGGGGGTTTCCCCTCCATCACCTCATATTTTACAGTGATTCAAATAGTTTGTCTTCCAGACTAAAGGCATTTTTTAAAACTGTGTGAAAGCTGACCATTTTAAAAACACAATACTTCATTTGATCAGCCTCAAAGTTAATGTACTGCCTCCTGTTTTCAGACTGAAGGGCCTATAGTGACTTAAGAATACAACAATAAAATGTTAAAATCACACAGAATCGTAGAGTTGCAGCCTGAGACATCTTGTCCAGCACCTTGCAGGATTCTCAAACTGGGATGTAATTAACAGCATTCCTGATAATTGTTCACTGTAAGCTGAGTAATAATGTAACAGTGTCTCAAGGAACACATGTATATCTAACAGATATACAAACAACTCCACAGAGTTTTAGCAGCATGTAGACTATCTTACCTGCTTGTCCATGCTTATCCTGACCATTCATCTCAAGGGGAGGAGAAATGGGACTCCCAAGGTTTGTATGTTTCCCTACTGTGTTGACTGGGACAGGTCTTAAAATGTTTCTTTGGAGCATGAGGCCCTTTTAGGGTTTTGGGGAATGATTAAGGATCCACTCAATGAGAGGATTACAGAACAGAATGAGCTCTCTTTAGAGGCTTACATGGTACCAACCTTGCTGTCTTGGGCCCAAAAGGATATATTATTAGATTATGCTGTAACTACCACAGGTTTTAAGATCTTGCCAGTTGTTTTGCTGGTTTGTTTTGAATCAAGTGGGATTATTGTTTTGGATTGTTTTAATTGTGAGACCCATCCTGAAGCCAACTTCACTGGTAGATGATATATTAATACGTGTAGGTAATTTTTTTTAAAGTCTTTTCTCTCTGAGTGCCCTCATTTAGTTTTTATTTTCCATTCTTTACTAGGGGAGTAGCTCTCTACAGGACTCCTTAATCACATGAAAAAAATGATTTCCAATAATCTTTGTCACAATTTACTGTGATTAAGGAACAAGAATCCAAGTGGTTGTTATGTAGACAGAGGCAAGCTTGACTGACTGGCAAATTCACTTGTGTCCCTAAGTACACCCATTTACTTTGTCCTGTATCAATCAGTGGCTGTATCTGGAAACACTGGTATCATAAATTTGTCCTTCGTTTCTAAACCAACCATTCTCATTGAGGTTACAAAGTTCCATGCATAGACAAAATCATACCCATACAAATATGTAATATAAGCCCTCCCCATGTGCACAGCACTTTGTTGTAACGATGGACATTTTACTAATATGGGATGATTTGCCTAATGAATCACCCCTGCTGGTAAGACCTCAGGTAAACCCTGCACATGTAGCTTCTGCTAGCAAAAATCCTTTCAGATTTCTACCTTCATAGTTGATCTGTCTTAGCTTTGTTTCTTATGTGCACTGGACATTGGATGGTTAAGTATTTGGAAAACTGGGAAGTTCCTCTATGTTGAGAGTTAGAGGGAATCCACTAGGTCTTTTGGTTGAAGTAGTGTAGGTACTCCTGCAAGCTCTGAACTCTTGATATTTCAATTTATAATGCGATGTAAGGCCACAGAGTGGGAAGGGGCCTCATGAGCCATCAAGTCCAACCCACTGCTCAGTGAAGGATCTCCAGCAGGTAGCTGTCCACCTTCTTTGTGAAGACATCCAGAGGAGGAGACCCACCACCTCGCTAGGCAATTGGTTCCATTGCTGAACCACTCTTGCTGTCCAGAAATTCCTTATAATGTTCAATTGAAAGCTGCCCTCTTGTAATGTCAAACCATTAGATCTGGTTCTGCCCTCTGGGGTAGTGGAGAGCAAGCCTGAACCTGTTCTCCTTGAGCACCTTTGAGGGATTTAAAGAGTGCAATGATCCATTACAGGACCGAGCACGTGGTGCTATTGAGCTCAAAGAAAGAAACTCTTCATGTACATATGCTTTACTAGGAAAGAGAGAGATCAAATATGTAGCATATATCTTTCTTCCACTAAATCAAGTATACCATTTCATAATACATGCTCTTTATAAAATGAATTCAAAATTATCTTAAGGAATCTTGAACGCAATGGTAAACATATCGATTGTTGTTTTTTGCATTCCTTCATTTTCAAAACTGGCCAGCACCTTTTGGACAGATTTTAGTCATACAGCTTATAAAATAATGCTTGTAAGACTCTGTGGCTGTTATAGAAAGCTAAGAATTTTGCTGAGTTTTGACTGTTTTGTTTTGTTTTATAATAGCAGGTGCATGCAGGGACTCCAGTAACAGGAACTGTGAATACCATAGAAATTGAAGCTTTTAAGAGACAGCAAGCACTTACTTCAGCAGGTACGGTCCCTTTCAGTGTAACTTTGATCATCCATTTAGGCTTAACAAAAAGACCATCTTTTGCCTAGGACTTATTTAAATAAACTTTGATTTCAGTTTGACCAAAGTGTTTGGCCAGTTTTGTGAGGGGAAGTCCAGTGAGTGTCATATATTTCACTCGCAGCCATAGATTGGCTTTCACAAGCATCTTCTGCATTGGTGCTGTGTTTTCCCAGTAGATGTGTTAGATACCAAAGCTGATATTTGAAATCATGGGGCGTTTTTGTAAACGTTGTAAACTGAAACCCCTTCCACTGTATCCTGCCGTAAATGGAATTTGAATATCACCAGATTCGTCTAAGAGACCCCGAATTGAAGTGGGCCGTCATGGGATGGTTTTTCAGCATCCAGGCGTGGCTTCAGGAGTCCCTCTTCAACAGCTCATGCCAACAGCACAAGGTACTGTGTCACCACATGCCAGCTGCAGATTAATTTAGCAAGGGGGTATGTCTGTGCTGGAAGCAGAAACCTTACAGAACTGAGCCCTTCTGAGATCTCTGGTTCCATCTTGTATTTCCCCCTTGTAAATTAATGTTTGGTGTGAAATGCCTTGTTCATGTCAAAGGAGCTGGGTGACGGGCTCCAGTGGTGCATGTGGGCATGGAAAATAGTCATGCAAAAAGATGCAAAATCTTTTCTGTTGAGAGCCTGCTGGTTTACAGAGGATGGCTCCCATTTGTAGTATTTTTTTTTAAATTGCATATTTGTTTGTACATTTGTGCTGTGTTTTTCCCCCTATGATTAACTGTCAGCAATATTTTAAAAATGTAGGACATGTAGATAACCATTTAGTGATAAAATTTGTTTGTTCTGTGTGTGCTGGCTCATTTTTTTATTTTTTATTTTTTTTGAAAAAAATCCATTTTTGTGGCATGGCAGACTGGTGTTGATTGAATATCTTGCTGTGATTATCCCATGATATTTTTATTTAAACTCTGGTGTTTTGTTGCAAAGTAAGTAAAAAAAAAAGTTAACTTTTCTCTCCTTGATGTGCCCTGACATCAACTAAGTCCCAAAGCATTTTTTTTTAAAAAAACAACAAACAAACTGACCTCTTCCAACTTTTGTTACTGCTTTTTAGGTGGAATGCCTCCCACCCCACAGACAGTCCAACTCACAGGGCAGAAGCAGAGCCAGCAACAATATGACCCCTCAAAAGGACCTCCAGTTCAAAATGCGGCAAGTCTACACACACCTCCACCTCAACTACCTGGGAGACTGCAACCGACCAACATCCCCATCACGTCTCTCCCAGCAGCACTGCAGCTCACACAACCACCGCCACAAATCACTGATGCTCCCGTGCAACCTCCAATTCACGTGAAGGCCCAGCCTCAAAGTGTTGCTGCTTCTGTGCCACATGGCCAGGTACAAGTACCGCTGCAGCCTCAAGTTCAGCCGGCGGCACACGTACAAAGCCAAATAACAACACAGATATCCCAAGCACCAGCTTCAGCCCAGCAGCAGGTATTTGTGCAAGTGTGGAAAATTTATTTCAAAGGCTGATGATTCTGTTTTGCTTTAAACTCTTTTAAAAAGGTTATGGAAGTGTGGTCTAGAAGTTAACATTTGCCAACCAGCTGCCTTGTGCTTTGCATGAAGAGTAAACAGCCGCTTCATCGGTGGGTCATTTTAGATGACTTGGCTATATCAAAATACAAAACAGAGGCGTTATACTTGAAACATGCTCACATGTTTGCTGCCACAGAAATATATGTGCAGTGGAGCAGCTAATCACTGAGTGCAAGCAAGTAGAAAAGCAGTTTAAATGTACACATGTACAGTTCAGATACAGCATGTGGCATGTGCATTTTATACTTTGGCGCCATATCTCTTTGCCTCTCTGTTGTTGTCTTCTGTGGTTGCTTGCACAGATCGTGTGATCAGAGGGTGTTCATGGATGAAATCCTGCCTGTAGGGCTGGGCACGGATTTTCGTTTGACTTTTTATTCCAAGTGACAGCTGAAGTTCCTTAGAATTGGGAAAAACCTGGCTGGAGAAAATGGGCACTGACTGTTGTACTTTTCATGTTTCTTGGTATGGGTGCAGCCATCCTGGAAGTTGTGATCTAAGTCATTTTATTTGTTCTTTTATTTGATCAAGGTGTGGCACTGTAGGCCCTGGGCCTGAATCTGGCCTACCTGGGATCCCTTTCTAGCCCTTTGGATCTCTTAAATGGTCTGAGCCCCTATGTCTATTACACTATCATTTGGTGGTTTCCCAATTTTTAGAGCATTCCTCCCTTTCTAAAAGATTGAAATGCCTCCCGTAAGGTTTAGTTATGGCCAGTAAATGCTTTAGGGTAAAATATGCCAGTTTTTTTTTGGTCCTTCCTTATTGTCTTTGGTTCTACCCACAACTGAGAATTCTGAAATTATTGCAGCTTTTGGCCTGGCTGGTCGGGGTGAGGAACTGCAGGCCTTGGGCTGGAATCCAACCCACTTAGGGTCCTGCAACTTCAGCATAAATATATATTCCCAAAGTGGCTAAAAAAGTAGGGAAGAACAAGAGTACAATTTAAGGAAGACACAAAAGAGGAATAGTAATGTACAGACCAGCAGCTTATTCAAATAGACAGTGAAATCAAACTGTTGTCAGTGAGAGATGCTAGTATTACCAGTTCTTTAAAGTCTGAGAAAAGAGAGATGGAAATTTTGCTTGGTGACTGAATGCTACAAATGGCAGCTCCAGCTAGACCTCCCTGGTGAGGAATTTCTAGAGGCAATAATCCACCACTGAAAGAGGCTTTCTAGTTCCTGCCCTGTATTACTGATGGTGGCGGCATATACAATATACCTTCCCTACATGTATGTATTAACCTCTGTATTGGAGGAAAAGCAGGAGCTGAACAGCTTGTGAAACAGCTATGGGTATGTGTGTGTACATGCCTCTCAGGTGGGGCTGTTCAAGTTTCAGTGGTTTCCATTGAGCTCTCTGGGATAAAGGCTTCTGGCTTAGGAAATAGCTGAGGGTGGAAAAGATGCTTTTTGCCTAGAGATTGAGGTCATGAGGAATAGGTTTAGGCTCTGTCGCAAAGGTGTCTTCTCAGTGGACCACTTCCTGCAAAAACAAGTTATTTCTGTTTGCTTCCGTAGAACGAAACTTCACTGCCCCACAGGGACAGCATTGAAAGTGAGGGCTACTTTTGGTCCCTTAGCCTGGCTTTCGTTGGGAGAGAGGTATGTGTGTCTGCAAGCTTTGGATGACATACATATGTGTTGTATGCTTACAGGCTGTGACCTTAGTGCGAGCATCATCAGACTCTGCCCAAAATTCCCAGCGTCTTCCAGCAAGTGTGCTTCCGCCAGCTACATCCAACCCTCCTGTCTCCATTACCAATACAGCACCGCAGTCCACGTACCCAGGGCAAACCAGCCGAACTTCTCCAGCGACAAATAAATCAGTGTCTCCCATTGCCTCTAAACCCCCGGGCTTGGCAGTGACAGCAACGACAAAAACACAGAGTCCCGTTCAGAATACAGCAGTCCTGCCCCAGGACAACTCCCACGATAAGCTGGCAGAACAAATTAAGCTGGTAAGACTTCTCTCCCTCTGCCTCTTAGCAGAAAATGGTGTTTGCATAAATAGTATTCTTTTTTAAAAAACTGAATTTGCAGTTCATATTGGCTGGATTCTTTGCTCCTGCTTTATAGTAATGCTTCCAGTGTTTTCTACCTTTTTAGTAATATTGAATATGGAAACCTTTTGGAAGTTTCATTATTTCTCTCCTACTGAGCCAACGCTGTTTTTGTGCAGACTGAAATCAGAGCTTGATCTCAAAAATGTAAATAACTTTTGCATATTTTGGGTTAGCCCAGTTCACACCCTCTCTGTCCCTTTCTGGTTGAAAGTGTTTTTGCTAAGCATTTGTCCAGATTGATGAACTGCTCTTTGTGAACTCACACATGTGGCACTACAGTTCATTTTGTAATCCGGTGTAGTTTATGAGCTGATGCAAAAGTCATTCATTGTGTTTTCTCTGCAATTAATTTGTCTGAATGATAAAAGTTGGCATATATATTTATTTCTATTTCTATTTTTTATATATATATATATATATATATTATTAACGCTGGAAGCACTAGCCTGTTCACCTCCACTCCTGCTCATTTTCAGTTGATGTTTTAAATGGCCTGTGAAGATCTTGGAACATGTGTCTTTTGTGAAATTTGTAGACTCACATGGCTGCCTAGAGATTCCTCTCTAGTCTGCTACATTAAGAGGTCCTGGTGATGATGAGGAGAGGGATGCCACTTAAGCCTTAAAAAAGTAGCACTTTTGCATACCTTGGGATGTTGCCAAGCCTACAGAAACCTCTTACGTGTGGATGATGCTGTTTTGGTTATATAAGGATTTAGACTTGAGAGAATGAATTCATTAGTATATACTGGGTTGCATCTATTCAGACCTTGGGATGGCATTTAGCCTTCTTGGAGTCTTAATCTGGCTTTCTGGGTTTCCTTAGATGTGCATATCTGTTTCCCTATGACACCATCATTGTGTGGATTTCCAGCTTTTGTATGTCTCCCCCCCCCCCCACAATTCTAAAAGGTCAGAATATCTCTCCATAGTTACAGTCAGAATGTAGTGGTATTTTTGATCCCACCCTTTTGCCTTTTTGGTTGGGCCTCTCTTGTGATGTCTGAAGCAAAGCACCCTTCTTAGGCTTGCAGCTCTGTATGGATCTTGTGAGCTGTAGTTTCTTCTTCCAAAGTATGCCTTGTAAGAGTGAGTGGTTTGTGGTAGTTCCTGTTAGCTGAATTTCAGCTTGAGAGTGTTGATGTCTTCAGTCTTCCAAAAGTGCATTGTATTTCTATTATTTTTTGTTCTTGCTTCCTTCAAAAAGGAAAACCAAGTCCACCAACGAATAGCAGAGCTGAGGAAGGAAGGTTTGTGGTCTCTGAGACGGCTGCCCAAATTGCAGGAGGCGCCCAGACCCAAATCTCAGTGGGATTATCTCCTGGAGGAGATGCAGTGGATGGCAACAGACTTTGCTCAAGAAAGGAGATGGAAAATGGCCACTGCTAAGAAGGTCTGGATGCACTTCATAATATGTGAATCATAACACACCAAAGGGGAAAAGGGTGTTACAAGATTGGGCAAAGGCTTGTACGTATCACAAAATGAAAGGCTTAAAGAAAAAGTCCTAAGGTCTTCTGTTCTTTAGGCTAACAAAGTATAGTTACTGTGGTGCAGACAGTAGGTGGGATGGTTTTTCAGCCCCTTAAAGAGAGAGGCATGGCATCTCCTTCCCTATGTATCATGCTTAAATTCTGTTCAAGTACAAACTGTGTCAGGAGTAGGAAACCTGATGCCTTCCAGATATCTTGTACTACAACTCCAATCAGCCCCAGTCAATGTGGCAAATTTTGAAGGATGATGGAAGTTGCAGTTCAAAACATCTGAAAGGCAGCAGCTTGGAGAAGGTTAGTCTCTTTCTGTCTGTGTCCACGCACCTGCAAACAAAATCTTCTGGACGCCTATAATAATACTGAAGATGACAAAATGATTTGTTAACTTGTGCGTCTTCAAGTCATTTCTGACTTATGGTGACCCTGTCATGGGGTGCAAGATTGGTTCATTGTGAGGTTGCCTTGGCCTTCCTTTAAGGCTGAGAATGTGTGACTTGCCCAAAGTCACCCAGTGGGTTTCCATGGACAAGCAGGCATTCAAACCTTGGTCTCCAGAGTCTTAGTCCAGTTGTCAAACCACTACATCATGCTGGCTCCTATTTGGTAAGTACTGGTTCAGTGGTATTGTGTGTTCTCTTGTCAAGGGGAAAAAGGATTTGAATTTGTTTACATGTGGGTCCTAAAAGGCAGATCAGTTTTACAGAGAACTTCCACTTCAATAGCTTTGAGAAGCACTGGGCTAGAGTGCACTTCATGAATTTCACTTCACTTCATAATTCCATTATTTAAAATATATATCTCAGCCTTCATTCACATTACCAAGGCAGCCTGGAGGAGGAATGCACTGCCCATTGAAGGAGACAGTGCTTGGACAAATAATCTGACTAGACGTATGATGGCTTCCTAAAAGTAGGCTGCTTTAGAGTTGGATTTGCCAAACTCCTCATACAAATAACAATTACAAAAGCTAGAACTGCAAATAATGAAAGATTTGCATCAGTGTGTTGTGATTTTTATTAGATGGTCCGGACTGTGGCTCGCTACCACGAAGAAAAGAAACTTACTGAAGAAAGGGCCAAGAAGGAGGAACAGAACAAGCTCAGGCGCATTGCTGCAATGATTGCAAGAGAAATAGAGTATTTCTGGTCAAATATTGAACAGGTAGTGCTCTCCTTCTCCACTAATCGTCAAATAACCTGCTCTTAAAACACTTTTATCCTGGAACAAGGCTATAATTGAAAATGTCCTCCACTGGGAGTAAGTCCTGTTGAACTCAGGGGGAGTTTGCGCAGGATTGCACTGCATACTATGTTCTGTGATATTGCAGAGCATCTGTCTCAAAGGCCAAAGTGGGCAGATCAGTAAGCACCACCTTATTTCTGGAAAGGAATTTGCCAGAGTTCCAATTCTTGCTTTTTAAAGTTTGGGTGGATTGTCTTGCCAGCTGCCAGAATCTTGGCCAGTTTTGAGCTAGATAAGCGCTTACATATTCAGCCCAATTACTCTCTTGTTGCTTCCCCTGCTGCTACTAAACAAAGCAGGAGATGCTTGCTTCGTTTGTTATCTGAACTGAGGTTTCTAGCCTGTTGCTCGCCTAACAAGCCAACAATCATAAACCAAGAACCAAAATGTGGTTTGCAATTCTGATTTATTACAGGGAACAGCAAGCAAGGAAATTTGAATGATCCTCAGTCTAAACTAAGGGTAGGAAATATTTGTCCAGCCAGATTTTGTTGAGCTGCATTGCCCATTACAATGTCTGTCCAGCTTAGCCAAGGGTGAGGGATGTTTGGAATTACAGTCCAACAATGTCTGCAGGACCACATGTGCCCTATCTCTGGTCCAGCAAACATTTCCTGGTTTGTTTAAAGGTTGTGATAGCAAGGAATAGCAAAGCAGGAGCAAACAGGCTCATGCACCAGCTTGTAGCTTGATCATAAACCAAGATTTTCCAGAATCCTGGCTTATCATTCTGTGAATGCAACTAGTATGTGTTATGGATTATTGTTCTCACTGAGATTTGTTAATGTATTTAGCATTAGTCTCCTTCCTAGTTAGGTCTTCGCAGTATGAATTATCAGCAATTTGTCCTCTCTTCAATCTCTGGTGTCTTTTACTGAAGTCTTCTCTCTCATACATGCCACATTCTTTGTGTTGCTCTTCAGGTTGTGGAAATAAAACTGCAGATTGAATTTCAAGAGAAAAGGAAAAAAGCATTAAATTTAAAGAGACACTCAAGGAGAGGTAATTCTTTTCCATCTCCTTTTGCTTTCTGCAAATGAGATTACTATATTGTATTGTAACATAACATACAGTGGATCCTCCATATCTGTGGAGGTTTGGTTCCACAACCCCCCTGCAAATAGCAAAAAATGCAGATCAACTGCCCTATATTATTAAATAGCAGCAACGTACACGTGAACACTTCAGTGCGTCCACGTTGCTGCCTTTTTATGTATAGGGTGTGATGCTCCACCATTGCTCAGATTCGCAGATCTGGAGGCTGCATATACAGAGGGCCAACAGTACCACCAAATAATGGTGTAAAGTAACATCTGAATGCAACTTTCATGGACTGTTGTCAGATGTCCGTGAAAGAAAGTGGAATGCTTAAACAGAGTGAGACAGGAATTTATATTGCGCATATGTGACTATAGAACACAAGATTGAGCGTGCTGTCATATCTGAGCAAACCCTGCAAAATAATACTACTCTCAGTCCCTTCATAAATCTTAACCCAGTTTACTGACCATACAGAAGTAAGTAACATTGTCTTTTTGCTAGATTCTATTTTCTTTTCTTCTGAAACGAAATTTCATTGTTCATATATGCAGACTGTCTTCATTGACTTAAACACTGTATAAAACCTAACTGTTTTACAGGTAAAGATGTAAGGCATTTAGAAGATAGTCTGCTGCAAAAGCACACAGATCTGGTAAGATTCTCCCTCTTCCCCGTGATTACCTTGAATTTAGGTTTATTTCCGTTTGAAATACCAAAGTATGCCAGAGTCCTTCCAGTGACCAAGTTTGCTAAATATAGTAAAGACAAAATTCAGGTGATTTGGCTCTTGGATACTGCACTTGTATAGATAGGAAGCCTGGTATGTAAAATCAAAACTATTGTTTGTTGGTTCCGTTTCGTTTGTTGGCTTCCAGTGTCAGCAGATCAAAACAGGAGGCTCTCTTATTCAACTGAGCCTATTCATTCATCCCAATACTGTCTGTTCTGACTGGCAGTGAGTCTCTGGGGTCCTGAGTTGAGGTCTTTTCCATTTTCTCCTACCTCTGACCTCTTTAGCTGGTGTGCTGCCGGTGTAGAATATATGGTCTTCTCCCTGAGAAGCAAATGCTCTACCACTGAACGGTATCCCTTCCCATAATATAGTGGAAACGAGACTGGTCATGGTATTGTAATGCTGACATGGTGGCAGGAGGTGCATAACTTTCTTCCTTGGCCAGTGTGTCAGGCCTGAGTGTCCTGATGATGCTCTTGAACTGTGCAAGCAATATGCTTTACCAGCTAGATTAGATCTTTGCAAGTTGGATTGCAAATTGTAACAAGCACAAGAAGTTCCAGCTATTATGGTCTCACTTCTTAAAGTGTCTGTCAGCAATGCACCCCAGTTTTTGCCCACTTATGGAGTGTGGCTTGGATTAAAGCAAAGCAGCAGACAGCATGCTGAGGTTGTTTGTGTCCCTCTGTTTTCTTTTTGATGCAATTAATGGGAAGAGAGTATTATGTTTTGATTTTAAATTGCAGGGGGGCTTCTTTGACTGAGGAATGTTGACAGGGTACGTTCTCCACATCTTGCAGTGTTTTTAAAGGGTGGATGCCCCAAATGCACTTTACTGAAGAAGGCGTCTGATGTTCTTAATATAGATTTGAAGTATTTGTGTGTTTTTAGGGTTCATGGTCATCTGGAAGAAAGAGAAAGGCGAGCGCATCATTGACGGATGATGAAGGTTAGTCATTTAATCTGCAGCTCTGCTGTTTTAATCTCAGCTACCAATTTCATCAATTTCCTTTTAAATAGGAAGGAACAAGTGACCTGCAATGAAATCTGGTGGATACTCAGTTTCCTTTTCCTCGTGATTTTCTGCGTAATTTTTGTTCCAGCAGTCTCCATATTGGGAGACAGCTGATGTAAAAATAAGTCAATGAGTAAATACAGTCAGGGGCTGCTGTGTACTTCTGTATGTATCAGTGTAGCTGTCTCTTACTGGACATTGTCTCAGTTATCTAACCCAATTTAAACTCTTGAGAGCAGAAGTAAGGCATGAAAATGTATATTGTCTGTGGGGGAAAAAAGCGACCTTCCATGGTCTGCATTTTGGAAGGGGACAGTCAAAGACTGCAGATGATCAACAACAGTTTCTACCTTTCCACCAATGTTCCATCTGTATACATTAATTCATTTTTAAAATGCTTAAATTTCTGCCTTTTGACTATAGGACTCCAAACGCTTACAGTAATTAATACCCACAGTATGAAAAAACAATATTCTGGAAAACATTAAACAATTAGTGAAACCTTAAACAGAACAAAGCAGCCGAAAAAGAAACAGGTGTACATATATAAAACTACAGAAGTCAATCAAATTACTACCAAATACTTCTGTTATTAGAACCATCTTTTTAAAAACATTGAGAGGCTGTGAAAGCAGAAGGCTGATTAGTAGTTTTAGGGAGAGTGTTCATGAAAATGGCAACATCGCTATGAAGGCTTTGTCCCTGGCGAGCCCACCTGTGTTGACTTGAAACTTGGTAGCGTGTGGAAGAGGGTCTTGATAGTCAAGCGATATGTACTATATATCTGCTGGTGTTAGTAGAACGTAGGTGGTTATATAACAGTGTGTGCATTTTCAAGTGTGTTTTGATTTTTAAAAAGGTGTCATTTTATGGGATGGTGGGTGTGTGGGAAGGTTATAGTGTGTATACCTCTCCTCCTTCCATTCCCTTGCCTTTTGCCTGGGTGTATGTGCCTTCTCTGCCCCTGGGCAAAAGGCAAGAGAATGGGAGGGGGGAGCGCTGTGCACAAAGAAGGAAGACACATGTATGCACTCCCCCTCTTCATTTCTTTGCTTTTTGTCCAGGTGCATGCACCTGCCTTCACTGTGCCCGGGCGAAAGGCAAGGGAATAGGAGTGGGAGTGGGGGGCGTTATTCAAGGTTTTTCCACTTTCACCAGGGTTTTGTGCTCTGAAGCCTCACAAAAGTGGAGGGGCCAGTATACATTAAATAGCCAAATCTGAAAGTTCTGGCAGCGGTGTCTGGATCTTAGTTTCATCTCTGTTTGTGCAATTTATCTTTTGTTCTAGTTGAAGATGAAGAGGACACTATTGAGGAACAAGAGGCTAAAGAAGGCAATGTAAATCATCAAAATGAGCTGTCCACTTTGGCCAAGGAAGGTGAGAGCCCAAAGCCTTGCATGCAGAATATCCACCTAGAATTGGGAAATGTCCCTTCCTACTCAATTATATGGTTCTTAGCATCTATTGTTGCTCTTCCTGTTCACTTTTGCTTCTTAATTTATTTGGAGAGCAGCCTACCAGACTGTGATGAATTGTTGCCATCCATATTGTTCAGTTTCACTGTGCTTTCTAAGTTCTATGTCAGAGATATGGGACACATAACAAGGGTGTGTAATTTATGACATTTTTTATTTAGACTTTTAAAATTACGTTGGAAGGTGCCTTGCATTCCAACCCTGGGGAAAAGATGGGATATAAATTGAATAATAAATATATACTGCCTCTGGGAGGCTCAAATGTTGACAAGGGAGAGGGCCAGTGCAGTTCTGGCTCCCTGTCTATGGAATGCTCTCCCCAGTGAGGTCTTCAAGATCCAGATAATATCTTGTGAGTGCGAGGTTGTTTCCTCACAGGATGGGATGATTTTAAAACGTCACCCATATGATAATTGATTATCTCTGTGATTTGTTCTTGGGAGAGTAGCCTGTTAGAAGCCTAAAGTCTATTTTAGGATTTTTTTTCCTTCCAAGGTGCCCAAGAAGTGGAATGAATAGATGAGGATGGTGATGATAAATTAAATGTATTTAATACTGATTTTGTCTATACAATTCCATTCAGCTGAGCTTCCTTTGGATGATTTGATGAAGATGTATGAAGGTGCTTTTACTGAAAATGTGCACTGGCCACAACTGAAATCTGAAGAAGATAGCAGTGAAGAAGGTATTTTTTTTAATGTTTTGTTAGAAAATATCTTTAGAAAGTCATTGGCATCTGATGGAAAAGTGCAGTTTTTTGCACGTACTGTTACCCTCTGCCGATTGTTGATTCCCCCCCCCCCCTTTGTGAGAAGGCTGTTAAGGTTAGGATAATAACAATGAGTACCCATACAGAGATTTAAATTTAGAATGTTCAGAGTGATGCTGTCTAAAGTTTGGAAGACCTTTGACCCTTCAGATGTTCTGGTCTACAGTTTGCATTGGTCCCATCCAGCATGATCAACAGTAAGAGATTAAAGGAGATGTAAGCCAAAACATTTGGAGGGCCAGAGGTTCCCCAGCCATGTTATTTAGTAATCCTTAGAACAACCCTATAAAGTAGGTTGGGCGCATTGCTCATCTCTTACAGTTGCTTAAGGCCAACTAGTGGCAAAATTTCAGGTTTGAACTGGGGACTTTTTAATTCATACCACAGCTATTGCTTTGCACTGGCTCTGGTTGATCCATGGTTTTAGATTTGTAGGATAAGGGAAATATAGGGAGATGTGTAGCTCTTGCAATCAACAAAGGGCTTTCTCTGCCTGATAGGGATTACATTAATTTATACAGGGATTGCATTAATTTACATGTATCTGATCTCTGCAGTCCAGGTCTGCTACTCCTATACATTTTTTTTCATGGCTGGAGGCTTCTGTAGAAGCAAACATGGTGCTTAACTGGCAAATTTCCTACTATTTTTCAGTCTGAGAACTATTGCATCCAGTGTAAATAAAAGCATTCATTTTTTCCAGAGATACTTGCCACAGTTCTATTGTTTTGTTTATATTTCATGTCATGCAGTTTGCAGATTAGTTGCTTTTTTTTTAGCCTTGTAACAACTGTAACAGTAGCCTAGGCTGAGACGGGTTGGCTTGCTTAAGACTGCCTAATGAGGGACTTGAAACTAAGCCTAACTACTATGCTGCCATTGTTTTACTTCCTGAAAGTCTGCTGGCCGAGGTGCTACACTGTTAGTGCCTGCTGTCTGTTAGTGCCTCATTCTCATCTGGATTCACTATCTTAGATTTTAGTCTGTGCAGAAATATATTAACTAATTAAAGTAATAATTAATTAATTAATTAAAAGGTATTACTCAGAGATTACCACCTGTGCAGAACTGATTGTTCCTTTTTTGTTTGTTCGTTTGGGCAGAGATGGAAGACCACATAGAAAGAGAAGTCCCTCAGAAAGAGGTTATTCTGATTGACTCCCTCCTCAGCATTGATCAGTATAAGGGTGCTGAGAGAGCAGTGCCTCAAAAAAAACATGGGAAGGACATAGCGGAGGTGGCGGCTGCAGCAGAAGCACTCCTGCCCAAAGGCAGTGCCCGGATCACAACTGCAGTAAGCATTTTCTTTGGTACACATTCAACCGTGTAGGGAGTTTTCCGTCTGATGTGAAGAGACATCCACAGTAGCGTAAGGCCTGTCACTCTACAGAAGAAGACAAGGATCATGTTTTTGCCCCAGTGCTAATGACTTTGACTCCTCCTTTGCATTTTATTTCATAACTAAACAGAAAGTCAGACCACCTTGCCTAACCCGGATGCAGTTAATTGCAGGTGAGAGAAGGGAGAGGAGATCAGACCACAGAGGGCAAGGCAGAGCCTGAGGCTTGTTTGCAGAAGACATCTGAACCGATGAGTTGACTAGTCCGTGGAGCTTTGTTCAGGGTTCAGCCTTCACCATCCACATCCCCACACATTGACATATACAAGCCACACATCCCCATGAAATCAAGAGCAAGTTTCCAGAAAAACTTTTTTTTCCTGAAACTAATTTTGCTTTACATGCTTGCAAATCATGGCACCTGGCATAAGGGCTGAGCAAAGTCCACCTCTCCAGATGTTGGATTCCACTTTCCAAGCACTCTTTACCATTGAGTGTGCCTGCTGGGGCTGATGGAAGATGCAGTCTGACATCTCCGTTGCTCCTGCTCTCTAGGTACACATAACTGCCAACCTATTTCACATTTCTGGAACAATGTTGTTTTACTTTTTGCCAATTCAGACTTGAACATAAATTGTTTGCTAAAAATCTTGCCACATGATGGTCCAAAACAGTCTTACAGTAGCAGCCTCATGCCCATGAGAGGACCATATGCAGTACATAATACAGCAGCATCCACTCATGTTTTCCAGCATCTGCCATAGAGCATCCAGCATCTGACATAGACAAGCGTTCTTCCTCTGAAACTAGAGGAAACATGTAGCCATTGTGGCTAATAGCCAGCAGTTTATAACTGAAGCCTGGATAATGAGGCTTCATTTTTGCTCTTTGGAGCTGTCTTTAAGTTCCTGTAATCTTGTACTTTACATCGGTATTACAAAAGGATTCTGGTTTAGGCAGAGGGCTACTAAATGTTAAGTGGTGGTGGGATCCCTCCGTATTCTTTTAAAATAGTCCGACAGCTCTCTTAATATCTACTAGCAACTGAGAGGAATTTATAAAACTACTTGGTGGGAGACTCTCTTGCCTTGATTTGTATAAATGAACAGAAATTAGTAAAAGAACTGCCACCTTCTAGTAAAGAAAATCCCAAATCAGATTGGTGCCTTTTGTTGTAGGTTAAGTACAACACTCCACCTCTCTTGTATGGCTCCCTTCGAGAGTATCAGAAGATTGGCTTGGACTGGCTAGCCAAACTGTACAAGAAGAATCTCAATGGGATTTTGGCAGATGAGGCTGGGCTTGGAAAAACAGTGCAGGTCATTGCCTTTTTTGCACACCTGGCCTGTAATGAAGGTAAGCCAGTCTTTCTGTCCTTTCCTGATTTGCGACTATTAGTTCTGTTTAAACTGGGGAGGCCTAATGGGCTCCTTGTGTACTTGTGTTGATTGATTAGACAGAATTCCTCCTCCATAGGTGACTGGGGTCCTCACCTTGTTGTCGTCCGAAGTTGTAATATACTCAAGTGGGAGCTTGAACTGAAGCGTTGGTGTCCAGGGCTGAAAGTCCTGCTCTATATTGGCAACCAGAGAGAACTCAGAGCAAAAAGACAGGTACAGTATTATATAGCTGTTGTATGTTCCATGCCTGTCTACTGAGCAGAATTGTATCTGCCTTGGTTGCTTATCTATTAGAATGAAGCCCCAGTTTTCCGTCCCAGATTGTTCTTCCCAGAGAAGGAACCCAGCTGCACAAGTTGCCAAATGTTTTCTCCAAGTTTGTCTTTCAATTAGAGAAAAAGCAGTGAAGAGGGCAGTAGCTCTTTACCCCTTCTAACACATACCCTTCTTTTGAATAAGGCTGTAGGTTCCGGGAGTCCCACCTGTACCCACAAGTTGTGAGCTCTCCTGTCACACTATAGATAAAGGATGGGCAAAATGTGGCTCTTAGGACCCCAAAGTGAGCTCACTGTAGCCCTGTCAGAGCTGCATTTTTAAAAAATGCTGGTCTTGGGGTTATTTTTCACCCCCAGACTGGTCAAATTGACTCAAAACCAACTACAAAGCAGTTTCCTTCTGGCATACCTCCAGAGTCCCCCAACTCTTCTAGACCCCAAAGGGAAAGAGGCCCAAAATCGGCTGAAATAGCAGTTGGAAGTGGCTTGCTCTAGACCTTTTTTGTTGCTCTTTAAATTTTCTTTGTTATTCTAGGAGTGGATGGAAGTCAACAGTTTCAATGTGTGCATCACGTCCTATAAGCAGCTCTTCAAAGGCCACCATGCATTCATGAAGATGCAGTGGAAGTACCTGGTTGTTGATGAGATGCAGCAGGTTAAAAACATGACAGAGAAGCACTGGGAAGCACTTTTCAATCTCCACAGGTATGAAGCTCGTAGAAGTGTATTTTCTCCTTCTTTGGACTCCCAAAGACTTACCATTAGCCTAGGAAGTAATTGGTTCTTGTAGCGTAAGCTAGCCTTCCACAGATTTAGTGTTTGTGAGCCTTGTTTGAGCCAGGACTCTGTGACCTAAAGTACTTGCTAATCCCAGCTGGAGTGAACTCATTGGTCCAGTGGAATTTACATAGTGTTTACTTACCAAGTTTCCATTGATTCAGTGGGTGTACTCTAGTTGGATTTATTTCTATATGCAGAGTGAAAGAGAGTGTCGTAGATGGTAGGTTAATGGCTATCCCAGGTACAGGTATTAAATGGCTCATGTAAAAATGCCTGCATGGGAGGATGGGATGCACAGGGGCACAAGGTGAGGTTTTGCATCATCAAGTTCTCAGATTAATCTGCAAGACCAAGACAACATTATATGTAGGCTTTTCCCAGTGTTATCTATGAGGAGAAGGGCAGAAATGGATTGAGACCACAGCACATGGAATGTGTTTGTGTATGACAGCTTTGACATTTTTTTGGCATGAAAACAGCATGAGGGGAAGGGGCAACCCCACTCCCATGTGGTGCCACCTGGAGTGGGACATTTCCCCATCCCAGTGGTTGCTATTTGTAAAAGGAACCTAAGTCCAGGATAGATGTTGACGTGACATACGTATCAGCCATTCCTCGTCTGACTGGAGTCTGAATGTGTTTCCTCATCCTGGGTTCGTTCTTTCTCTCTCTTATTTTAATAGTTCCCTTTTCCCATTAAGTGCCATGATGCACATCTACTAGCAGTGTTTTTTGGTAGAATTTTAAATTGCTAATGTCTCCTCCTTCGTAGCCAGCACCACTTGCTCCTCATTGATACACCTCTGCACAATACCTTGATGGAGCTATGGACCATGGTGCACTTCCTGATTCCAGGAATCTCTAAATCTTACCTGGATTTCCCAGTGAAAGCAGCCAATGAGGAAAATCAGGATTACTGCCATAAACTGGTCATCAGGTTACATCGAGTAAGTCACCTGATTTGTGTTTGAATTTGCAGGTGTAACTTTCGCTGCTTTACTTTATTAAATGTTGTTTAATGACTTTGATGTAAGTGTCACCTTTGATTTTCTACTCCGTCTTCTCAGATGATCCAGCCATTTATTTTGCGCAGATCAAAACGAGATGTGGAAAAGCAGTTGACAAAGAAATACGAACACGTGCTCAAATGTCGGCTTTCCAATAGACAGAAAATGATGTACGAAGATGTCATACTCCAGCCAGGGTATGAGATTCAGAATTAGGAGTTTTAAAAGAGTTTTTAAAATTCCTGTGTCTTAGTGGTGCTTAAAAGCATTTACTAATCCATGGCATTGTAGTTAGAAAAAAAAAGAGCTGAATTTGAGCATTTATCTTTCAAATTTAGAGCAGAATTAGGCAAACACCTAGTCTATGTATTTGAATTAGTAAAGTGGCAGGTGAGGACTCACAGTTGTAGATGCTTTCCAGCATGAAAAGCTCCCTCATACAATGAGTATTTAATGTTGGACAATGGTTTTAAGTCAGGACACAGAGCCCCGCGCCTCCATTATTTAGATGAGGGACTTCTTCCATGACTGGGACTAAATGCTGCATCCCTGCAATGTACACGGATCAAGATGTGTAAGTCCTTGGCTTCAACTGAAGATGTTTCAAGATGC
Organism: Iguana delicatissima; assembly: GCA_948472985.1. Classification (NCBI taxonomy): domain Eukaryota; kingdom Metazoa; phylum Chordata; class Lepidosauria; order Squamata; family Iguanidae; genus Iguana; species Iguana delicatissima. Next base: position 863,772 of record CAOKZL010000404.1, read on the forward strand.
TTCACTTTCCCAGCCAAAGCCACTGCAGCATCTGTGGTAGTGAGAGGGTGGGTATGGGTGAAATACTGGAATACCAGTTCCCTTTTCTGCTGGCTCCCAGCTCTTTGGGGAAGACGAACCAGCATTAATTAGAGAAAAGGCAAAAAGAGACCCATGTTTTCAGGACAGAGCAAGGAGCAAAACCTGCCTAAATCTTCCTCCCCACTCTTTCTCTTTTTCACTTACTGGGAGATCAGACAGCTTATCTGTAGCTGTGGTTCTTTGGACAGTTACCTGTGTATTTACACAATCCACCCTTCCTCTCCTCAGTAGCACATTAGTAGGCACTTCTTTTATTTACTGATAATGTAAGATGGCTATTTGAACTGAAAAGATGTCAGCGTGCTAACAAAAAAAAAGAGTTATTGCTAAAATCTTTGGGTTCTAGGCTTCAAACAAGTTTTTGTGACCTGTCCTTTTTATTAGTGACCATCCTTTTCCCCTTTTGGCAGAACCCAAGAGGCTCTCAAAAGTGGACATTTTGTTAGTGTTCTTCACGTTTTGATGCAGCTGCAAAAGATCTGTAACCATCCTGATCTCATAAGCCCTCGGTTCTCCATTTCCTCGTATGTAGCAGAGACACTGAAGTATAGAACTATTTCACTGGTCTTAAAAACACTTGAAAATAATCTTTGGAAGGTGAGTTAAGCAGTTGCAAGGCAACCTGATTAAAAGAATGTCAGAATATTTCCATTCCCATCTTCTCATTTGTGGGTTTACTGCCACCAGTCTGTATAAAGTAGTCTTACTTTCCGCTGAATTAAATGTGGAGTTATGGGCAGATTTTGTCTCCAGTGCAGTACTGACTCCAAGTGGTTTACATTTTTATATAGGTCAGGCAGTTAAATGTGCACTAGAGGATTGGAGGGTATACTTGTCACTTGTTCTTGGTGACCCCAACAATTGAAAATAAAGACTGCTTCTATCTGTGTGATGTTTCCCCCATCATCAGATTGTGGCATCCTGTTTGGAGCTTGATCTTTAACAGGGCTTTCACAGAGGTGGCTCCTAGGTTTTAGCAAATCCTGTTTATGGAGATTGAACTGGACCCTCTCTGCTGTCTTTTAGAAAAATTGAAAATTATTTTGATTCAAAGGGACTTTTAACTGCAGCGACCATTTTAATTTTTGATTGTTTTAATTTAAATGTTCTGTTTCAATTTTATGGAGTTATAATTCTTGCCTCTGTGGTTTAAGATTATTTAAAACAAATATCCCCACTTTTAATTATTAAATTGCTACTTGTTTGGCCTTGTAATCTACTCTTAATACTTATTTGCAAACAAAGCGGGGTCTTAATATTAACTTCACTATTCATCTGTAGGTTGCAGACTTAAGTATCTTCGATTTGATTGGAATTGAGAATAAGATGACTCGCTACGAGGCGCAAGTGCTGCCAAAGCAAAAAGTGACCAGAAAGCTTATTGAAGAAATCTATACTTCTCCTCCACCTCCCCCCAGACCTAATCCAGTAAAGCTGAAGCCAAGCAGGTATGGAGTATGTAAAAACAATGCCTCTCCTCTCCTTCTGCTAGCGGAGAAGTTCTGCTGCTGTTTCTGAAAAGGAAGGAGGAGGAGGATACTGTGAAAATGCTGTTGAAAATACAGATAAGCAGAGAAGAGTAATCCAAAATCCTGTCCAGGTTCATAATAAACAAGCTTTGCAGTGAGATGTGCAGATCATTTGCACACACACCCTGGCTCTTCCTAGTGTGAATGTCATTGCTGTGTAACAGCTGTTTGGTTACTGTGTCATCTAAATCTTGGGCCCTAGTTTGTTGCTCTGTTTTCATGGTAAGACCATGAACCCAGTTTGGTTCTTGGCTTATAAAGCCTGGCTTGTTTAGGAATGACAAGTCAGGATCCCTGGATTGAACAATATGTTAAGCCACTGTCTCCTGTTTCTTGGTCCTTTTCAAATTATTTTAATGATATTACTTGAAATTTCTAAAAGGAAACATTGATATGCACTTACACATATTCTAGAATTAAATCTTTAACACATGAAAGAAAAGGAGAGAAGACTCTTTATACTAATATAAACACTTGGTAGGAGCATATGTCATCTGCATCATTCCAAAAATTAAATGAAAACTTCCCATTTTGACATGTCCAGGCATGACTTTGACATGCCTGAACATAATATGTAAATTTAAGGGTGATAGCTCTGCCCCAGATTTTGTAGAACAGATGTGGCAATCTGTCAGGCGGGTGAGTTTTTCCAGTACTCACTGTGTTTATAAACTATGGTAACTTTCACATGGTTTTCCTGTGTCTAAAAGACGTACCACAAAGGGAAATCCTGTGTGATTTTTTTATATAACAGGTACACATTCCCGTGGTGGGAAGTAATAACAACACCAATAATTGTTTCAGATTATTCCAACCTGTTCAGTATGGGCAAAAACCTGAAGGCAGGACTCGTCGTTCCCCAGTGCTCAAGTGCAGCGTACAGCAACCACAGCTACGGTTGCCCAGCAAGGACAGGTGCGAGGAAGATCACCTATGGCTACAGTATCTGCAAATCAAGGTAAGAAAGGTATTGCTGCTCTGATTTATCTCAGAGTGTCTGAATGCTGATGTTCTAGGCCATTAAAAGTTGAAATTGTCTGCTTTCTCTCCCCCAACTTCCCCCACACCCAATTAAAGTCTGTTCTGAAAACTGAATTGTCATGTTGAAGATATTAATTGAGTAGGCCCACGTAAAGTTCAGCACGTGGCAGTAAGAAAACTGTTTCCCCTTGAACTTGGCCTGCTGCTCTTATCAGTGCTTATCAGGCCACTGAAAGATGCCCCAACTGGGTGAACGATAAAAACTGAGTGTTTCCAAACTGGGTATGTGGTGAAGTATGCGTAAAAATTTTCTTTGGTGCCTGTCGACCTAGTCTACCTCCATTGTGAACTTGCTGATTTAGCTGTCTGAATTGCTCATTGGTGGCATGGAATTATGGTACTGAGAATGAAAATTGAGTCTCCCGAAGGGAAAAGTGTATGCTTGTCCTAACCACGGCAATTTTTATTTTTTGTGGGTGTCTTTATGAGACCGGGGATAGGCTGCTGTGCTCTTCCCACTAGAACAATTGGTGTGTATCAGGGCTACGCTAACAACTGTTTGTTTTGAGGACAGTGGGAGACAGCCCCAGGTTGGGCGAGAGGTTCCTTTGAAAGCTTGTTCGAAGCTTGCACGTTCCTCGTGCCCCATTTGACTTGATCCTTCTGAGAGCCGACAAAAAACAGCAACAGCTTAGAATAACTTTTTTTCCTGGAACTATTCCAGTTTGCAAAACAAGTAACACATTACGTGTTTGAATGCTTTCCCGAGATAAAATCTCCCTTCATGAAGAAGAAAGCTGGTAAGAAGGATTCCAGTCCAAGCTCTTAGCTGACATGCTAGTTTTCCAGGAGAAGGAGTACCTCATGTAGGAGGAATCTCTGCCTTCATTGTCAATGGGGCGGGGACTGCACCATGCCCTTTTCAGAAAGTTGCTAATGTGCAGGGAGCATTTGGGCAGCAGGTCTCCTGATCCAAATTCTTCTGGGAGGGCTGTTATACGATATGCTTTTCCTGAATGTCCCAGTATGCTTTGAAAGTGAGCCTCTCAAGACAACAAGCTTTGTTTGTTTGTTTGTTTGTTTATTTATTTATTTGCTTTGTCTTAGATAATCAGATGGGGTTGTGAGGATTCCAGTGTTTTAAATCCTCCTTTATTTGTCTGTGGAAGGCTTGTCCTGGGCAGAGCTCGAGAACCCAATGTTCACACAAATGGCCTTGCAAACAAGCTAATAGCGACCCAACATGTTCTTGTCCACTGCTGCAGTATAAGCTTCATTAAAACACACAGGGCAGCTCGCCTCCAAGGCGAGCGTGTTTCTTTGTGTACAATGAGTGTGTGACTGCTGTGTGTATGCGTGTAAGGAGCAGATGAGTCTAATTCATTAAGCTTGAAATTACAACCTCAGTGTTTAAACGCCTCTTGGTATGTACAGCCTGTGAAACAAGGGATTTTCCTTCCTTTCTTTAGGCTGAAACTTTTTTTTTAAAAGTTTTTTTAAAAAAATCTCCAATGCTATAAACCCTTAAAAAAAAATTGGGACTGACTCTAATTGCTTGCACCACCCAACCTTATTGATTGCAGCCGCCGCCGTATCCTCTTCCGCAGCATCACAGTTTCAGACAACTCAGGCTTCCATCAATGTTCCTCCGAGACAGCATCCAGCAGTGACCTTCACCACAGCAACTAGCCCAGCCAATCCTGCAAAACAGCGGGCTCAGACCACTGCACAGGCGTTACAGATAGGCCAGGCTCAGCCACAGACCCCCCCACACACCATTCAACAGAGTGTGCTGCCTCAGAGGCTGGTATTAACCTCTCAGGCTCAGGCACGGTTGCCTAGTAAGTGCCCGTCCCCTCCCCTTTCCAGGTTTCTCCCATCTTTATATTTTATTTATTTTTTAAAAATTTCCCTGAGGTTAAGTTATAGGCACCCTAAAAAATGTGTACAGAACGATTTGTTGCAGTGGTTTGCTTTCGTTCTCTCCCTCCCAACCCCGCCCACCCCTTCACTCTTCTGAGTAGCTTTGCTCACTATTTTACTTTGCTTATTTGACCCAGGAAAAAAAGTCCAAAACATTGGATGAGAAAACCCAGTTGACAATTGCTGTGGGCATACGTTAGTGGTGTCAACTTAATCTCCTAATTTTTGCATGTTTCCTCCGCTGGCCAGACTTCCTTCGGACCCAGAAACTTCTTTATTTTAATGCTCTCCTCTTCCTAATTTGATTCTCTTTCTTTTTGAAAACACTAACCTTATCCTGCTAAGACGGCTTCTCGACTTCTTTGGAGGCGAGCTGCAACTATTGGCAAAGAGGGGTGGAGAGGGGAAGGGGGGGAATATGATGAGTTGGTTTTGCTTCAGACTGTATGTGCACTGCCTTACTAGCATGTCTAGAGAATATTGAGCACTGATGTACTAATGTTTTAATCTCTGGGAGAATGAACTGCCTTTGCAAAAGCTAGAAGTTTCACAACTTGAATCTCAAAATTGTGGAGAGTTTTCCTTTTGAAACTTTTTTTTTTATGTACTTGAGGCTGAACTGAAGATCACTGCCTAGAGACATTAAAAGCTTTGGTTAACATCCCCTTCTTTTATCTAAAATAATTTTGTGAGTGATTTTTCGTTTGGTTTTAACCAATTGTGAACCTGCCTGAAGGGTGAAGTATAAATCGAGTAAACCTTAACTGTAACCAGTTTTGCAAACAAGCAAACCTTAAAAATGTAACCAGTTTTGAAACTAAGCATACACAGAAAAGAAACTTGTCGTCTTTTGAAAATCCATTACAAAATACTTGCCATGGATTTCTGTCGTATCAAATATGCCAGTGTTCCTACAGCACAGCTCATAATTTATCTGTTTTAATTTTTATTAGCATAAAAGCAGAGGGTGCAGAAAACAAAAATTAACCTTTGCTTCAGCTGTATTTCACAAAACTGGACAAATTCACTGGCAGTCCTTGTGAACTTCTTGGTGTCTTTTACATTTCCTTGGTTTTTGCTTTTGAAAAGGCAGTGGTGGTCTGACCTTACTGAATCTCTACCCTGTCAAGTGTCACATGAGTTTTTTCAGGTTACTCTTGTTGCCTGTAAAAGTGGAAAGGTAACGTCTCTTCCCTCACCCCACCATACGTTCTACATTTCAAACAAAACAAACAAACAAAAAAAATCCATCCCATCACCTTTATCAAAGCAGTACCTGTAGAACTTTTATATGACACTTTCCCCCTCTGCACTGCGTATACTTCTGCATGGGGGTAGCTTCAGCATCAGTTCTACTAACCAAAACAAAAGAAAACTTGGCATCTTTGGAAGGCAGCCCCTCCCTTTTAATTGCCTTTTTGTCCCCCTCCCACAGGTGGAGAAGTGGTCAAAATAGCCCAGCTGGCTTCCATTGCAGGAGCACAGGGCAGAATTGCTCAGCCAGAGACTCCTGTGACATTGCAGTTTCAGGGCAACAAATTTACTTTATCTCATAGTCAACTTCGCCAGCTCACTGCCGGACAGCCTCTGCAGCTGCAAGGTACTGTGCAAGCCAGTTTCCGAATGAAGAATCTCTTCTTTCCCTTTCCCTTTCCCTCGCCCCCTTTCACCCCCAGTGGTTGTCTTGTCTCTTTTCATTTATTTTTTCATTGGTAAAGTTCTCTTTGTCCTTACGCACAAGTCACTGCACAGTTGCATTCAGGATTCTGACCCTCTTTCTCTCACCTTTGACTTTTGCTTCTTGTCTGTTCTTAACCATTTGAAGAGTTGCTTGTGCCTTACTTCCAAGAATCTTTGAAGGCTTGCTTTTTCCAGTTGTTTCCAAGGATCTTTGCAGCACTGTTCTGAGCGGGGTTGTGGCTACTGTTTTTCCCCTAAGCTGAAAGAGTTCTTAGGCTTCCTTTTTTTTCATGGAAGAAAGTCTTTAAATTTCAAAAGTACTGAATGAATAAATATTGCAGAGCAGTCTGGAGGATTATATAAATTGACAGTGGAAAAAATGGCATTTTGGAAGCTAGAGTACAAAAATCATCCTTTTTTTCATTGCTATGACTTTTTCTGCTTTTTCTTTCTAAGATATAATAAAGAAAATAAATTGTTCAAGTTAAGAAGAGGGCCTTTTGTTATGTGGTATTGTCATTGTCATATTTGTGCATAAATCACTATAAACAGTACAAGAAGGATAGTCTTTGTTTATGTGTTTGTGCTGATTTTTCCTTCAAGTTTATGACTTCCTTCTCTGAAATTTGTACAAACCAGGCAGTGTCCTGCAGATTGTTTCAGCTCCTGGCCAGCAGTACTTACGGCCTCAGGGCCCAGTGGTGATGCAGACAATGTCTCAGGCTGGGACTGTTCAAAATGCTCTGAACACTTTAGGAAATCAGCATCCAGCCGGCTTGCCAGCTTCAGCAGTTGCACAGCAAGGTAAGGGATTTTCCCCACGCTTCTTATTGTAGGACAGTTTAAGGAGCAAATCTGAGCTTATACACTCTCTCTCGCTATCCCAGGTCTCCCCCTTTTCCCTATCCTGACTACAGAGTATAAGGGAAAGTTGTTTCTGTGGGAAAGATAAACAGTTTCATAGAATCATAGAGTTAGAAGGGACCACAAAGGCCTTGTAGGAATGAAAAACTAAAGCGCTCTCGAAAGATGGCCATCCAACCTCAGTTTAAAGACTTTAAAGAAGCAGTTTCCAACCTGGGGCAATCTGTTCCACTGTTGAACAGCTTTTACCATCAGGAAGTTCTTCCTGATGTTTCGGTGGGATCTCTTTTCTTGCATTTTCAATGCATGAAATTTGTTTGATCTCTCTCCACCCATCCCACAGCCCTACTTTGCACTCATAGGCTCCAGTACTTGAACTAAAACTCTCCCTCTTCTTTAGATATCTTCTCTATCTGTTGCCAGACCCTCCACCCTAAAGTCAGAGCTGATTTGAGTTCTGCTCAGTCACACCACCATCACCCTCATTCCTGGCTGGATCTTTCAGAATAGCTTTTGACTTTGTTGGCTGGCCTGTTGCATCACATTGGTTCCAAAGACCTTGTTCGTTCCTCTGTTGTGCTGGGAGCCATAAGGCCATCTTTGGCACTTGTGGACTCTGCACAGACCGTTCCATGTGGACATTTTGGAATTTCTGAGATTTTTTTTTAACTGTTTCAGCACAAGAGGTCCCCTGAAGCAGCACTTTAACAGAATAACTAACTCTTCTGTATATTCTAAGCCACCAAAAGTTACTAGCCTGCCCTAGTTGTCCATAAAGCTGCCAGCTAAAAACTCAGTGGAATACCAGAGGAGGGTTGTGGAGTACTCTGCCCCTCTAGCATTGAAACCAGGCAGACTGGCAGAGGATACTGTGCCCCCTGTTCCATCAGCCTGCCTGCTCACCTGAATGCAGTTCCTTCTCACCTGTTGCGACTTGGCAAATGGGTAAACACAAGGCTGTCCTGGAGAATTCTCTGTTGCTCTTGTCTGGGGATGGGCATATTGTTCTTTTCTGGCGAGCATATTTGAAATGTATAAATACTTGGTTTATCTTTAAGTGTGTGTTCCAGGTAGAACAATGGGTGCTAATTTAGCATCGGGGGACGCACCTTCATGTTTAAAACCTGGCCTGATCCATGGAGGACACTCACAGGTATTCCTATTAATAACTGTTTTGTGAACTCGGGTGTCAGATTAAAATGCTTTCTCTATCTCTTTACAACTGAAAAAGTTTTCCTTTTTCCTTAAAAAGCCTTTGCTCTTTTCTTCGTTTAGTTTGTTTTTTTCTCCCTAGTGTAGCAGGCTTCCCATCCATCTAGATATATATGTTTACATATGGAAAATGTTGCAAAAATAACTGTTATATTTTTATATATATGTGTGTGTGTGTGCACACGCGCGCATGTGTGTGTGTAAAGAAAGAACTAGGTTACTTCAGTAACATGCGAAAGGGAGATGACAACAAACTTGGAAAGCTGTGGGACATATTTATTCATTAGGAGTTGGGAGAATTTCAGCTCACTTATAAACAACAGTTGCAACCCTGGTTAGGACTGATGACAGTTGCAGTTAAGCAGCATCTGTAGGGCCATGTCCCCATCCCCAATGTAGCTGCATTAATTAGCCCTATTTTATTGTGTGTTATGCAAGAAAAAAAGAGTCCCATTGGGTTAGATCCTTGCAACTGCCTATCTATCCCAATCTACACATGTTTTCTTGGAATAAAAACTCCTTGAATTCAATGGAACGTATTCCCAGGTACATAAGTTTATGATGGCAGCCAGGTGAAATGCTGTGGTTGTTTCCACTGTTGTAATATGGAGTAGACATATGCCCTTTTTTTGTCCTTTTGCAAAGGAGTCGTATGAAGAAAAAACAGACTTCTAAAGGAGCGCCTGGACAGGATCTTTTCTTGCAACGAGCGCCGCTGTTCCCGAGTTCCAGTTTATGGCAGAGATCTCCTTAGACTTTGTTCTCTGGTGGGTGACAGAAAGATGTCCCCTCAGTTTTCCACGACAGCCGGCAAATGGAGATGGGCAGGTTTTGCCAACTGTTGCCTCTCACGTAACGCCTCCGAGGACCATAGTGATCCCCTGCAAGGACTGAGGTGGACGCTGGAGCAGCAGCAAGACTCCCTGAGAGACGCCGTTAACAGGTGGTTTGTAACTTGCGCTCAGACATTGAAAGTTAACTTGACTACCCTACTTTCAAGATACCTCCTCCTCCTGCCTCCAATCCTGGTATAGAGATGCTCCATATGTTTCAATAGATGACATGGAAATGGGAAGTTTTAATGTGAATTTTCCAAGTAATCGACAGTAACAGTCAATTTCAGCTACATGTCACTTGCCATGCATTGGTTAGGGGTGGGTGACCAAGACTCTTTCCTTCTTGCTCCCTGCTTGTGTCCTGGATGCTTCTTCCACAGCATTCATAAAGGGAGGGAAGACGGAACAGGCAGGTATTGGAAACAGCTAGCTTCCTCAAGAGATGGGATTTGATGCCCAAGGTTGGACTCAAAAGATTCTATGGTTTATCAGGTTACTATCCAATAAGCAATATATCCCAAGTAACTGCAACATTCTTGCTTTGGTTCCTAGGTTGCTCTGCGTTCTGCCAGCTGCTGTGGCTGCTCCTCCGTCTTTGCATGTGGCGAGGCTTCCCGCATTGTATAGTCATAAAATGAAACAACTTAGGCACCATCTGAGAGAGAAGGCAGCTCCTTTCCTGCACCAGCTGCAGCAGCTCACCACTCCACAGTTGCTTCAGTTTCCTGACCTCCGATTGGTGCAGTATGATGCAGGTAGAAGAGTATGTTTAAAAATAAGCACACAATCAAAAAAGTTGTCCGGATCCCATGGGACCAGGAACTGGATGAGTGTGCTCCAGAAGGGCCTTAACACTCTGTTCTTCCTGAAATATAGGAAAGTTGGAAGCTCTGGCAGTTTTGCTTCAGAAGCTGAAGTCAGAAGGACGTCGGGTATTGATATTGTCCCAGATGATTCTCATGTTGGACATCTTGGAGCATTTCTTGAATTTCCATTTCCTCACTTATGTGAGGATTGACGAGTGTGCGAATCAGGAAGAGCGCCAGGTAAACTCAGTAACCGGGACCAGTCACTTGCATCTCATGGTATTTGCAGGTTGCAGCTGAAAGTCCTTATTAATGTTTTGCTTAACCTCTTCTGTGTATTTCAGTGAGTGTGCAAGAGCTTTCTGTGGAAAGCTGCAGCCAGGGAACTTGTAACTGGCTTGTGTGTATCAGATTAGTTTTGCAAAATCTTCAGTAATTCTCAATGCTGCTGCTGTACATCTTGTATCAGAATGCGGTGTTTGCATGCCACTTGGTGAGCATGTAGCATGGTAAAGTACTTAGGTATAAATGTGATTAACTCAGTCATGTATTTTAAGAACTGGCCCCACATTCCCATGATTCCGGGGGTGGACAAAATACAGCATATTTATGTATCACCTGCTGTGTCCTAGGGCTGTTTTTTGGCCTCCCAGATTCAAAACATTTTTCAATTTTTTTAAAACTTTTTTTTTTTTTGCACAAAAATGCCCCCAAGTGCCTTTTAAGTGATGTGGAGTGGATTTTGCCACATTTTTTGGAAGCCTTTTGGACTATTTTAGGCCTAGGAGAGCCTTTAAAAAGAAGTAGTGAACTGGAAGTGACAAAAATGCTCCTCACACCCCTAGCTGGTGTTTGGGGGGAGCATTTTCGAAGGGTGCAGCAGGATATTCAGTCCCCTAAGGTCTCCGGGGAGTGTGTGACCTCCCAGCCATAGATGATGAGAAATCCCACTCTGATAGAGGAGAGATGGATTGTTCTGCCTCTTTTCTACCATCCTGCTTGATTTCCACATTGGACGTGGAGGAAGGAACATCCCTCCCTCTGTGGCCAGAGTTTCAAAACATTAAGCAATAGAGTAGCAAACAATTTTTAAAAATGCCAGGAACCTTTGTGGTATTATTTACAAGGCTGATTTAACAAATTAATCCTATAGAGGGCATAGGTTTTCAAAATGAATACCACTCGTAGTCTTTGGTGACTCATCAGTGAATGCTAACATCTTGTAGTCTGTGCTGGTTTCACCTTGACAGTTTGCTGTCTCTTCTCTGCTCCCCCACCCCGTCTTCCACTCAAGGAGTTGATGAAGATGTTCAACAGAGACAAGCGAATCTTCTGTGCCATCCTTTCTTCACACAGTCGCTCCACAGGCGTCAACCTTGTTGAGGCCGATACTGTTGTGTTTTATGACAACGATTTAAATCCTGTGATGGACGCAAAGGCTCAGGAATGGTGTGATCGGATCGGCAGGTGCAAGGACATTCACATCTACAGGTAATGCTCGCAAAATAGCCATTCAGCAAATAGAAGACAAACACACAAATACAGGGACAGAACCAGCACCTCTTTTTCTTTCTTCTGGATGTTAAAAACTCAGGCTTCTCTTCTTCTTGTTCCCTTGTTTTGCTACCTACTGTTGAAAACTAGGCAGTACATTTGCCTCCTCTCGCTGCAGCTTTTGTTGGCCAGATGGAAGCAATTACACACACCAGCTACAGTGCTGCTTTTAAAATATATTTTGTATTCACAGCTGTGTAAAACGGGAAAAATAGGTTCTCTCAGCAAGGAGGTAGCCTCCAGTTTTTGTTTTGTAGCTCATGGTAGGGAACGTCACAGAGGCATTCTACTGTTGTGTTCTGAGGTTTTCTGAACCACATTAGAAAGCAGTTTGTGTCCTTGAACAGTCAGTTTCTTTCAGCAGTTACATAAGTTACTATGTTGTTCTTTCAGCTGTTGAAAAATTTCTGCAGAATTTCCCCCTCCCTCCTTGGACATTCAGTAAAATTCAGCTTGGTTTTGTGCTCTCTTTTCACAGCTTTGGCTGAACTTCCCTGTTTCTCTCCCTAGGCTTGTCAGTGGGAACTCGGTAGAAGAGAAGCTTTTGAAAAACGGCACCAAGGATTTGATCCGAGAAGTAGCAGCTCAGGGAAATGATTATTCTTTGGCCTTTCTGACACAGGTATAGTTGTTTTCTCATTTCACTTTTTTGAAAAAAAGACGTTATGCTTTTTTGTGTTAGCTTGTTTTCAGAGCACAGGCTTCTGAGCCTTTTCTTGTATTCTTGATTCACCTGAAGAGTTTCGAATTGGCTGCCAAGGTAAAGGTCATCTAAAACAGAATTATTCCTGTTTCTTTCCAGGGCAGGATACAGACAATTCGCTAAGAACTGTATATGATAATTATGAGTCTTGGAAAAGCAACAGTAATGACTCTTTCCCCTTCTCCACCTTTCTAGCAAACGATTCAGGAGCTCTTTGAGGTCCATTCTCCAATGGAGGATTCTGGCTTCCGAGTGAAAGCAGAAGAGTTTGTGATGCTTTCACAAGAGCCATCTCCAGCAGAAACTATTTCTCCCAAAGTTGCAAGGCCTTTTATAGAGGTAATTAATTGTGAATCCTTTAAATAGAAATTGTAAAGGGCAAAGTATGACTACCTGGGATTAAGTGCTGCTTATTTGTTGGAGTAATCCCACCCTTTTAATTTTTTGAATTTCTTTTCATTCTGTTTTTTGTAAAATTAATAAAATATTCTTGTGCTCCTCTGAGAGACATTTGAGCCTTTTAAAATGCATAGATAATATTTAGATTATGTTCAGAATATAAACAGAATAGTTTTATCCAAAATTGTTTAGGACATAAAGAGTGAGATCCTTTTTTTCACTGCAAAATTTCCTTACTCTGTACCACTTTATGTTTAGCTGAAGCAGCAGGGTCAGACTTGTTGGTGTTGGTGTGATGTTACTTCAAGTAATTTTCAACTCATGGCAAACCCTGTCATGGGATTTTCTTGTCAAGATTTATTCAGAGGGGTATACCTTTGCCTTCTTCTGATGCTGAAGGGGTGTGACTTGCCCAAAATTACTCAGTGGCTTTCCATAGCTCAAATCTCTCACCCTAGGCTTCTGTTCAATTTGCTGTTAAGGGAGGAAGCTCCTTTGGGATAGGTTAAAAATGGCCCTCAGTCTCCATGATGCCCTGCTGGAGTTACACTGGTACATTGTGTGGAAACAAAAGGATTACAGAACAATCCAGAACATCCTACCCGTGCAGCATTCCAAGAAGACAGTTGTCCTCCACATTTCTCTACACAGGGATGTGAAAGCACTAGTCTTTCAGGTGTTCTTGGATTGAAAACTGACAAAATCCCTTACTTCTGGCCATGCTGCTGGGAGCTTCTCAGAGTTGAGGTCCAGATATTCCTCATCTCTGCTATACGGGGAACCTATGTGATACAGTCGGCTGCAGACTTGAAGAGAGATACAGATCCCTGCTCAGCCATGAAGTTAAGGACCCAAGGTTTTCTGTCAGCTTAACCTCCCGCTCAGAGTAGAATGATAAGATTTTCCACTAGTAGAAGGGGGTGAGGGTTTTGGTCCAAGCAACCCCATTGCCTGGTACAGAAGAGTCTTTGCCTGAAGTCTTAGAATCTAGGTTGACTTGGCAAGGTGTTCAGGTTTTTTTTTTTAAAGAACAAGCTTTGATGTAGAGCTACATCTATATAAAAAAGGTACCTTGTGTTTTTTGAAAGGCTCTCAAAAGTATAGAGCGAGAGGAAGAAGAGGAGTTAAATATCCGTGTTATGGACACAGAAACGGAATTGACACTGGACCCTCTTGTTTTTGAACTTGGGAAGTCCCAGTATCTTGATGAGCCCTCCCAGCTGCAGGAGTTGGTTGCTGTTGTTGATCAGGTAATGTTGCTTTCCTTTAAGAGTTCAAGATAGCTTTTGATCAGGTAGTGTACTATTAATGACACTAATTATAAAATGTTTAAAATGTTAGACAGAATGGGCCTGACCGCTGTTGCCCATGCTACTGTGATAACTCTAATGGTAGGCTTTTTAGTTTAAGATTTGGTAGGTTCTGGTGGAACTTTAATATTTTCATTGTTAGATAATGACTTCTCTGTATCTGCTTTCAGCTCACCCCGATTGAAAAGTATGCTTTGAATTACTTGGAGCTCTTCCATGTTTCCACTGATGAGAGTGACCTCAAAGAAAATGAGGTAGAGTTTGGACTAGATGGCCCTTGTGATCTCTTCTGACTCTAAAATTGTATGATTTTAATATGTGCATCTTGTTTTTCTTTTCTTTTTTTTCTTTTTTCTTTTTTTCTTTTTTTGAAAAAATAGGTGGAAGTGAACACTGCAAAAACATTGTGGGAGGCACATCACCTGAGAGAGTTGAAAGACGAAAAGGAGAAAATGCTTTGGGATGGGGAGGAGGAGGAGCTGCTGACCTATACCCGGGAAGATGCATACAACAAAGTAATTTGCCTCCAAGCTTTTGTGTAGCAGTGCTGAAAGGGAGACCTGCAATAATGTTTCACCCTGTATCTTCACACGAGGGCAGCCAGCTAGCCTTGCCCCATTCCCACCCCGTGTTTTTAGTATTTCTTTTCCAGCCAGTGTTCAGCGTTTTGTGACTCCTGGGATTCTCAGTTGTCCTTGAGTTTGGGTTTATTTCTTTAAGCCCTTAGCTTAAAAAACCCCCAAAACTTTCTTGAACCATTTATGTTTTCCTGGCCATTAAGATAGTACCTCCTTGTTCCTCAGAGGCACCATTTCTCTGTTGTCCTCAGATTCAAAATGCATTTATCTTTCCCCCTTACAGGAATATATTTATGAAGGCCCGGATGGACAAACTGAAATCATGCCGGTAATTCTTTCTGTTTAGCTTTTATAACTTGTGCCAAATACGGAGTGGGACATCACATAATAATTAACCAGCTGGGATAACTCTATTCTAATATTTTTTGCAGCTCTGGACTCCCCCAACCCCACCTCAGGATGACAATGACATTTATATTGACTCTGTCATGTGCCTCATGTATGAGACCACCCCGATCCCGGAGTCCAAACTCCCCCCTGTGTATGTCAGGAAGGAGCGTAAACGTCACAAGACAGATCCATCTGGTAAATATCTGATTTGATTTCAGATCCGTAGAAAGCATCTAACTGTTTTCTTTACAGGTGAAAAATAAAGGGGGCCTGTTAGGTAGGAAGCAAGGCAGAATTGACAGTTTTTACTGGCTTCAGATGCTGTCATGAATAACAATTCTTTCTTTTTACAATGTATGTAATTAAGGTGATTGTCACTGATATGGTGCAGATATAGGTGCAGTTCGTTGTGCTCTGCTGAAGTTCTAAGGGCACAGTGGTCTACCCTTGTCATAAAGGATTTCATGGATGATGATTTAGTGCATGTCAAGGTGGCTGAGTTCATGGCCATATTGCAGTTTTGCTCTGAATGTAAAGTATGCCCCACTGTCCCCCAGCTCTTGCTTTGGATTCAAGTCTAGGCCAAGTAGTTTGTTTATTGAAGTGTGGTAGTGTTGGTGATCAAGGCTTACTACTAATGCAGCAAGAGACAATTCGTGGTCTTGTCAGTACAGTTGGACTTCAGTTCCCAGCATTCTTCATCGTTACTCTGGTTACAGCTGACAGGAATGGTGATGCACTATCACCTAGAGCAGTGGTTCTCAACCTGTGGGTCCCCAGATGTTCGTGGACTTCAGCTCCCAGAAGCCCCAGCCACTATGGTCAATGCTCGGGGCTTCTGGGAGCTGAAGTCCATGAACATCTGGGGACCCACAGGTTGAGAACCACTGACCTAGAGGGCCACATGTCCTTCATCCCACACTGAGGCATAATGCACACTACAACTCCTTCGTTCTTTAAGTGTTTTGAGTCTCACATGTTTTTCCCTCACTTTTTTTCTGACTTCCTCACTGAGCATGGTCTCTCTCTTCTAGCTGCAGGAAGGAAGAAGAAGCAACGTCATGGAGAGACAGTCATTCCTCCCCGATCGCTCTTCGACCGAGCCACCCCGGGGATGCTGAAAATGCGACGGGAAGGCAAAGAGCAGAAGAAGAACATCTTGCTGAAGCAGCAGACACAGTTTGCCAAGCCGTTGCCCACACTCGTAAAGCCAGCTGCAGAGGTGGGCCAGGACAATCCTGAATGGCTCATCAGCGAGGACTGGGCCCTCCTTCAGGTGAGAGGGGCACCTGCAGTGTTGGATTAAATGGACAGTACAGCTAATCATGGCGCAAATGCAAAACAGAGTACATTCTCCCTGTTGGTTGCCATTGAGTGCAGACGAGACAATGAATGCTAAACGTGCCCCAGTGATCTTAGTTTTGTCAGTTGTGAGTTGACTTTGGTTTACAGAACTGCAGCCTTGTTCCTCCACCTCCTTCATTTACAGAGTCCTGCCCTCATGTGTAGAATGGTAGTAAAATGTTACTTACCTTCTGCTAGACTTCATTGGGTCTCTTGTTTTCTTTTGTAGGCAGTTAAACAGTTGCTGGAGCTTCCTCTCAACCTTGCCGTGGTATCTCCAGCTCATACCCCAAACTGGGATCTTGTCAGTGACGTGGTGAACTCATGCAGTCGGGTTTATCGTTCTCCAAAACAGTGCCGCAACCGCTATGAAAATGTTGTCATTCCCAGGGAGGAAGGGAAGGTGGGTCGAAGCTGAAATATGATTTTTTTTTTCTTGCACACTCTTTGGGGTGTCAGCAACATAAGCTAGCTGTAAAAAAAAAATTTTTTTTTGCCTTTTAAATTATTTTATGTGGCACTCTTTTTTATTTTAATTTTTAAAAATGGTCAGGGTGTTTTAGATTCCTCCCAACAGCCCTGTGAGACAGGTCACTATTATGCCCATTTTATTGATGGGGAGTTGAGACTGAGACACAACAGTTTTATCCAAGGCCTCCCGGCATGCTTTCCCCCTCCTCTTTTTTTTTTTTTTGGTTGATCATGGGTGTGACCCCTGATCTCCTGGGCCTTAAGCCCCTCCCTCTGTCCACTGTACCACACTGGCTCTAATAGAGACTTTCTATTCATGTCACTAATCTATCCCCATCCCATCGCAGAAAGTCAAACTTTGCTTCTTATTTTACAGCTTATGTATGAAGCGAACCCTAAGAAGAAGACAAAAAGCATTTATAAGGTGTGCACTTATAAATTGTTGTTCCAATGCAGACAGTCTGATATCTTAAGCATCAGCAGAGGTGGACACAAGATGAAATAGAAGATCTGTATTCGAGTCCCAATTTGAATCCTAAACTGGCCGTTCCAAGCCGTTGCATCTATTCCGCGTTGACGCAATAGATTGTGGCACCTGGCGGCTTTTGTCTCAAAGATATACATTAAAGAGCGATTTCGCACACTAAGCCACCTTAGTCAGCTTCAGTTATTTTTGAAAAAAGTGTTTTGTCCACCTCCCAGAAATGCCACCTCATTCCGCATGATTATTACAGTTAGTAGCTTTTTTAATTAAAAAATGTTTTATCACTAGCCTTTTTTTACTTTTCATTTTGAAATCTGATTGCTTTGCAGACATTTAATGAATTAATCCCTGCAACGCCCCATCAGGTAATGTATCGCCCCCAGTTAATAGCTGCAGAAACATAGTTGCAGAGTAGCTGTGGTTGTAATAGCGATTAGTAAGAAATACAAACAGCCTTCTGAAAACCAGACTTTGAAGCATCGTAGTTGGGTACAGTGGATAAAGAACTGTTGGCCTCAGGTCCACCCTTCTGCTAAGCTGTTTTTCTGAAGAGCAAAATTTGGGGGTAGAATTGCAAAAGAACATGCTGTATGCTACAACACCACTGTTATGGGGAAGAAGGGCAGTGCACATATAGGTGTGTGAGCTTTTCCGTCTGTGCTGTGAATGGTCAAGGTGTGCACCTGATGCTGTGGTATCGTTGACAGTAAAGCTGCTCTAAGTCTTCTAAGGAGGAACAAGATTAAATAAGTACAGTAGATAAACAATTGAACTAACATGTGTAGCTTATGAACTCTCCTACTACAGCAGGGTTAGTTAGGTAGAGGGTGTTAATCTATTTTTCAGTGGTGCAGTTTGGCTGGTCAGCCAGTTGTTCCCCAGCTGCACCTGCCCCACAGAACGGAGGAGTAATGGGGAGCATCCTTCAGCTCATCACCCAGAGTCCTTTGAGAAAGGAAAGAGGATTGTTGTGGGAATGGGTCAGGTGGCGGGAAGGGAAGAAGAAAGATGATTTTGAAGTCACTCCAAAGGTACAGGAAAGAGTACACAGAATTGTATTGGAGTTCAGGAAAACAAAAGGAGTTGTTTCAGAGGTAATGGACATTTTGGGGGTACAAGTGGATAGCATTTTGAAAGTGTTGATAATTTTCTGATACCTGTTCTGTGATTATGTGAAATTGCAGTTTAATATGTTTGTTTTTCAATTCCTGCCCTGGCACAAGCAGAGTTTTGCAGATGTAATTCTCCCATTTTTCTTAGCCCTGACTGTGAGACTGAGAAAAGGCCACGATACTCCTTTATTCTTCTGCCTGTTTGCTTCCCTTTCAGAGCTCTAACCATGATGCAGCATTCATATGTTAACCATGGTTAGAGTTTACACATTGCCTTCATCTGTTTACACATGCTGGATTAGCGCTAGAGTGCCATTAATTTGGGGGTGATGTCACTCATTGGTTAGCTCTGAAAAGCAAAAGAAGATGGGCGTGCAAGTGACAGAAGGAGCATGTACACTCATGGCTCACTTCTACTCACCAAAATAGTTTTGAGAGGGGTGGTAAGCAATAGTAGCTTCTATTCAAAGATATGGTTTGATCTGGTTTTGGTATTGGCATCTTTTATGTATTGAAACTCTCATATAGGCATAGAGATAGAAGTGTCCCTGTGCTTTTAATTGCTCTGTGTAAAACTTGATTGTTCTGTTCGCATTTAGACCAAGAACAGTCGTCCGCTTCGAACCAATCAGCTCTATGCCCAAGATGAGGGTGCCACGCATACCCAGCTCTACACTAATCATTTTGAAATAATGAAACTGATTGCTGGGAAAAGAAGCCCACCCATCAAACCCTTGTAAGTTCATATTAGCAATTCCTGTTAGAACTGTACAACTAAAAACATTGGACTGTTAAAAAAAAACTATCTAGGGTAAGCATTGTATAAAATAGGGTGCTGCCACTGAAAATGCCATTATCTCTTCTCAGGACTGTTTAGAATGTGTTTGCTTTACAAAACTGTTCTTTTCGGCTGTATTTCAGACTCGGTATGAATCCTTTTCAGAAGAATCCAAAGCACACCTCAGTACTTGCAGAAAGGTAAGAAATTATTGGAAGGCAGGCAGGAGTGTTGGTGGTGATGTTGAGAATAAAGAAAGTGGAGAACAAACAGGGTTTGTTTTCTAAAAGAGTACATTGGGCACAGTTCCAGTAAACAAAAGGACTTTTGAATCCTCCTTGATTATTAGTTTGTCTTTGATTTTTCCATTGATGACAGCAGGGCCTTAACTTTTGGCTGGATTGTAACCTTTTTGTCTTCTTTCTCTTTTTTTTCTAGCGGTATCAACTATGATAAGCCACTGCCCCCAATTCAAGTGGCTTCTCTCCGAGCAGAGCGTATTGCAAAGGAGAAGAAGGTATGCATGTTTAGGGAAGAGGATTAAGAGATCAACTGATTGGATTGACTGGGCCAAATAAATGAGCTGAGAATAGTGGAGTACTGTTTTAAAGGGCAAACCCTCATTGCAGGGGTCCCCATAGTAACACCCAAGAATCCCAAAATGCAGGCAGCTGTGTTGATCCACACCAGCGTGCTAATTGTAGCAGTTTTCGTCAGAAAAGCCACCAGTGATCTCATTGTCCCACCTAAATAGAAAATTCTGGCGGTTTGATTCTGTGAGCCTTGGCTTAACTATACTGCTGTTGGAGAGAAATCCCATCCAATCCAGTCTCCTCTGAATTCATTTTGTTTGTGAAATGCGTACCTTGCTGCCTTGGACTGTCCTCTTTTCATAAGCAGCATGGCCTAGAAAGTGACGGCATCCTCTCATTCCCCCAGGCTTTGGCTGAGCAGCAGCGGGCCCAACAACAAGCAGGGCCGCAGCAGCAACAGCAGGCAGGCCAACAGCAAGTGCAGCAAGCGGCAGTACAGCAAACCCAGCCTCAGCCCCAAGGTCAAGCTCAAGTGGTCCAACAGCCCCAGGCTGTGGTACAGACCGCTGTCACCACTGTGGCAAACACTACCGTACTGGTAAGATGTAGTAACACAAAACATGCCGTCTTCGAGTCTGTTGTTCGCCACCTTGAGCCAGAGAGAAAGGCGAGTAAGAAATAAATATTGTTGTTGTTCCGTGGCAAGTAAAAAAAAGTGTCCAAATGGCCAAGCGCTAAAGCTGTGGCACTCGTAACCACTGGTTGATGATACTCCCCAAAGGATGCCAATGAGACAAGAGTTAATAATGCCATAAGAAAGTCTTCATAATTTGAACCTTCTCTGTAGCCCCCATCATTGCCATAGCCTCCGTACTCTGGATTGAGTACGTCATTAACGTCTAAGACTCAACCTGTCCGTTCCAAAATGATGCAGCCTCTTTGCAGTCATAACTGATGCTAGTCATGATTCTCTTGCTTTTTTGGCAAGTGCAGTTGCTGTGGCTGCAGTGGTAAATGATAGGAATGATAGAAACAGGTTTCCCCCTTGCCAATCTGGAGGTCTCTGACAGGTCTCCTGAGCAGACTTGCAGGCCTACTATTTGATTTGATTTCAGAGATCCCCCCTCCTTACTGCCCAAAGCACAGTTCATCCCATTCATCTGGTTCCCCTTCACTCTCTGTAGCATTTTCAGGGGTCTAAGACTTATAGAATCCCACTTACAGCAACTCCAGTTGCACATACTTATACCTGTATCAGTGTGTTCTGAGCTTTTTGTACTATTTCTTTAAATGACTTACTTTTGAGGCTTATTGAGTCTCTAATTTTCAAAGAGTGCTTATCTGTGCAGGCAACTGTGAATATGAGATTTCATGAAGCGGCACAATAGCTGTTTCAAAATACTTCTTTTTAACCAACTTTGTCTTTTGACCAGGCTGGCACAATGAAAAATTCAGCAACTGGGACAAGCATACAAACAGGTAAGGTATTTCTGCCCTAAGAAAGCATTGTGAGTGCTGATTTCTGTTGCAGATCTCAGAGTGATCTTGGCTTTGCTTTCAGCTACAGTGACCGGGAACGTTATTGTGAATACTGTGGCTGGAGTTCCAGCAACTACCTTTCAGCCCATCAACAAACGTCTTGCTTCACCAGTTATACCTGGAACGCTGACAGTGAGTACCTTCATGTGACAAGTATTTCACTATGACTGCTGAATTAGGGCAGAAACTTAAAAGTGAGTTGGTGATAGTTGAAACAAGGTCTGTAATCCAGTACTAGCAGGGATGAAAATGTGATTTTAACAATGGCTCTGTTCCTTTCTGAAGGGAAAAACCCAGAAGGTAGTGCTAGGGGACTTCTGTTTGACCTCTTTGCTGTTGGCCTGTGGGGTCCTCTGCGATTCTGTTTTATCTATGCTATTCAACATCTACATGAAATTGCTGGGAGAGGTCAACTTGAGTTTTGGTGGCTGGTTATGTCAGTCTGGGGATGACATCAAACTCTATGACTCCTTTCAGTCCAAGGAAGTACCAGTAATGGACTGGATGAGGGTGAACAGATAGAAATTTAATCCAAACAAGACAGAAGTGTTGCTGATCCTTTGAGAGCCAAAATTCTATTGATAACTCTGAGTTTTCTATTTTGAAGCAATTTCAAGCCTTGCCGCTAAACCCAAAAAGCTGTAGTGATCTGTACTGATTATCAAATGAAGTAGATGGGCTGCAGAAATTTTCCTTGGAGATTTTGGGATGTTGATTCATAGATAGGTCTTTTTTCATTTGGATGGTATTGAAAATTTTTATTTGAGATAATGGTTTTTATGTTCTTGTGACATCTTGAAGCACAACAGGTTAGATTTTGCTGAGAGGATTCTTAACTTTTCCTCTGCTTTTAGACATCAGGCGGGACTGCTGCAGCTCAGGTGGTACATACCCAACAGAGAGCAGCTACAGTGCCTGCTGCATCTGCAGAACTGGTGACAATTGCATCTACTCCAGGGGTTCGAGCCGTGACATCTGTGACAGCATCAGCTGTTGTCACTACCAACTTGACCCCAGTCCAGACTCAAGCTAGATCTTTGGTCACACAGGTCACACCAGGTAATGAGTTTTAATTTACATATTTTAATACTTGAGTATATATTTCTAACCTGTAGATAATGCTAATTTTAAATGTGGTAGTGGTTTTCAAAGAAGGAGCTGTGTGAGTCTTTTGCAGCATGAAAAGGAGGAAAGAAGGAGGAGGCAAAAAGAAATGTGGCAGCAGCCTTAAGACTTGTGTCTTTTTGTGCACACATGTGCTGCATTTTTATCTTTAATGTTTTGTTTTTAAACTGCTTTACCCCTCTTAAAATAAATGGCATTTGAATATATCTTGTTTCTGTTTTTAGTTTTATGTTGTTTTTAGCCTTGTTGTAATCTGCCTTGGGCTCCATGTAGGGTGAAAGGTAGGATATAAAAAAATAATCTTACTCTTTGGGTGGCTGGCTTGGGAAATAGTGCTTCCTGAGTGCTTTGTGCTCCTGAATTTAGGAAGTTAGACTTCTGATATCCGGAGAGGAGGAGTGGATCCATTCTCTGGATTGAGGGAGAGGTGCCAGGGAGGGAAGGAGGCTGATAATTCTTGGGATTGTAGGAGGTGTTTGTGTATGAGAGAGAGAGTAAACCTTTCCTCTCTTGCTTGGACCCCTCTCTTTCCGTTAGGAGGACATTCTTCATTGGCACCAATCCTTATGTGTCTGTTATCGTCTTGATAATTTTCGGATGTTAGATCTCATTTGTCCTTAACTTTGAATGGTTTGGGCCAGACTGGGGGGCTGAAAGAAGAAGCAGATGGAAGGAGCTGCTCTGGATGTGGAGAGAGCACCTAAAGTTATGCTTGGAATGCTAGACTAGTGTTTTCTTTTCCTTTTGGGGGAAACCTTCCAGCAGCTCCAGCCGGCGTACAGCTTTCCGGGAAGACAATCACCCCAGCTCACTTCCAGCTCCTGAGGCAGCAGCAACAGCAGCAACAACAGGCGGCAGGTCAAGTCCAAGTCCCGCAGATCCAGGCCCAGGCCCAGGCCCAGGCCCCAGCCCAGATTAAAGCCGTAGGCAAGTTATCCCAGGTAAGAAAGGTGCACTTTGTTTCTGACATAAATCAGGACCCTAGAACATGTAGTCCTCCGTACATTGTCAAGTTCCCCTTCCCACCAGCCCCAGTCATTCTGGCTAGTAGGAAACTGCCCGTTGCCTCTAGTCCTGCCCTCTGCAGCATCCACTAACTTCAAAACGCTATCCATTGAATTGAAAGCCAGTGGATTTCTGATGGTGTGTTGTGTTTCTCCTTTCTCAGGAGCAGCTAATCAAGTTGCAGAAGCAGAAGCTGCAGCTTCCACAGCAGCAAGCGCCCCAGCAGCAGGCAGCGTCTGGAGCCCAGCAACCCACGGCTCAGGTTCAGGTGCAGCAGCAGCAGCAACAAGCCCAGCAGCTCTCCGCTGTTGCAACCCCAAGGCCCGGGGCCGTCCTTACTGGCACCACTGTCACGAACCTCCAGGTTGCTCGCCTCGTAAGTTACCCTTTATTCTCCAGGTGGAAGCTCTGATGCGTCAGCATTGGAGGTCTGCTCAGTCAGACCTGTTCGTTTTCTATGTGATCGTATTTCAAAAACCCCATTTAAAAAAAAACCTCCATAGATCTTATGGAGCAGTAGAGTTTGAACTTCTATATATAGAATGGAGATTCAAAACAAAAAAGTAAAAGTCCTAAGATCCTAAATCTCATGGCTAAATTTTTAAACAGGTGGGAGGATGGATGAGTAGTTTCTTTAGCTTTAATGAATGTTTCTCCTCTTGCAGTGGGCTCAGGCATTCTATCCACACACACTTTTGTATTCTTACATAAAGAAGCACTCATACATCCCGATTCTTCTACTTCCTCATCATGTGACAAACTGATCTTGGGATCAATGTTAAATGAACATTTTTATTTTGACTCTCTTCCACTTGGAGATCCTTGAACAATGTAGGGCTTGCTGTGGAAAAACCTGACCTTCCCCCAGTGAGCCAATAGGCAGGTCTTCCCTTATGCTTGTACAATAATCCCCAATTCCTTACTGCTTAGACTCGTGTTGCTGCTTCCCAGCTTCAAGCGCAAGGCCAGATCCAGGCCCAGACTCCGCAGGCAGCCCAGGTGGCTTTGGCAAAACCTCCAGTGGTGTCCGTTCCAGCTGCTGTGGTGTCATCAGCAGGAGTTACCACCCTCCCTGTTACTGTCGCTGGGATTAGCGTTGCTATCGGGCAGCCACAGAAAGCAGCAGGTACATTGACTGTTTCCTGAACCTCAAGTTTGGGGTGGGGGGTTGAAAAGGAGGTTAAAAAGACTTCAGGGCAAAACTGGCTCTTTCACTTTGGGCTTCTTTTCTTCTTCTGGGAGCAATGCCAAAAAAATATCCTCTTTATCACAGAATATCTCTGCTTTTCAGAACTTGGAAAAGTTCCTTTTTGGATTACAGCTTCCAGCATGGCCAGTGAGGATTCTGGGAACTGGAGTCCAAAATGTTGCTTTTCCAAGCACTGTTGTACAGTGCTTGTGCCAATGAAGTATTTGACAAATGGCTCTGAACATTCAGTTGTTCAACAAACTGCAAAGTTTGCAGTCCAGTATCTGTGATGGAAGAGAAAGCTGTCAATTCAGCATTGATTAAACCCTTCTGTGGTAGCTGGTTGAGGACTGGCCAAAGATCTCACGAGGAATACAGGCATACTTCAATTAATGAATTAGATGGCTTCCTGGACATTCTTTCTTTAAAGGAAAATTTGATACCACAGAGAGAAGACGGGAAAGAACAGGGACAGGTTCCTACACAATGAAAAAGAAGAGCAGCTCAATCTGGGGAATCTTGCTCTTCCTAGATATTGTTGAAAAGCCGGTTCCTCTCAGCCTTAGCCAGACAAGCTAGTGGTAAAGAATGAAGGCAGTAGGAATTTGTGGCATCTAGAAACAGCATCCCTGTCATTTGATGCAAAAACATCCTACTCTAATCAGTTTGGGTTGGAAAGGGTGAGGAGGCGGTTGCCGTTCCTGCCATGGGCATTTGAGAGCATACACAGGGTTCTGTGAATGATCTGGATTGCAAACAGCCTCTTGGAACTAGCAAAGCTAAGAATGCTCCCTTCTGTTTTTTGCGTCTTCTGAAGGCGGACAGACAGTGGTGACCCAGATGCAGCACCTATTGAAGCTGAAGCAGCACCATCCAGCAGCCCAGCAACAGAAAGCCATCCAGCCTCAGGTTGCCCAGGGACAGCCTGCTGTTCAGCAGAAGGTATCTCCACCCCTCCTCTCTTTCTTTCTCTCTCTGTCTCTGACACTTAACTGGTTTTCTTACTTTCTGTTACATTGCCGTACAGTTCGGTTATTTATTCTAAGCCATTATCATGGCATATGCCACATTGCCACTAACCTTGAGGGCTGGATAAAGTGTGGCCACTTACCTAGAGATGAAAACTTCAGAATCAGAACTAAAGCTTGTACATCCTGGAGGTGTATCCGCACTTAACCGCACCCTCTGGGTCTAGGCAATCCTTTGCTCTCCGTGTTCTGTTTTACAACTTCTGCCAGCCCCAGATAGCATGTCCCCTGCTCCAACATGCGGTGGGGTTTGCCAGCCAAAATGCCTGGAAGGTACTGAGTTACCTGCCTGGGCATTAACAACTCTGTCTCACTGACTCGAGAGCCCAATGTCCTGTTTTGCTGCTCCAGATGAATGCCCAGCAGGTTACCGTTCAGGCTCAACAGCAGACGTCACAGCAACAGAAAGTCTATGCTACGCAGCCCGCCCTTAAAGCCCAGTTCCTACCAACGTCCATTTCTCAGGCCCAGAAACCTGGGGGAACACAACAAGTCCAGACTCAAATACAGGTACAGGTAACCTGCCTTTTTCATCTGTCTGGGGTTTTGGGGGAAGCCAACAGTCACGATCATCCTGCAGTACCCCTCTTCCATTCCCCTGACGTTGTGCAGGGTCTTTGTCCAGCCAGGTCACCCCCAGATCAATCGTTGTGGAGCCCCCAGGCACTTGCTGAAGATGGAAAAAAAAACCCCGAATACAAGCCATCTTGTTTTAATCCTCCTCCCATGTGTTGTTTCTAAAGGTTGCAAAGATTCCACAAGTGGTCTCGCAGCAGGCAGCAGTGGCCAATATTCAGCAGGTGGTTTCAGTTTCCCAGCAGGTAAGGTTCTCTGGAATGTGTTTTCTAGGTGAAGTTTTTACTTAGAACTTCTGTTCGTATAGATTCTATATGGCCACTTCTGGCATCTGGCTCTTGCACATACTGTTGCGACCAGCCAGAAGACAATCCACCTACAGACACCAAAGGATCCAGATATTTTTTTTTATCTTAATACTGAAGGCCCCAAAATTTTTTGGGGGTGGACTTCAGCTCCTAGAATTCCTAACTACTGGCCAAACAGGATGGAAAAGGAGGGAAAGTGTAAGAAAAAGCCTTCTATTCTAAAGCAAGTTATATCACATTTGGAAGACATACCCTCCTCCAGGTGCCACTTTAAAAGTTTTAGTGTTACAGAACCATGTTTATGGGGATATTCAGCCAGCATAGCAGAATTTGCTCTCATGTATGCATTTACCATGTTTCCGATTCTACTTATATTGAGATTAGCATTCTGGTTTCAGTTTGTCCCTTGCAGGGAAGCTGGGATTCAGACTTTTTTATTCAGGCCTCAAGCATTTTTTCCCTAGAGTCAGACGAAGACAGTAAAAGTCTCTTGACTCTCTCAGTTTGGTCATTGGTCCCTCTGTTTGTGTACTCACACCTTGGGGTCTTTTCCTTTTAAAATTTAGCTTTGAGAGTTCTAGACTTTTTTTAAAAAAAAACTTTGCTGAAGCACCATTTGGCAAAGGACTCTCTTGAAATCCTACATAATGTTATTCTCTAGCTGGTTGTTTTAACCCTTTATTCACTTGACGCTGTGCCAGGGATGGATCTTGGGTATACGGCCTCTGAAAGGTTGTTGTACGTAATAAAAAAAATAGACTAGGCTTAAGGGCAAGGCAATATTGTCTTACGACCAGTTTGCTAAATGCTTTGCAGATAAAATCTGCCTGAATCCATGGTAAGAGTCACCAAGTGTTCCAGGCCACTCTGCTTGTCCTGTTAGCATGGATATTTCTCAGCATGTTCAGTCTGAGTACGCAAACAGATATGCATGGAGGTTCTAGGTGGGGTTTTATTTTGATTTGTGCTTTCTTGATTTTTTTTTATGTGATATATAATATCCTAGATATGAAATAAACAGCTGACACGAATTTTGTTGCTTTCCCTATTTGCTTTCTGAAATGCAAGCGGCGAAACAAAGGATCAGAGCGAGGTCTTAGGCAGGGCCAAGCATTTGCAGAGTGAGCTGTTTGCTGTGACCTGTCTGATTTATTTTTATTTATTTAATTTGTATCAGCCCCTTTCTTCTAGCACAGGACTTAAGGTGGCTTGCAGTGCGGAATAAAACAAGCTACCTTTAACTTCCCTACTTTCCCTCTCTCAGGTTCAAGCCCAACCACAGACGGTGACTTTGTCCCAAACGACTGCAGGCCAGCATCAAGTCCAAGTGATCCCTGCCGCTACCACGGCTACAGCTCAAGTGGTCCCACAGAAACTGATACAACAGCAGGTTGTCACAACATCCCCCCAGATGCAGGCCCCAGGAGTACAGAGCCAAGCCCAGGCATCAGCACCATCTGACAGTCAAGCCCAGCAAGCAAAAGTACAGATGAGAGCCCCCGTCAGGTTGAAGGCACCCAGCAAGCCCAGCTGAGCCCCTAATCTGACAGCAATGATCAAAGGGGAAGCGGGGGGAGGGGGGACACAGCTTTTAAAAAACATTTTCTACAATCTGGCAAAAAAGGGGTACCGTTCCTGCAAGAATCCTTCCTTCAGATGTTCTGTCTTGGAGGAAGATCTCAGATGGGGAAAAATTAATTCCAAATAAAGTTCCAAGAATGGTTATTTGAGCCATATACAGTGTAAATATTTAAAACCTAGATCTCCGCGCGTTTCACAGAAACCAAGCAATGTGGTTACTTTCAAACAGCAGTAGAAATTTGCTCACACGTTACGTCACATCATAATCACTTCCAGAAGGAAACTTATTGTGAGGGGGAGACACTGAGATTGTCTTTCAAAGGTAGTCACCATTTGGTGGCTGGTAAAACAAAGTCCTCTCCACCTACTTGGGTTAGCTGTCACAAGCCCATTGCAAGGTGGAAGAAGAGCTGTGCTGGAAGCATTTAGCCAGTAAATGTCAAGATTTTTAAGTGTCTGTAATTAGAAACCATATTGCAGCCTCCATTTTTGTATGTCTTTTTTTAACAAAAAAACAAAACCCAAACACTTACTAGTAGCATGTTGTTGTTGTTGTTGTTTTCTTTTGATGTACAGTTGCTTTTTTTTAAAAAAAACTGCCCATCCTTACATTTTTTGCTCCCATTTTTCACTGTTAAGGTAATGAGTATCCAAAGCATGTGGTTTTCTTGGTAAATAAATACTGTGTGATAATAGCTGTGTTTAATTGTTACCATCCCTGCAACCTTAATTTGTAAAAAGAAATGTTTTTTTTAATGACTGTTGAGCAAATAGTTTGTCCTTTTTTCACGTGGAGCTTCCAATCTGGAAAGTATGTCCATCACATAGAATTTCTACGCTTAACATACCATTTCAACACTCCGTTTCCCTGCTCAACAGGGAAGAAAGAATGGAAAAGTTTCAGTCTAATTTTACAGTTGTGTAAAGAAACAGATGAATTTTTGTACTGTTTATTATTAAAGATAGAAGTATCCCGATAATTGATAATTTTAGAAGTTTAATTGCCATTCCCACAATTGAATTCCAAAGCAACTAAGAAACATTTTTAGAACAGCAGGTCTCCATGCCCTTTACATTTTTTGCTAAATGTTCTGTTGTTTTAACTGTTAAATTCACATGGTGTGCCATGAGATCCATGGAACTACTGGGTATCTCAAGGAAAAAACAGAAAAAAGAAGTCAAGGGCTGTTGTCCACAGAGGGAATACACATATAGATAAAGGAACTGTGAGTACAGTTGGAGACATCTTCTGCTATGTTTATCAGGCTTTTAAAGAACAAAAGTTTTCAGTCTTCAGGTTTACTTCAGAAAAATA
Organism: Iguana delicatissima; assembly: GCA_948472985.1. NCBI lineage: Eukaryota > Metazoa > Chordata > Lepidosauria > Squamata > Iguanidae > Iguana > Iguana delicatissima. Next base: position 893,006 of record CAOKZL010000404.1, read on the forward strand.
TCCTGCCCAGTATCTGAAGCCTAATAGGCATCCATATCCATTTCTTGTAAATTTTGGTCTGTTTGATATCCAGGAGAGCTTAGATAAGGAATTAAGACACCTTTGCTAGTTTGAATGTGCAGAATTTCAACTCCCTCCTCCTAATTTACTTAAGTTTTCCTCCTGCTGCAACATACTATATTTTTAGAGACTCCATGTTTGACAGATGTTGTGTGTTTGCTTTATAAAAAAAAACAAAACTCCTTTCCATGAAGGAGGTAGAGACAGACTGGAGAGCCATTCCCTCTCCCTTCTTCCCCCCGGGTTTGTGAGTCTGCTAGTACATGGACAGCAAAAGAAACTGTAAATTAAACACTATAGCAACAAATGAGAATTGAATTGCTCCCTCAGAACTGAAGTGGGACTTACACATGAATTGGTTCTTGGGGGATCATTACACCCATCCTTTCTCCCCTTAAAATGTTTTAGTATTACTTCTGACAGAGTTTTAAGTCTTTGTGTACAAATACAGCGGGGGGTAATTATACAAAATGCAAGCGAGAATACATTTTACAGTCTCAACGTTCCTATTTTGATGATGTATGCTGAAACAATGCTTGTTTCTGTGGATAGAGAAGGTGAAAATGAGATTCCCCTGGCTTTTCTGTTTCTTCCTCCTTCCCTCTTGGAAAGGGTCCTAAGAAGCTGGTCAAACTTGTAAATATCTTTATGAACATTAAAAACAAAACAAAAAACAAAAAAAAATTTGTACTTGATCTGTAGGATTGTAAGGACTTGTGGTGTATCCTACCTGAAAGCGTAATAAAGTGTACATTTTTATAACACTTGTTAATTATTTGTACCTTACTAAACTTGTGTGCTTTTGCAATGTCCTCTTGTTGCTGTGTCCTCAAGGTGATGGTTTTAGTTTCTTCTTCCAGAGACCCCAAAGAGGAACCTAAGATCATCTTTGAATGTCAAAAAGCTGGCAAGCCTAATTGAGACACACATTCTTCTACTACACCCCGCCCCACACTTTCAGAGATTTAAAGTGAGAGGTGAAAGTTGATCTCTACTCAAGATGGAACCATCTTAACCTCCTGGAATTGGGGAGTAGCCACTGAGAACAGCCTCTCATTCCCACCAGATGTACCTGGGAAGATGGTGCTCGCATAGCGAGATAAGGTCTTTCAAATGCCTTGTTATAGACAGAGCTTTGTAGATCACAACCACACTTTGAGTAGTGTCTGGAAACGGATGAGTAGCCAGTGGACCACGTCAGAATCAGCCTCAAGCAGAATGTGTTACAGGTATTCAGGAATGGCACACTAGCTTTAACTATGCCGTTGCATTCCTGAGAATCAGAAGATGTCTGTGTGCACAGTCACCTCTTTCGTTGCCTTCAGAAAGTTGTTTGCAATGAACAAATTGCTGGCTTGATAAAATTCCATCAATCGCTTTCCTGCTTCATTTCTGGATCCTAGGCCAAGCTGTACAATGTTTGGTTCCCCTCTGTTTCCCGTTTTTGCGTTCCAGTCACCTACGATTATCAATGTCCTATTTTTGGAGTACGATCAATTTCTCCTGGACTCCAGCACAGAATCTTTCAAATTCCACAAAAGAGCTGGGATTCTCAATTTCTGAGAAGATACCGCAAAATCCACAAAAGAGCTTTTTGGTCTCATAAGGTTCTCAAAGTAAAAGGCAAGTGTTAGCGCGGTGCCACTCTGAGAGATCCTCTGCCAGCATCCTACCAATAGGGACAATGGGCAAGCTTTCCTTGGAGCAGGATGAAATCAGTAAGTCATACCCCAGTGGGAGATTCAAGGTTATATATATTTTTTACTTTTTTATTCAGCCTGGGCCAAAAGAAAGATTGAGGTCTGGTGAGATTTCCACAAAGGAGACGTGTGGAAAACAACGAAAGGTTAGACTTTTTCATAAGATAATGAATTAGCACACTAAGTTCCATCACTGGGATGTAAGCTGTGGTGGGCTTCAGGTATGAGGGCATGTACCTTGGGGGCTGTGAAACAGTAGCTCCCGTAACACATCCGTCACTGAGCGCCCATCTCTTATTTATCCCAAGTGGGACCTGCTTACCTTCTGCACTGGAGGAGCCTGGCACCCGAGTCTGCTTTGCGATCAGGGCTACACCTGCCATTTTCCATGCCTCCCAGGTCAAGCTCCGGCTTCTTAAGGGTGCGCTCTTGATCTCCAGGCACCTTTGTTCCTAAAGAAAAAGCAAGCAAGAGACCCAAAGCGCGGGCGCTGGGAGAGTCTCTGCAGCGGCCTGGTTAAGGACTGCCTCTACACTCTCCTAGGTACTCGGAGTCCCATCGCCCCCCGGCTTCTCTATGCAGCTGCTGGGCACCCAGCCCCGTATGCAGCGGGCGCTCCTGCCGCGCAAGCGCCTCCCCGCAGGGCCAGCCCTCGAAAGGCCGCCCGATCCCCGCCCCACCCGGACGTCGTGAGCGGCGAAGGGCAGCGCGGCCCGCCGGGAGCGGAGGGGGTGGCGGGAGCCGGAGCGCGCGGACGGGCGGCCGCCCCAAGGTTCCCGGAAGGAGGCGGAGCGCACGGCCGGCCGGCCCGCCCGCCCGCCCGCCCGCCGCGCACGTGGGGAGCTGCGGCGAGGGCGCCATGGCGGAGGCGGCCGGAGCGGCGCTGGGCGCCTGCCTGGAGGCGGTGCTGGGCAGCCGGAGCCGCGCCAACCGCGTCTTTGAGATCCTGGAGCTGCTCGAGGTGGGTGGCGAGCCGGGCCTCCCCTGCCCGCCGAGGCTCGCGAGGCCGTGGCCGCACTAGCCGCTTGTAGCGCCGTCATGCCGCTTCCGAGCCGGGGCTTGCAGGCGAGGGAGGGGCCGCTGAGAATGCTCCGCCGGAGAGCTCTTGGGCCGCAGGAAACGGCCCCCCCCCCCCGGCATTGCACTGGCGGTTGGCACGAGAGTGCCGTGGCAGGGCAGTGCCACGGGGGGCCCGCGCAGAACGTTGTGTCGTCTTTGCAGCCCTCTTGTGTTGGGACGTGGCTGCCCTCAGCCCTAGTGGGTAGAGCCTCGCTCTGGGGCATCGTGAGGATTGGTCCCCCCAGCATTTGTGGTTATGGCACTCTGCGTGTGTCTGTGATTGCACGCTTGAGCCTCGGCTCTTGCGCCCCAGCCCTGCTTTGGAATAGGAGAGCGAGTTCCCCAGGGAGGAACATATACCATGTTTTGTCTTTTTGACAGTTACCTCCAAATCTACAAAAAAAAAAAAAAAATTATTTCCACCTCCCCCCCGGCAGAATTAGGTGGTGTTGAGCCCCTCTATCAATGCAGAGCGCATCCCAAAAAGGCATGATGGAGGTGGAGAAGAAACACCAGTACCTTTACTCCCTTTTCTAGGTCTACACAGAACAGCCCGGTTCTACATAGATTGAATTCAAGAGGGCTCACCGCCTGGTAAACCTGATTCTAGAGCTGCGCCCCTCTTTTGCAGGATTACCACCCCCAGCCTCTCTTCCCTAAATCCAGCTTTGTTGGTGTGTGCTTCCAAATTGTTTCCAACGGATGGTGACCCTGTCTTAGGGTTTTCTGGGCTGAGAGCGTGTGACATAGCCAAGGGGACACCCCCAAGGTCACCCAGTGGGTTTCCATGAATTCAGGTCTCCGGGGTTGTAGTCCCAAGGCTCAAACCACTACACTGTGCTGGCTCTCGTGCTGATCTTTCCATTTTTATTTATTTATTTTTTATAGGAGGAGATCATACATAAGAGGGTGCTTAGTTAATCCATCCAATAACCACTTATAGATTTAGAGTTATTTCCTGCCCTTTTCTTCACTCCCTTTCCCCCTCCTCACCCAGTCTGAGCAGAAGGAGATCGTTCTGTGTGCCCTCCGGACGTGTAGCCGCCTCTTTGGAGCCTTGCTTGAGAAAGAGGAGCTGTTTGTGGGGAACCTACCTTCAGAAGATGAATCTCTGCAAGGTGAGGATGACTTTGTAGCGAGCAGGCGATGTGTGCACGTGAGAACGTGCGATAATGAAAGCACAGGGCTTCGCTTGGGAGGCCAAACCAGTCAGTTACTGCCATTGAGGTGTGAGAGATGCGGTTTGCGCAGCAAAAATGGCACTGTTCTTTCCCCCATACAGGTATAGCTCAGTTAACAAAGTAGATGTGCTCCTGAGCTTTACTTCTTTAACAGAAACTTTGGCACCAGAGGCTGAAATACCGTGGAAAGAATAAGGATAGGGTCCTGCGTCACAAGACAGGAGAGCGGTTTAACATATTTCAGCCAACTGCTATTTGTTCATGCTCAGTAAAGGATTCTGGAGACAGATGCTCTTTACCGTGCCTTTTGGATGCTGGCGCACAACAGATCCAATAGAATAGAACCCTATTCTTTCCCAGGTCAAGCTTTTGTTGCATTCTTTATTGCAGGCATGCTGCCACAAACTAGCACCGAAAGCTTCTCTTTCTCCAGCCCTCTTTTATCATCTTCCCCAAAGCCAATGATACTTGAAAACTCCCAGTGAGACAGAGGACAAGGAAGAAAATGAAAAAGAGCTTTTCAGAGGCTTCATTCACTGAAGAATGTCTCTATTCAGACAGATTTATATTTAGTTAGGTACGGATCACAGATTGTAAGTACAAACAAGGGGCTAAGGGCCCACCAGAGCCAAAACTGGCCTAGCGATCCTCAGTGTATATTTGTCCTGACTTTAAAGGGAGGCTTCATTGTTAAACTTCTCTGTTAGAACTTTTAAGAGGTTGGTTTCTATCTGCTAAGACCTGAATGGCGATAAAGACTTCCTGCCCTCCCTCTGATTTTGTACAGAAAGGCGGGGCAGGGGTTTAATTTTTAAAAGATAATGTAATATAAATATAAATCCACAATAATAAATCCCAGTTTTAACTATGTTAAATGAGACAGGAATCAAACTGACTGGTCAATTCTAATCCACCCATTCTGCTTTCATTGCCAGCATGGCTAATGGTCAGAGAGAAGAACAGAGAAAATTAACAAAATAGTGTCTGTTCATAACAGAATGACGTAGTTGAACTGAAACAACATCCCTGGCAAAATCCAGTTTTCCGTCCGTTGGTATCTCTCTCTCTTCACCCCATCGCCGCTTCTCATTTTGCCTTTCAGAGAGCTACAGGGCTGAGGACAAGTACAAAATTTGGATGAGACATCGATACAACAGTTGCTGCAATTGCCTGGGACAATTGATGAGCCACAAATCTTTCCAGGTCAAAGTGAGTTTGTAGGAGTGACCCTAGTAGGTTGTTGTCAGTTTTTGGGGTCGTGGCAGAAAAATCTCCATGTAAACAAGGTGCCTTGAGGGAGAGTTTTTACAGGGATTAGAGGAGGGCAGATAACATTGTGTCATGTGGAGTGTTCAGTCGTCTGTGGCTCACTCTACGGTAGTTAAAGTTGGTCTAGGTTGCTTCAGGAGACTGACAGGGCTACATACTTCTCATTCCAAATTATTCAGTCTGAACATGCCAGACCTGGATCGCTCACATCCTGGTCCAGCAGTCTTTAACCACTACATCATACAGGCTGTTCCTTATGCTTCTGGTATGTTTACGCATACCTCGGCCTCTGTGCAGTCTCCAAGTGGATGAAGTTCAAGCAGTAGTGCTGCAGATGACAGGAGGGCAAAGCCTGCTCTATGTTTTAGTCTGAACTTTAAAAGGAGAGAGCATGGAGCATATTTGGGGTGGCGGTGGTTCAGTACCTTTGATAGCTCCTTCGAAATGCAAACTCAAATACAGAGTGGATTGATTCACCACTATACTGACATGAATGCCACTAGCAGTCACTGAGTTGAATCTCTTCTGAAACAGGAATGTTGGGTGACATCTTTACTCCTGACTTCCTTCTCCTTGTGCAAATGATCCCGCTGAGCACTGTTGGGCTGTGGAAAGGAAACATTATTTAACCATCTATCTGGCTTTTGGGCTACCTTTAATTTTTTTTAAAAAAAAATCACAGGAATCTGCACTCTGTACCCTGATGAAATTTGTCGAACTAGAAGCCAGGCGACCTTTAGTCAAGAATGAATGGAGTTTCAACTTCCCCCGGGAGCTTTTAAAAGTAAGTTTTGTGAATTCTGCTGTAGGCTTCGTGGGGATTTTCTGGAACACAGTGTACACTTTTAATCCTACTACTGTTGCTTAAGGGACTTGCAACTGAACCAGCAGTATTGAGTGCTCCTTATTTAGAGGTCCAACCAGGCGTTCTTTCTTTAGAATATTTCATTCCATTCTCTTCCCTCCCATATCTTCCCCTGTGACTGCTGAGCAGGTTCACTGGGAATCTTCTGGGGTTTTGTCTTTCTTATTCAAAGGGGAAAAAACCCTCAGCATTAAAGTTCTTCTGTAGTTCTGTGCCACTTCTTGTTTATGGATGATCAGGCAGCAGCTGCTTAAGAATCCCCACTTGTTACCAGATATCCTTTCAGTGCACATGCGTGAATTTACTGAGCACCTATGCCCTGTAAAGGATCTTACAGCCTTGGCCAGTAGTATGTCTTGGGCACATTGGAGTCTATAGGCCACATCCACACAGAACTATGTAGAAGGGGAAGTTTTATTAAACATACAAGAATCAAAATGTACACAATAATTGCATTGGGGCCTAGCAAATACTTCATAAATGGGAAACAGTACATGCAAAATTCAGATAAGTGCCTCGTAGATCACAGGTTTTTTTAGAATGGGGAAATGCTAACTCAAATGAGCAGACTCACAAGGCTTGGAGTTAAGCAAACTAATGTCTAGTAGGGATTGGGAGAGGTCTTCAATACAGATCCTAGTAGACATGCAACAAGGAGAGAAGGAGAGGCAGTGAGATTTTCTGGTCAGATCCCAACTTCTGGGGGCAGGTGTCTGAGAGAGTGATTTCACTTGGAAGAATAAAGCTAGGAAATGATTCAGCATGAAGGGTCCAGAAGCAAGAAGCAGAAGTCTTGGTTGAACTTTGAAGTAGCCCCAGAATGAAGCATTTTTCAAGTCTGGAGTCTTTTAAAGATTTTGAGGTAGGGGGAAAGAAGCTTGGGGTCAGTAAGACAAAACTCTCAAACAAAAGGTTGTATATGGACCGGAGAGGAGGACCGGAGAGGAGAAGCCAGGGATCCTATCAAAAATTCTCAGCTCCAGTCATGTGATTCCTTGCCTCCTGTGGGTGTTTGTCTTCGTACTGCATGGTACTCGAGAGAGATATACTGTCTCTGAACTTGGAGGTTCTGTTTGAACTAGGTAAGAGTAATAGCACTTCAGGGAATGGATGGGGGTGGTAACATCCTTTGGGAAAGGCCCGGCGCTTCGCTATTTTAACTGGTCGTGCCTTGTGAGCTTCAAGTTTGCTTTCCATTGGCTTTTCGCTAGTTGGTGGTGGAAGGCTTAATCTCGACAGAAGAGGATTCTTCTCTACTGATTTCTCGCTTCCGAGAATACTTGGACTACGATGATGTCCGGTTCTTTGTGATGAAGCTGGTGGCAGAAAACATTGGCAGTGTGATGCAGAAAGCCAAAAAGGTACCGCTTTCTGAAAAATTTGTATCCGCAGTAACCGAAAGAGGGAATGCAGAAAAGGCAATTTTGGTGCCTCTTGGGTCCCTCTCAAACCCCATCTGGAAAAAGAAGTGATTGCAGCATTGGTTTAGGCAGGGACGGGAGGCTCCTCCCCCATTTTTTAAAAGTAACGTTTAATGAGGTTACAAGTTACAAACACATTTGTTTACTCATGTGGGCCAGAAGAGGGAAGAAGATGGGTCAGGTGTCCTCTTTCTCCCTCCTCCCGCCCCCCACATCCCATCTCATCCTGTTCTCCTCCTTCCACCCATGCACGTGGGCAGGGGAACACAAGCATGTCTAGGCCCAGCCATCCCCAGTACATGCACTTTTTTGTGTGTTAAATACAGTTTAGGGGGGCTTACCATATTTTCAGTTTTTCCACTTTTACAGGGGTCTTGCGCTCCAGCCTCTGCAAAAGTGGAGGGTCCACTCTATTCTTGTGTCGAGGTGTAATGGCTTCTCATCAAATACAGTAAATGCAGGAATGAAAATAAAGAGCAGTTAACAAATGCATTGTTGCTTTTTGTCATAAGGAAGGAGAAAGATTCCAACCCTTTGGTGCTTGTTCTCTCTTTGCAAAGGTGGAATTCCACCTCCTGCTGAGACAAATTGCTTTGGGTGTTTGTGTATGCATATATGTATCTGTCTGTCTTTTTGCTTGCCCTTCTCTAGGCTCCTTTTCCAGTCTACCAGAAGAACGTCTTTGCCCTTGTGTCGTCCATCAGCATGCCGACTAAAGAGAGTGAGATAAAAAACTTCCTTGTCAAGCACGGTGAGTGAAGTGAATGCTTGCTCGTGGCAGCTTTTTCTTTGCAAAATTCTTATAAAAGATGCAAATGACGAAAGCAAACCTGGTTAAAATTGCAGTAAAACATAGACCGCACTTCAAAGCAACTGGAGTGTGTGAATAAGCCAAGAATCTAGTCTTGGCAGCAAAGGAGCAAAAATGTTAAGCTGTTGTATAGATCACCTTTGGGGTTATTTCATGTATTCATCACATTTCACTTCTTCTTTGATCTGTACATAAAAATCCCTCCCCAGATCATTTGTTCCCACAGTACCCCATGAGTTAGGCTGGGCTGAAGATGGTAATTGGTTCAAGATCTCCCAGCAAACTTTATGGCTTAACCTTGATTTGAACTTACATCTCCTATGGCTGTGTCCAGAACTCTAACCAGTGTACAATGCTGGCTTAGAATCACCTTTTCAGAATTATATTGATTATATTGGGGCTGGTATCTTTCTAGGAGGTCAGCCAGAACAGTGGTTCTGAGACCTGGGATAACACAACTACCCCTTCCCTGCAGTTATTGCTAGTTCTTGCACTGAAAAACACATTGGGGAATTAAACACACGTGACAGATTTTGACCAAAATCATATTAATAACATTAAGAACTGGTGTCTGAGTTTTCTTGGTTTCCTTTCCCTTTCCTGTTCCTTTTTTACTTTGGTGTCTTGTCTTTCAGACTGAAAGCCTGTGTATAGGGACTGACTTTCTACAGTTGAACTATAAAGTGCTTAGGGATGTCTTTGAGCTGAAGAGTGCAGTATAGATGTTTTCCATAAAGAGAACATTGCAAATTCAAAAGGTGTCCAGAGTAGTCAGGCATGAGAAAACCGCTTGGTCCAGGGCTACAATAGAAAAGGTTCTTCAAAGTTTGGGGCAGAAATTTGAATCATCCACTTTTTGATCCTCTAAATGGGGTGAAGGAAATTGAACCTGTGACCTTCAGCAGCCATAACATGTGCTCTACAACTGTTATTTAGCTTTTCCCTGTGATATACTCAAAAACAAAATGGAATCATTTAGCTGAGAATTTTTCTCTTGTTTTTCTCACCCTAACAGATAACCAGGAAGAATGGAAAGTATCAAAGTTGAAGGTACAGCTTTTGTTTGATGGGGAGAAATAGTCCTTATTGCTGCTTTTCTCGAATGGCAGCTTGTAGGTCAGAGGTGGGAATCATGTTGCCTTCTGTATGTTGTTGGACTACAAATCCTAGTAGCCTTAGACTAGATTGTCAGTTGTGAGGAACATTGGGAGTGACGGTCCAATATCAGGTGGAAGGACATGGTGATTCACAAATGCTTTCCCTCACTCCTTTCGTGATACTGCTACCAGCAGAATCTTCTGTTAGATACAACTTGCACTCTTCCTGGTGTGGAAGGTATCATGCAAGGTATTAATTTTCCTTCACACATGCAGTCTCTTCTTCCATTAGTTGTGCTTGTCTCCCTACAAATGCCAGTCCCTATCTGAGTCCTTCAACCTCATCCGTACCACATCATTTCAAACAGCACCTCCTCCTCTTGCTCTCTCAATCCATCTCCATACCAAATCATTTCCTGCCAGATATTCCGCACTCACTAGTCACCCCTTTATTCCTATTCCTTGACAGAATGTGCCACATTTTGTTATGTTACCATGGGTTTTACAGCCTATTTGGCATCACAAGGACCCCATGGTAAAGCTTCAAAAGAACCCTGGGGGAGTTCTCTTGGGGAAGAATTTGAAAATTGCTCTAGTCAACCAGCAAAGCCTATTTTGCGTGAAACCTTTTCTCACGCAAACCCAATGACCGCAAAATGCTTTTCTACAGATTCTGCTCGCCCCTAGTGTTGCTTTCTTCCTTTCTCTCCAGGAACACAAGGTGGCCTTTGAGCGGATGTGGCTTGGATTTCTCAAGCACAAGGTGAGTGCCCAAAGCCTTGAAGTCCTGAGTCTTTCCTTCGCTAAAACAAAGCAAAACAAAAACCCGTCGTTCCCTCTTGCAGCAATTCAAGAGTGTGTGGTGTGTGCTTGCCTTTTGTCAAGGAAGGGGTTTGAATATTTGGCACTGGAAGCTGAGAACAACAGGGGCATCCTGCTGGGTTAGACCAAAGGCCTACCCAGTCCAGCATTCAGTCTATGCAGTTGCCAAGCAGTTGCTCCTGGGGAACTGGGCAGCAGGGCATGAATACAACTACCTGTGCCATCTTGTGCTCCCAGTCAACTGATACACAGATACCTACTGTCTTTGGTCCTGGAGGTACTGTGTAGCTGTCTTAATTGGTAGCTGTGGATGTCCCCTTGTGAATTTTGTACAATCCCCTTCTAAGGACAAGTTGTGGAAGTGAATTTCACAGTCAAGACTAGACGGATCTTGTTTGTCACGCTATTTCCAACAGTTGATAGCTAGGTAGTATAAAGAAGCTTGTGAACAGAGATTAAATCCCTGCCCTTGCTATTTAGAGTCACAGTGTCACTGCACCTGGAGGGTTACATGTAGGTGTCTCAGCTGATAACACTAGCTAGATCTTGCTTTCCATGAAATCTATCTGACCTCCATCTCCTTGAAAAGGTCTAAGTGAGTCTCCTCCTCCCTGGGCCAGCAGCAGAACTGGTATAAAATGGAGTTACTTGGAAGCCTTTGCCATGCATTGCTGCCCAGTATTGTTGGCTAGCTCATTCCCTGTACACTAGACTGCAGTGATCCCCCCATATCTAGAAGTGGGTCAACTTTTTTGCCTTTTGTACCCAGAGTTGTTTTCAGATCCCAGGGTTTTGGCCGACTCCCTCCATCTCTGTCCTCCACACACTTTATCTACCTCCATCTCCCTTCGTGGGGTACACAGATTAAGGATTCTATGGCCTCCATGCAGGGGCCACCTTAAGACATGTTGAGGACCTAAGGATGGGCAAATTGCAGTCCCCACTTGGCCACCTTTCCCTAAATTATATCAAGTTTAAGAAGCTCCGTAGCTTGACCAGAAAAAGATGGGTTGTAATGGTTTTTATTGGAGGATATTTACAGGCCCCTCGTAATCTGAAACCCTAAATTATGTTTGGGTTGAAATGACAGCACAGTTTGTGTGGAGTGGTCTCTTTGACTGTTTTGGGGTCCTGGTGAATTGTAATTCTCCACCGCTGGCACTTGAAAGAAATCCAGTTGTTGTATGTGTCCCTCTCCCACTTCTTCTTCTTCAGCTACCTGGCATCCTCTACAGAAAAGTACTGGTAATACTGCATGAGTCCATCCTGCCTCATATGAATGAGCCCAAACTTATGATAGACTTCCTCACAGTTGCCTACGATGTAGGTGAGTAGAGGAATGATGCTGTACATTTGTTGGGCAGTGATGTTGTTGAACTACCAGAAAATCTATGGGCTTGTGCTCAGCACTTCAAAAATGGAGGGCTTCCGGTTGTCCACAAATTGTATCTGCTGTGGGATCTACTTGCCTGAAGGATCCATTCCTTGGGATATAGACAGCCTACATTTTTGTCTTTCCTGTCTTCTTCCATCATGGATCTCAACATCACTCCTGTTGGCCTCGCATCCAAACACTGACCTGATCCGGATGTACTTAGCTTTAGAAAGGTAGCCATGTGAACAGTGATAGCTTTTTGGCATTGTATCACTCCTGGGAGTTTTTACTACGTGAATTCTCCCTAGATCTGAGCTTCAGTCACTTATGGCAGTTTTTGTGACTCTCCTGTAACTGTTAGACCTAGAATTTGTGCCAAATAAGGAGTTATGTTGGCTTTTTTGATTGCATTAACCAACTCATTCACCAAATGATGAGTTTCATTTCCAAATGACAGTTTTGCACTTGTACTCAAATTGTTGGCCAAAAGCTGAAACATAACTGCCAAAATGAAAATCCAGTAGCATTTTGCTAAAATTGGTATCAAATTGGTACCTGTGAGATAACCTTGTATTTGCTACTGATGTGATTTATCCCATCAAGACTTTTAAAATTAATTTGTTTGTTTGTTTGGCTAGCTAGTTTGTTTGTTTGTTCATTAGTGTGGAATATTGTGCAGACAGTCTGGTTCATTAATTTTAAAAAAGCCCAGTTCTAAAAAATACAGTTTTTGCATAACTAAGTTGGAGACTACACCTCCATGCACACTTACTTCAGAGTGAGTGCCTTTGGAAATACTGGCTTTACTTCAGAGTAAATATGCATAGATTTTCATTATTGCTGCTGAAACTAATGTGAAATTTTGGCAGCGGACCAACCTTTACATCAAGGCAGAGAATCTCTTCCAACCAAACTGTCAAAATCAATTCCTGAGAAGTTCTCAGGGTTGCATACCCAAGATACCAGCATATTTTAGTTTAAAGCTTTACTTCCTATAGCTAAGTCCATGAGAGAGGGATTTTAACCTGTGTAAAATAGTGGGGGGAGCCTGAAAACGTTGAGAGACCACCAGGTGATTATGTCATGGGCATGACCATTGAGGAAGCCTCAGAGGGTCAGATTTGAACCCCAGGTCTGGAGGTTTCTCATCTGTGTGTGTAATAACTCCTTACGTTGTTTTTTTTTCCAGGTGGAGCCATCAGCCTCCTTGCCTTGAACGGGTTGTTTGTCTTGATGCTCCACCATAACCTGTAAGTTCTTTTGCTCCCCCTCAGTCTTTTCCTGAAAGGGAATCTGAACTACCTGAAGCCTCCAGTATCCACTGGCTCCTGGGGATACAAAAATCCCATTATATACAGTGACTTAGTAAAATGGTGTGCCTTATATAAAATGGTGAACAACTCAAATGAGTGCTGGAGAGAGACTGAGGATCTGTGAAATGAGGGAAGGCTATAGCAGGGTATGCCTACATGTCAGCCTAGTGTTTGGCGCATGGCAAAATCAAGGTTTGCTCTTAGGAGTTCTTTTTTCTCCAGCTATTTTCGAGACGTGGTTGGTTGAATCCATGGCTGTAGAACCCATGGACACAGGGGGCCAACTGTACTGATTTACGCCTCTTAAAAGGCTCACTGCAGCAGAAGCATTTGAAATGGCCGTTGCAAATTATCACTCTTTTTCTGCGGTTGGTAACAACTCTTGAATAACTTGTGTTCAACCTGTTTCTTGTGACTTCTCTTTTGTGTAGGGAATATCCTGATTTTTACAAGAAGCTCTACAGCCTACTCGATCCGTATGTTTTCTACGCAAAGTACCGCACCAGATTTTTCCGTTTATTGGATTTGTTCTTGTCTTCGTCGTAAGTATGCTGTTGATGGAAAAGGGATGGAGTCTGCCAGTGTTGGAGATAGAGAGGTTCCCCACCCCCTGCTGAAAACCAGTTTCCAGTCTGTCCAGTAAACTGCTCATTATTGCTGGGTTTGGAAAATGGCAACTCTGTGCATAGCCGCCCCCTTTTAATCTATTTTATTGAGTTGTGCGTGGCTTCTTTAGAAGTTGCATGCCCATAGTTTGGACTAGGGGAGGGTAGAGAAGAACTTTCTTCTGTCATTGCCTGTTCTTCCCCTTCAAACAGGCATTTGCCAGCATATCTAGTGGCAGCCTTCGCCAAGCGGCTTGCTCGGCTAGCACTCACTGCGCCGCCCGACGGTTTGCTGATTGTCATCCCTTTCATCTGCAACCTCTTACGGCGACACCCGTCTTGCAAGGTGCTCATTCATAGGCCTGACAGCCCTGCAGGTAAGGAAGGAAGACGACTCAATTTGGGGCCTTTTCTGAACATTCAGGGCCTGAGCTTGCTCTGAGCTTTGGTTTTTCTGACTTTCTCCCTGCAAGTACTGGGTAATTGTTTGTTTCTATTTGTTTTTGATGATTTCCCTCTTCTTCCATTTCTTGTGTAGGTGACTTTTCAATCTCACCAAATCTGAAAGTTCTTTTAAACATCCATTCTTAGACAACCTCCCCATTGTTTACAATTGTACTTCAATATTTTTCCTTTAAGAAATTCCCATGCACGCTTTCTCCCTGAGCATTTCTGACCATGGGATCTCGTCCAGTATTTCCTTAAGCTTAGTGAAATCACCTTTCTTAAAGTCCAGAGTGTGTGTGCAACCACATTTGGCTTCCTCCTTCTCAAGGGGACATTGCCTCATGCACAGAGGATTGCTGGTTATAGCCCCAGTACTCCCCAGAAATGTGAGTGGCTGGTTGGGGTTATTCAGAATTGTGATTATGAGGCAAGGAAAATACACTTGCTCTTTGTCTCCTTCTCTTTCAATTGCTCCTGTAATGTCTCCTCTATCCTGATGAGCTGTGCCATGGAAGGCAGGCTAGCCATGCGCGCACACACCCAATAACAGAGGGCTGAAAGTTCCACCCTGCAGATGGTTGTCTCTAATGAATTCTCTATCTAATTTTCAGTAGAGATGTCAGCAGATCCATATGTGATGGATGAAGAAGATCCTTTAGAAAGCAAAGCTTTGGAGAGTTCCCTGTGGGAGATAAAAGTAGGTCTCTTGAGCATGGCATTCTTATGGGCTGTTCCAAAAGCAGTGCAGAATAGGGTTGTGGAATTCTCAAGTGTGTACCACTTTGAATGATGAGTGTAATGTTTGTGCTACCGAAATTAATCCACGGATGTAACAAGCTAGCTCATTTTCATAGCCTCTGCCATGTGCTTGTTTTCTGCCTGCAGGGAGGGGGCTACCTTGAACCCGCCAGGTGGTGCACATGGCTCCTCTTTTTTGTAAGCAAAAGGTTTAGAGAGAGGTTTAATGTAGCCCTCTTCCTGATATGCTAGCTTTCTACAGGCATAGAGCTACCTGCCAAGCTACACTACACGCATAGAAAAAGAGTTTAGCAATTTTCCTGTTTTCTGTTTAACTTGGACAGTATTGTGAAACATGATTGCATGCACGTGTGACTTTGGGGAAGTGGTGTAATCCATAATTTTACCACCTCCATGATGCCTAAGTTGTAGAATGGGTATTGGGCTTTGCTAAGGAGAGGCATGGGAAATTACGGTAGGGGCTGTTACTCTTAACACCTTTCCTTGCTAAAAATGAATCAACCACAGCACCCTGTAGAGGGCTTTTAAAGTACATAGTATACATTCCTCAGTGACCTCTTAGACGCAGCCCTGTAAACTAACTGGCAGGCAAAGTTAAGGATGAGAAAATAGTGACTGTTGAGACTCAGACTGAAATGTTCTGCAGCTCATCTGTTTTTCTGTAAACTCATCTGGCATCCAGCAGAGAGCAGAGCAGATATTTACACCTTGATGTTGCTTTCATTTGTGCCGATGCTTTGTTCTCAGACTCTGCAAAGCCATTATCATCCAGAAGTGGCCAAAGCAGCTGCCTTAATTAACACATCCCTGGGCGATATGGAGGATGACTTAGCAGAGGTTTTGGAGCTGACTGCCTTTGAGGTATTTGATTTTTCTTTATTTATAAATAATTTAGCTCTTTGGCGTGTGGGCCCCCCGTGGTGATGGCTGGCAGAACCAAAGTTTCCTTGTCCTTTCATCCTCACACCAGATTAGGCTGCAAAGATGGTGAGCAGTCCAAGGTCATCCAGTGAGTTTCATGATCAAGTTGGGGACCTGAACTCCTGTCTCCCAAGTCTCACCCCCTAACCATTGTACCAAAATGGCTCTATATCATCGTTACCTTAAGGTCGTGAAGCTCCTTGTGAAAATGGATTCAACTTTAGGGCTGTAGCCTCAGAGAGGATGGGTACATGTTGGATCTCATGGGATTCCAGGTTCCTTTTTTCACCAGTTTCCACCAACACGGTGTTTCTGCCAGGACTCACTGTCTGACCTTAGCCCTACAAGCGGAGAAGTATTTTGAATGAGGGTGGGGGGCAGATGCAATGTGGGTGAACCTAAATGCAGCATGATCTGATATATATCTCTTTTTTTGACATACCAGATGTTTGACAGGGATATAAAGAAAGACACCACGGAGGTCCCATTGGAATACCAGCAAGTGCAAAGTCTGTTTGGCAAGAAAGATGATGTTTTCACACAGTATTTTACATTGGAATGATGTTTTTTTTTAAAAAAAACAAACCCTGGGTTAAAAGATTGAGTGATAACATTTCTTCTTCTTTTTTCTTTTTTTTAAAGATTTTGTGCATTGTGTGTGTTTGGTTTGTAATACGCAGTTCAGTAAGGTACTTAGGGTACTTAGAATTCTTCGTTAGAGAGTGCCAGTGTGGTCTACTTCCAGTTTGATAAGAGTCCTCTTTTCAGAGAACCTTATCTGCACTACAGGTCTTAGGTATAGCATCAAACTAGAAGCTAAGCGATTCAGTTCTGGTATGGGAAACCACCAAAGGATAGCAGGTAGGCCTGGGAAAGACACCTGCCTAAAACCCTGGATTGATTTTGCCATTTTATATAAGGGATGCCATTTTACTACACCATTGTACCATAACAGGACTCAAGCATCCATGAATTATGGTATCCACGATGGGTCCTGGAACCAATGCTTGCAGATACTGAGGCCCCACTGTACACACAGATCATCACTGCTGAAAAATATGACATCTGCCCTCTCCTGTTTTGAAAAATTAAATGCGGATATTAGTGGAAACACCCAGGCAAACACTCTGGAAACATAAGATGTATGACCTTGTATTTTTGGTGATTTAATTTATTTACAGGGTATTTTGTTATTGTTGCTCAGAACAGTTAATGCCACATGCTCAAATGATTGGCTTTTCCAGTCCACTCGGATAGGAAGTATAATAGAAAAAGGCACAGGGTTCTGTTCACCGTAGTTGTGCATCAAGTCAGCAACTTAAAGCTAACAAATCCTTCCGCCATGGTACTGTCTTGAGCAGAGCAAGAGAGTCCTCTGTTCTGAAAACCCAGCCCAAAGATGTGAACTCAGAAGGAAAGCCTGGCTTTGTGGTCCGTTGGTGTCTTTTTTCAGTCATTTCAAGGACTTCCAAAGCATTGCAAAACCTTGCACAGATCTTTCTCTGTTGCCCAACAATATCTTGAGTTTAGGTCCAGTTCATACAGAATTGATAAACCTTATTTCAGGACTTCAGGGTGGTGACTCACATCATTGAACATTCTTCCGTACAAAACTTCCTCAAACATGAAAAACCTCCACACGAAGGAGACCGGCCCTAGTCAAGCAAGCGTTTTTTTTTGCCCCCTGCCCCCAGAAATTCCAGCTTTCTATACGAAGGGATATTTTCAATGGAGACTCACCTGACCATGTGAGCCTTCTCCTCCAGTTTGAAATGGCACAGCATAAACATGTTTAACAACTCCACAGCTCCTTTAGAAATGATTATGACCAACAATTCATAACCATGGTTACCTCTGCCTTCAAATTAACTGTCTCCTAATAGTCCCCCTGCATCTTACAGCTCTCGCAGGTGAGCCTGTGAATCGGCCAAAGGGTTCCAGCCGCCATCTTTTCCTCTGACCAAACTCAATGTTGACCGTGTTTAATCCAGTTTCTGATCACCCACTTTTGACCTGAGCATCTTTGTACTACTAATCTGAGCCCAAAATTGGCATCCTTGGACATTTCTACTTCTAGGCACCGCCCAGTGTCTCTGCTGATGATTGGACCATTCTGTAATGAAGGAAGACAAAAGATACCGAAAATGGTGGACAGATTAAAAAAAAACCCACAAATAACTAAAGGCAAGAAACATATTTATAAAGATATAACAGGATATGATAGTATATCTTGATTTCAGTAAGGCCTTTGACAAAGTTCCCCATGACATTCTTGCAAAGAAGCTAGTAAGATGTGGACTGGACAGGGCTACTGTCAGGTGGATTTGTAACTGGTTGACTGACCGTACCCAAAGGGTGGTCACCAATGGCAGATTCTCATCCTGGAGAGAAGTGACTAGCGGGGTGCCACAGGGTTCTGTCCTGGGCCCGGTGCTGTTCAATATCTTCATTAATGACTTGGATGAAGGAATAGAGGGCACGCTGATCAAATTTGCAGATGACACCAAATTGGGAGGGGTTGCTAATACGCCTGATGACAGGATCAAAATTCAAAAGGACCTGGACAGATTGGAGAGCTGGGCCAAGGCTAACAAAATGAATTTCAACAGAGAGAAATGTAAGGTCCTACACTTAGGCAGAAAAAATGGTATGCAGAAATATAGGATGGGGGACACGTGGCTGGCTAACAGTACGTGTGAAAGGGATCTAGGAGTCTTCATAGACCACAAGCTGAACATGAGTCAGCAGTGTGATGCGGCAGCCAAGAAGGCCAACGCAATTCTTGGTTGCATCAATAGGAGTATGGTGTCTAGATCGAGGGAGGTATTGGTACCACTTTATTCTGCATTGGTTAGACCTCATCTTGAATACTGTGTCCAGTTCTGGGCACCCCAATTCAAGGAGGATATGGATAAGCTGGAGCAGGTCCAGAGGAGGGCAACCAAAATGGTGAGGGGCCTGGAAACCATGCCCTATGAGGACAGACTTAGAGAGCTGGGTATGTTTAGTCTGCAGAGGGAAGGTTGAGAGGGGACATGATAGCCATGTTTAAATATTTGAAGGGATGTCATGTCGAGGAGGGAGTGGGCTTGTTTTCTCCTGCTCTTGAGACCAGGACAAGGAGCAATGGATGCAAGCTGCAGGAGGGGAGATTGCACCTGAACCTCAGGAAGAATTTCCTGACGGTCAGGGCTGTCCGGCAGCGGAACGTGCTGCCACGGAGTGTGGTAGAGTCTCCTTCGTTGGAGGTTTTTAAGCGGAGGCTGGATGGCCACTTGTCGGGAGTGCTTTGAGGGTTTTCCTGCATGGCAGGGGGTTGGACTGGATGGCCCTTGTGGTCTCTTCCAACTCTACATTTCTATGATTCTATGATTTACTCTTTAATCCACTGATCAGTTTGCTGGTTTTTACTAAGTAGGTTCCTGCTAAAAAGGAGAGAAAATGAGTTTTATATTGAACTATAACAGTCTGGTATCTTTCAAATAGAACGCGGAAAATTTGCTTTTGGGGACTGAAGCTCCCAGAGTCCCCAAACTAACATGACCACCACTCACAAGCACTGGGCAATCCTTGAAATCATAGCTCCCCAAAGTATAATTTCCAAATGATATCTAGGACAGCTGCCAAGACTCCAGTATCCCAGCCGCAATACTGGCAATGCCTGTCCTGGGGTCTTCCAGGTGTCTTTTCCCCTCCGCTGTGGCTACCACTCTTGAGCAAAACTAGAGGATCCAGCTGCTCTTTTAATATCCCACAGTGCTGGTTGAAGCATACCATTACACGCAGGTAGACTTGTCATGGCTCACTAACCAAGGAAGGGGCTACACTAGGGCAGGAGTCTTCAACTTTGGGCTCCTAGGTATTTTTGACTACAAGTCCCACAGTCCCTTATCATTGCCTGTGCTAGCTGTGACCTGAAGTGATAGAGTGGGTGGGAAGCATTGTTTTTGAAAAATGGAATGAGCCTGCTAACTATACGCAGAGGTTGATGCAATGTCACCCTTATGGAGACTCAACCATTACAGATCTGTACATTGATCCTGCAATACCTGTGTGAAATCCCACAGCCTCTGGGCTGGCCTTAGCGTATCTTCACATTTCTTAAGGGTTGGAGTCCTCCTTTTTCCATCATCCATGAGACATTTGGAATCGGGCAGAAAGCTGGTAGATCCCAAAGGACCCAGTTGGAGGAGGCCTTCAGCGCTGTAACGAACAAGCTACGGAGGCGGGGGGGACAAAACAGGGAAAACGATGTATTCGAGTAGAAAGAGATTGTTTAAAAAAAATACAAGAGGAGCCGATGTTCCCAAGGAATTCCTCCCACCCTCTGCTTTAATACAAACATTGTGCTAAATCTCCAGACATACAATGACACATTTAGGGGGGAGGCAAACCACCACCTTTCAGACATGCTTTGAGCAGCCTGTTCTGTCTTTTCTTCCTTCCTGACTGAAGTGTCAACACAATTCTGTTATTCTCACCCTGTTGTTACTCAGTCTGGGATTTTTTAATAACGGGCAGGATATTAGCAGAAATAAAGAAGGAAACAAATACCTTCTGATCTATGGACAGATATTTTCCTGTTCAGAAAGCTTCAGCCTGCTCCCTTAGGTCATCATTTAAGGGATAAAGGGTGTAAATGTCCACTTACCTGGGAGGACATGCCATGGCACGGGTAGAGAATGGCTTTGTCATCATCTTCGGCTCCCTGATCCAAGCAGTAGCCGCTGGCTTTGCTGTTACGTACCTGAAATCAAAATTGGGATGGGGAGGAGCAATTGGGGCTCATAGGTACAGTAAACATCCATTCCATGATCCTAGCATATTTACAGCATAAGCCTGAGAAACACTAGGACAGAGCATCCCAAATTTTATACCGGATTAACCAGTTGGGGATGAACTAAGGGCAAATATTGTCACTCTCTTGTCAAAAAAAAAAAGGCAAAAAGGAAGATCCAAGAAACTACAGGGCAGGCAGCCTGACCTCAGTATCAGGAAAAAGAGAACCCATGTGGTGTAGCAGACTGCATCTCCCATCAGCCCCAGCTGGCACAGCTAAAGATGAGGGATCTTGAGAGGACCAGACAGTGTTCACCCCTGTTCTATGATAGATTTGATTGCATTTTTTTTTAAAAAAATCTTTGCTTCATCTTCATGGGAAGTATTTGAAGTGTGGGATAGAAACATCGCTGATCAATACTACCCAAAGGCAAATGTCGCTGAGGGGCTGAGCAGCTTTGTAGCTTCATGTCCATCTGGGCTCCAAATAGTGATGTAAATATTGTTTGACAGCAAGCCATGTTCCGAGGCTGCCCAGCATACAATCGCAAGCTGTTGTCGATTAAAGGATGCCAACTGTTAAATGGCAGCGGTGTTGGTTTCCAGCCAAGTGTGCTATTCAGGTATAAGGAGATGAAAGGAATTTTATGAGTCAGTTTTAAAAACCGTGACTTGGGCTGGTGGAGAAATATATTTTTACAGTATGTTTGATATGCTTTATATCACCCTTGGCACGGTTGGTGGCTTCATCTCCTGGAGTCTCATCCAGAAAAATAACAAGGAAAATGGCTAGAAGTGTATTCATATTTTTCTCCAAAATCACAGCAGAGAATCTATCACATGGACCCATCTACAGATATGACAAAGATTGGGGGGGGGGGAATAGAATAGTCCTGTCTTCCAAAAGCAAAAACAAAATCCAGAATAGGATAATACATAAAAATCATAAGAAGAGCCATGTTGGGTCAGACCAAAGATCCATCTAGTCCAATATCCTGTATATGCAACCTACACAAAACCCATCATCAAAATCCTTCACCCTCCCATCTCATACCCCTTCTCAAATAATACACAGAGACATACTGCTGCTCAGACTACAGGTGCCATATAGCCAGCCTGACTGGTAGCCAACAATAGCCCTATCCTCCATGAATTTATCCAGGTCCCTTTTAAAGCCACCTAAATTCACACCCACTACATCTTGTGGCAGTGAGTTCCACAGTTTATACTGTGGAAGAAAACCTATCAGGGCCACTACCACATCCCATAAGTGGTGGAAAGATAGCACAAGCTTTTTAGTTCTCTCAGAACTCTTCTTGTGGCATGATGGTAAGAGACTTGGTGAGAAGTACAAAAACATGTCCTGGTGGATTGGATCTTTTGTATGCATCTGAAGTTTTCAAGATGGTTACAGCCGGCTCCATGAACAAGAAAGTGGTAAAGTATCTGGTTCCAGCTTGCTGGGATACCTGGTTGATGCTTTCTCTCACCGACTGGAGGACTGCATGAGAGTCAGGCTCACGGGCTATTTCAAAGCATGTAGTTTTGTGTTAGTCATGTTCTTTTTTGCAAGTAACTAAGTCATAACTATAAATGTATCTGCCTACAGTTTTACAGGTTTTATAAAGCTATCCCTGCTCTACTCTTATGAGCAGAAATTCAAAATGCTTATGTTTTCTAGACCTGCGTGTCTTGTGGATCAAGCCAAGGGGATAATATTTGCGATGCTAATATTCTGATTTCTATGATGCCGCAGATTACTATTTCAGACTTTAGTTCACCACAGCCTTTTTGGGCTATTCACATCATAACTGCTTTAATTGTTATCTTTTATGCTACCCTTATGGTTTGTCTTAGTAGTTTTGCCTTAGTCATTATACAATTTTCTTATTTGCTAGCCATATTCTAGTTGTTTAAATTGTTGTCCTGTAGTCATTATTACCTCATATTTTCTACTGTTCACTGTTTGATAATCATGAATTTTTTTCGCCACTTGGGCTACAATTTCAGTAAAATTTAAGTTTATTTTTGAGTGTAATGCTGCTTCAAAGATCATTCTCCCTGCTCATTGGATACCAAGAGTAGTATAGCAAAAGAACCCCAAGTTTCCACAGGTTGATCCATAATAAAACAAATACCATCCACAACTTGACTGTGGATGAAGGGGCTGGCCTGTCACACCCCGACAGAGAGCTGAGTCGAAAGGTTGGGTGGAGTGGGTCTTTCCCACGTATTTGGTGCAGCACCAACCCAGATTAGAGGGTTGGGAGAGAGAATTTGCTGGCATCTGCAAGAAATCCAAGAACCATGGTCAGATCACTTACTTCTGAAGTCTGATTCGGTGGTAGTGGGCCCTCCAGCAGGTCGGAGACTTACAAAGTCTGAAGGATTTCTGAATGCTGTCAGAATTTTCCAGCTGACATGGCTGGTGATCAGTTCAGGGCTTTATGGCACTTTGGCACCATAAGATGGAAAGGGCTATTGAGGCAATTGCTCCTAAGTGACAAATCCAGTCCCATGGAGTCCATAATTCACCTTGGCATACAGAAAATCCATGGGCAATGAAGCAGTCTGGATGACAGCTCGTGCACAGGCAGCATAGGTCACAGAACGAGTATGACCAAAGATCAACAAAAACCCTTTGTGGTGTCTATTATATGACGGTGAGGCCGGCAAAAAAAAGTCATACTATGCATCCACAGTTGTATCCTAAACAAGCTGTCCAGCAGAATTATTCCAAGTTGTGAGGAGCCCCTAGGGTTCAGGCTGACATAAACTAGCCATGTGGAGCTTCCAGTTGCCTACCATGACATGTTTTCCAGACACTTTGTGGAGAAAGTAGTTTATATTTGTTAAGAACATGATACCATACTTATCTCAGAGTCTGAGGAAGCATCCAGGGCTCCACTTGGTCAGGTTTCTCAGGATCAGTTTCAGTCATTGCAGCCTGACGCTGCGGATAAAATGCCTGGTCCATCCCATCACATGTAAACTTGACCCTTTTCCATCTCAGCTAATAAAATCTTGCAGAGGTGGATTTTTCATGTGGGGCCTGGAGCTGGTGGATGCCTCACTGTGTCAGGGGAGGCACCTGCTGCCTAGAAGGGTTGGTGCTGTAGCCTCTCTGGACCCAAAGGCATGTGACATTTACTGCCCCATTGCTAAGGCTCCCTTTTTGGGCAAGGTATGGTGGCTGGACAGCTTCAGACATTGTTGGGAGAAATGGACTATCTAGTTTCACACTAGGGCACAGTACCCAATCAGCTTTAGTCATTCTGACAGGCTCTTCCTTATGAGTCTAATTCATGCAGCACCCACAGTGGCTACTCGGTATCATACATTACCTCTCCATAAGTGATGGTGTTATTGTAGATCCTCATTTCAGGATAGACGTTCTCCAAGTACCACTTAAAACTCCGGCACCGGAGACGCTGACGCAAAGCCACTCTTTCAGAAATATCTCCAAAGTCAACTCCGGGGTTCTGCAGAAGGAGGAGCACATAAACAGAGCAATTCTATCAAGCCATCAGTTTCATAAGACCTGTTGTTCATTTTATTTCCAAGTGGATTCCTCAGCCCAGCCCCGGCTCTGGCCTTCACCTCTCCTGGCATAAATTGCTACTGAATCTACATCTGTTCTTGAAAATGATAAAGAAATATTAATGGAACTCTCAAAAGCCTGTGCAAGAGCAGATGATCTAAAGCTGGTGGGAGAATGAAAATGAGAACAAGCTGAATACAGCAGCATTCTATTTACTTTCTAGAAGAGAAAATCAGGTAGCCAGAACTACACAAAACAGGGGCATAGAAAAGCCCACTGAGAACAGAAGTCAAAATACCAGACACAAGGGTGAGGGACCTGAGCTCAAATTCAAACTTAGAGAAGTTTTCCAGGCTGCCTTTCAGTGGTGGGCAGGATCAAAAGCAAAATCCCAGAATACTTCAGCTTAAAATTCTTACTCAAGCCATAGGAGAGGCATTTGGAAACTCCACAGGGCTGTATACAGCTTCAGGTGTTGAGATACCTAACCCCTATGTTTCTCCATACTTCTCTAACATCATCCTTCTTGCATTGAATTTGTCCTGTTTCTCTATTAGACCCTGCAAGCTCTTTTTGCTTTCCAGCAATCTTTTCCTGAAAGTCTGCAGTCTGAACTCCTGGAAACTTGCCCACTGTAGTTGCTCCCTGCTTCCTGTCAAAGGCAAATGGATGGGCCATACAATAACAGTATATTTTAGCTTCAAGCTTTTACTGCCAGCAACTGAGATTTTGGAGAGCCATTTCAACCTTTTAGAATGTGCGTGTGGGGTGTGTGGATGTGGATGTACAACAGTTGGGAAACCAAACAGTGACATCAGGGGGATGGGGGAGTCATCTGAGAAACCCCAGAGGGCCTGCCTGGGAACCCAGGGAGCAGGACCAGAATTGGCTCTAACCTCCAAAGATTCATGCTCCTTACTGTAGTCTCCTTCATCTCATGTACTGACTATGTTACCTACAGTGCACACTGGAATATGATGAAGGATCCCTGTTTTGCACGCAAGGCTCCCTATGTCACTTTGACCTCTAGGGAAGCTCTCCATAGGTTGTATGCTTTGAGCTATTGGGGGATGGTACGCATTTATTAAGTCTGCACCTCTAGGGGTTTTCCATTTGCTGTCTACGCATCCAATCCAGGTCGAGGAGTTTTGTTTTAAAAGACAAGACTGTACCTCTTTTTGCTTATCTTTTTAAAAACGTGCAGATATATAAAAACATGTTTTTAATTGTGCACACGGCTTGAACGCCACGCCTCCCCTCCCCAGCAAAAACATGTTTAAACAGTAAAAAGTGTTTTGCCTGCATCTAAAATGTGTGCCTTTTTGTCTGTGCCCTTTTCAAATGCATACATTGGAGATGCGTCCAGAGCTGTCTGTCACCCATGAAAGGATACCTGACTACAAATTGCATCTGCTCCATGAACAATTGTTTTGTTTTAAATATTAAACTGTTTTAAGATATTCAGCAGATTTGACATATAGGCCATCCTGAGGTCCTGTGATATCAGATGAGATAAAGATAGTCTAATTGTGTTAAGTTTGCAAGGCCATCATGACTATTTCTGGCACGGAGCTGCAAAACCAGTATAAGTCCAGGGAGAAGTAGGGTAGCAAATTTGTCCTTGTTTCCCAGCAGAGTGGTGTAGTGATTTGAGCACCCTCCCCCTTCTCTTACCGTCATTGGTATGTTCCATGCCATGTAGACGTGGGACTTGAAATCATCCATCCAGACTTCAGCAGCACGCAAGGCATTGCGCTTTGCATAGTAGTCAATGTCATTGTTGTAAGGTTTCTTGGTGCGCTCAATATGGGCCACCCGGGAACAGGGCAACACCTCCATGCTTCCTCCACACTGCCAAACCTACAAGGAACAGAACAAGAGAGCAATGGAACGAGGAACAGAACAAGGGAGCGAAGTGGTGATGATATAATAGCTAGTTGTATTTTGGTAGGAATATGTATTCTTGGCATGTAGAAAGCTTGACCTACATTATCCCTGGAATGACTTGTTAGAGAAATCAGGGAGAAGTGAGACCCTGGAGAGCCACTGTGAGTCAGGACCTTAAGACAACCCTGAGATCAATGCACAAAGCTGACTCAATATGAAGCAGAATCCTAAGTTTTTAATGAGTCAGGAAAGAACAGATCAAATCTCACATAAAAGTAGGTGAGTATTTTGTTTCCGTTTGTTTCTGGTGTGTCATATATTGGTTAGCTTCAAGTTGCGAGAACAGGCTTAGAAAGTTCAAAGGCTTTGTTCAGAACAACAGCACACCGTGGCTACTGCCAAGAGTAAAGAATTATTGGATTTGCAGTACCTAATAAGCTGTAACATTACAAATTTGCACACGCACACGCAAATTTGACAGCTAATTAAAACAACTCTTTCCCCAGACTCTTATCCTGCCTGCCAACTGTGTGACCTCGCAGCTGCATCTGCTCCCTCTTATAAAAGCTCATTAAAGCAACATTCCCGCATTCCCAGCACACACTGTTTCTCACTCAATTCCATCACCCTCTTCCAACTTTTTTCAAACATCAAAGCACTACAAGGCATTATATGACATCGCATTGCATGGCAGGGAGAGTAAAGCCAGCCCAGCATCGTAAGAATTTAACTAATTTCTTCACGCCTGTGATGGAAAAGAACACATATTTTTTAGATTGAAAAAAGTGCGACAGAAGCCTAATCAGGCAGAGTCGTTCATGCAAGCTCTGAGCACATAGTTCTTAAATGTCTGGGTTATGGATTGTGAACAACATTAGGGCTGGACGGAGGTTGGCACTTCTTTCTCCCCAAGAAGATTCTCATCTTCTAGCACTTATTTGGAGGGCAGGTACAATGTGGTCCTCTCCATGTGAGCAATCACCGCACCTATTGAATCTGCCACTGTAGATAAGGGAGGGATTTGTTTCTGTTTGTTTTTAAAGATTTTACCTAAATTTGCTAATTGTATCTAGTAATGCCATTCTGTTGCACATGTTCCTCCAGAGACTGCACATTATCCAAAACAGTTTTTATCGTGCAATTGAAATCTTAAATTCCTTCCATCTTGAATATGAATACCTAATTCCACCTTAATGCCAGCAGTGAAAATCCCCACCTTTGTGCAAGTGGCTGAGTGAAGCAGTTGGACAGCTGCTTGCGTGACTGTTGCACAATTTCACAACCTCTCGCATAATAAAAAGTGCCTTTGAACCAAGCTTTTGAACTGCCAAAATGAAGATGACAAGCATTTATAAAAAATATGTTCCACTCCTTTCTTCTTGCTGTTTTATCCCTTCTGAGCTCTGCCATAAAGCGGTCTTCTGTCAGAATACAAATAGCCATGTCCGCAAAATTTCGTAAAACAATCTGGCTTCTACGCAAAATCACATGTGTACCCAGTACAGCAGGGGAGGTAATAAATCTATATTATACCCATCCATGCAGCAGTATTTATCTATCTTTTCAGTGCACCTACAATCATTGGAAAATTCATTAGCAGAACGACACAGTCACACGTGGTGGGAATATAAATTAGTGTTCTACCTGAAGGAATGCCATTGATTCTGGATGGTGCTCAGGGATGCTTCCACGCTCCAGTCACTTAAGTCAGAACATCACAGCCTTTATTGAAGATCTACTTACAACTATTTTTGAGTTGGTAGCCCTTGGGCTATCTTACGGGATGTGTTTGACTGCCATGGCTGCCTCCTCTGGAATTCTGGGGTTTGTAGTCTTGGGAGGTACTAGAGTTCTCTGGTTAAGAATTCTAAATATACCTTCCCAAACTGCAAAGCCCATGATTCCACAGAACCATGGCAGTTAAAGTGGAATCATAGTGAAATAGTTACGTAGCATGGAAAGGCCCTCAATCAAGGAAGCTACAGCCTTGAGTTTGCAGAACCTGAGCAGGGCTGTGGATGACAGAATGTCTTGGTGATCTCTTGTTCACAGGGTCAAAGTCGAATCATAAGTCGAAGCCTACTTGACAACAGTTAACAACAACAGCAAAGCCAGCAACGTGCCACTTACCCTCATACCAAGTTCAATGTTTTCTCCCCCATACACCTCCATTCCAGGGTCAAGCAGCCCGATCTCGCCAAAGTACTCTCTGTCCACCACAAAGGAACAACCAATCATGGCCGGTGTTCTGTGGATTGGGAGCAGAAGGAAGCACAAAGGGTTTAAGCAAAGTATCTTGGGAACAATGAATAGTGGCTGAGATTTTTGCATCACAGTCTGTGTCGTGTAACTATGTGAATCCTTAGCTATGTTGCAGAGATGCAATTCAATGTTGCTAATGAATTGCGAAGACGCTTATCAGGGTGCATCAGGCACAATTTTTCTGATGCACTTTGAGTACTTCTGATGCACATCAGGTACTCCTCTTGTGTGCCAGCACTTCCTAGACAGGGTCTATATGTGCACTGGGAAGTGCCCCAATTGGTGCCCAATGTGCATTGGGCAATGATGATCGGCCATTCCATTATTGTGCAACAGATGCCCATGCTTAGTAACATGATAGCAGCCCCTAGGTGAGTAACAGATGCTGCAAAATTGATTAATTCTAAATCCCATGCACATAAGTCCACTTATAAAGACATAAGTTCCATACT
The DNA here is from genome assembly GCA_948472985.1 of Iguana delicatissima. NCBI lineage: Eukaryota > Metazoa > Chordata > Lepidosauria > Squamata > Iguanidae > Iguana > Iguana delicatissima. The sequence continues at coordinate 921,632 of CAOKZL010000404.1, forward strand.
GAATTCCAGCCTATATCTTCTGAAATTTTCAAAAAGAGCGACATCTGTGTCCTTTAGTAATTCATTAACAGTTCAAAGTCGCTACATGTTTGTGCCATGCCAGACCCTGCCACCAAATTTTCTGAAAGTTTTTGTCCACTTCATGAGAAAGTTATCTGTGTGTGTGTGTGTGTGTGTGTGTGTGTGTGTGTGTGTGTGTAGATCTGTTACACATCTCTTTATTGCTCTGTAGCCACACCTGCTGCCATGGAAAAACCCCATTGGACAGGTTACTACGTCATCTCCCCAAAGTCCCAAACGCTACAGATCGCCAGAAAGAGTGTTCTTATGATGAAATACTGAACACTCTCACACACCACTTGCTTGATAGATGAAGGGAATGCTGTGGACATAGTATATCTTGATTTCAGTAAGGCCTTTGACGAAGTTCCCCATGACATTCTTGCAAAGAAGCTAGTAAGATGTGGACTGGACAGGGCTACTGTCAGGTGGATTTGTAACTGGTTGACTGACCGTACCCAAAGGGTGGTCACCAATGGCAGATTCTCATCCTGGAGAGAAGTGACTAGCGGGGTGCCACAGGGTTCTGTCCTGGGCCCGGTGCTGTTCAATATCTTCATTAATGACGTGGATGAAGGAATAGAGGGCACGCTGATCAAATTTGCAGATGACACCAAATTGGGAGGGGTTGCTAATACGCCTGATGACAGGATCAAAATTCAAAAGGACCTGGACAGATTGGAGAGCTGGGCCAAGGCTAACAAAATGAATTTCAACAGAGAGAAATGTAAGGTCCTACACTTAGGCAGAAAAAATGGTATGCAGAAATATAGGATGGGGGACACGTGGCTGGCTAACAGTACATGTGAAAGGGATCTAGGAGTCTTCATAGACCACAAGCTGAACATGAGTCAGCAGTGTGATGCGGCAGCCAAGAAGGCCAACGCAATTCTTGGTTGCATCAATAGGAGTATGGTGTCTAGATCGAGGGAGGTATTGGTACCACTTTATTCTGCTTTGGTTAGACCTCATCTGGAATACTGTGTCCAGTTCTGGGCACCCCAATTCAAGGAGGATATGGATAAGCTGGAGCAGGTCCAGAGGAGGGCAACCAAAATGGTGAGGGGCCTGGAAGCCATGCCCTATGAGGACAGACTTAGAGAGCTGGGTATGTTTAGTCTGCAGAAGAGAAGGTTGAGAGGGGACATGATAGCCATGTTTAAATATTTGAAGGGATGTCATGTCGAGGAGGGAGTGGGTTTGTTTTCTCCTGCTCTTGAGACCAGGACAAGGAGCAATGGATGCAAGCTGCAGGAGGGAAGATTCTGCCTGAACCTCAGGAGGAATTTCCTGACGGTCAGGGCTGTCTGACAGTGGAATGTACTGCCACAGAGTGTGGTGGAGTCTCCTTCGTTGGAGGTTTTTAAGCGGAGGCTGGATGGCCACTTGTCGGGAGTGCTTTGAGGGTTTTCCTGCATGGCAGGGGGTTAGACTGGATGGCCCTTGTGGTCTCTTCCAACTCTACATTTCTATGATTCTATGATTCTATGATTCTACCACCTTATCTTCACCGCTAAGATAGGAACAAGAACCCTGTACATTGCAATGTCACCAACATTTTCTTCCCTCTTTCAAACACAAATTCAAGTCTATCTTTTTTTCCATCAAATTGAATGAGGGTCATAAAAAACAGAAGATACTTTTAGCACAGTTCTACTGCAAGCATAATTTGCCTATGTCCCATTCTGTGGTTATTTGGGATGCACTTGAAAGGCTCAGATTCAAGAGAAGACAAACTCAGCCTCAACAGAATGGTCAGGTCTAGGTAGGTAAGGCTGTGCCACAGACGTAGAGTCCAGCTAAGGTAAGTATATCAGGTTCAACGAATTAAGTAAGGGCAGAAGGCCAGCATGATGCAGCTGGTCAACTAGGACTGGAGACCAGGGGTTCAAAACCTAATGGGTGAGCTTGGGCAACTCACACTCTCTCAGCCTCAAAGGAAGGCATGGAAAAACGTCTCTGTGAAGGGAAGAGCTGGGCAAGTCTGTTTGATGCCAGCCAATCACAGCTTAGGGCAGTGGTTCTCAACCTGTGGGTCCCCAGATGTTCGTGGACTTCAGCTCCCAGAAGCCCCAGCCACTATGGTCAATGCTCAGGGCTTCTGGGAGCTGAAGTCCAAAAACATCTGGGGACCCACAGGTTGAGAACCACTGGCTTAGGGAATGCTGTGAAGGGGAAACCTACATGGGAGAAAGATACAAAACTTCAGCTTTTGTATGACAGAAAGCAGATGGGGGAAAATGGCCTAGAGATAGGGAAAAGCTGTCATAATGGCATAAGAGCAGAAACACACATACACACTGAGGGGGGAGGGAGGGAAAGAGAAGGGACTGAGGGCTGCTGGCTAACCTGCTTTCGGATAATCTCCTGGTCTTATCACAAGCAGCAAGCATTAGTAAGAGGGATGGCGGCAGGAGCAATCTAACAATGGAATGATGGCACAAACTTTGGTTTTGGCAAGGTCCAAGCTTTGGAATCGCTACTTATTTCATCAATATTGTTGCACCAGGGGAAAAGGCATTGTGCAATCAATTTGCATACATTACTTTAAGATGTTCTCCAGAGAGAGCAGCTTGAAATATTTGCCAGGCTGTGTGTATGTTTGCGCGGGCTTATTGAGAGAGAGTTGTTTTCAAAATCAGCAAGAGCAGAAGAGATGGACTGAGGTTGATCTTTTGTTGCTGGTGACCTTAGATCTTCCTCCACGGTAGAAGAATGGTTATGGGGAGGGAAGCTGAGGTGGGATGGCCTATGAACCCTTCCCTAAACATTCAGGCTTCATGGTTTCTCTTTGTCTTCATTATTTATTATTAAAAAATCCAGAAGTCCCTCAAGGAAAGACAAAAGTGGGGAGACTGGTTGTCCCCAATTCCTATTGTCTCTGTCATTCACCTCCCTTTGGATGTAACATTTCAATTCACTTGATTCAAAGGCAGAACTATATCTATAGTTCAACGCTGCAAGGCAAATTTTTTCACATTATGTCTGCTAATTCATTTCCCCATACATGGCCAGATATCCAACACAGCTCTAAATAGATTCCCATAAAATGGATCTCTGTATCCACTGTCCAGATTTTGTTAATAACCACATTCTTGCAGATTTGGCTTGAGTGGCCAGCAGTCCCAATAAAGAGTCTGAGAGAATCAGTATGTGATGGGGATGAGCTTCTCAGAGCCACTCTGGTGCTGACAAAATGGCCATCAATTCTGCCATCATTATCGTGACCCAGCTGGATAATCTAAATCATTTGTTAAATCCTTTGCTACAAGTACAGTAAGCAGCATTTGCACTATCATCCGTAGAATCCAAAGAACCATCTAGATAAACAGCGCAAGAAAAAGTCCTTGGAAAGTGAATATATTCATAAATTAAGTCCTTCAGAGCAGAAGTACCACTCCATTGAGAGTCCAGGTGATATAGATCCACATCCATCAAAGGGTGCATCCATAACTGCCAAAAGGAGCTGGGCTTATGCTCCTTAGAAGCAACGACTCTTATATTTTTCCAACAACATATTCAAACAACATGGGCAGTATGACGAATAAATTTCTCAGGGGCACCAAATTTCCAGCATCTGTCACAGAGAATACAATAGGGGCCTTCATGAATATTGCTCAGTTTACCCCATTAAGAGAGATCCATTAGTTCATGCTTAAGATCACATGGCCATTCCCCCAAGCTCCTGCAAAACAGAGCAAGGGGTGGTAATGAAACTCCAGCAATTATCTGTAGAGCCTTAGATTAAATCTTATCCAGTCAATGCAATAAAGCAGGGGAGGCCAATGAAAAGGCCTGACAAGCATAATCCAATAAAGGCTGAATACAGCCACGATAAAACATCCACAGAACTTTCTTATCTGCTTCCTATTTATTCCCAGTCACTGCCTTCAACAAATTCAATCCAGTCTTACATTTCTGAATCAAAGAAAGAATTTGCACTTTCTAAGGACTTTATCACACCAGCCTGTTGTCTCATGGCGATAGTGTTGCTTAAGCAAACAGAAACAATGGAAACAATCCCTTTTCCCACCTTCTTGGAAATAATGCAACGGTGCCGCTTTGGTGATGCACAGTCCCGCAATCAGTCTTCTGCACTGTCTCATCGACCTTGCCTTCCAACCCATGTCCGTGCTACATAGTACATGCACACTGTATATTTTCCCTTCCCCCCCCCTTTTTTGCCACAATTGGGTGATTTCATTTCCGCGGGGTGTGCATTTTTATTTGTTTAATTGTGTAATAGTGGCAAGCTATTGGTTGTCATGGCAGCACTATTGCACAATTATGGCAAAATATTTTTGTTTCAAAAAAAAGAAATACGTACCAGACAACAGTTCGCTGGTACATATTGGCTGAATGTCTAAATATATAAATACCAATGCCTCTCTAAAAAAAATCATGACTCCGGGGGATGATCTTTATAAAGGCCAACATAGCTAGAAATCCTAAAATCCAGGGACTCCGCTAATCATGTTTCCCAAACACAAATTAAATCACAGAGAATAGTCAGCAAAGTCTACAGATGTTTTAGCTCCTGGCCATGTGCCACCGAACTTTGAGCCTTCCAGCTCCAGATGATAAGGCCAGAGTGATTAACCCTCAGGGTTTTCCAATAAGCCCCAAATCCATTCAACAGCCAAATCCATCAGCTCCAAGAATTTCCTAGCAGGTTTCAGAATTATTATATTTTCAGTCTTTTTTTTTTTAATGGGAACTTGTATAGCAAGCACCTGAACTTCCAAATTTACTACTACATCGACTGGATTCTTCTTGGTGCTATCTGGAAAAAAATCCAGAGAGCTTAACAAGTCTGTTTGTATAATAATAGGCAAACAGGAAGTTCAATGTTCATTAATTTGTGAAAAGAAAATACCAGAGATGTTGGAATCACCTTCTTTGTAGGTTTTTACACTGAGGCTGGATGGCCATTTGCTGGGGGTGCTTTGAGTATGGGTTCCTCCATGGCAGGGAGTTGGAGTCGATGGCCCTTGAGGTCTCTTCCAACTCTACAGATACTATGATTCTAATTCTGTTCTGAGGTTGCATTGTGAAACTGCCATGTAACTCCATGAGCTTAAAACCAGGCTCTGTTTCATTAATATAGGGCTAGAAGTCTCTGGGCATGTTGCTGTCCATATGAAGACTACAGGGGTGGAGCAAAGGCCTAAGGAGAAAGGTTAATTGCGGTCTGCACACAGTCTGCTATGGCCCACCCTTGCCTTAAGGGGACAATATATCCTTGGTTCTTATTTGTGCAGGCATTGCCCAGTTTTGAGAGCCAGGGCACAGGAGTAAATAGATCATAACTCTGATCTGTTCTGACAGATCTCATCTCTCTTAAGACGCTAATGTAATCTGTCAGCGCTGGGGTGCAGGCGGAAGAAGGGGAAGGAAAAAAAAAACACCAGCCTGTCGTCTGTCCTTTTTTGCTTCTTGAACACAGGTATGATTTGAATTCCCAGATATCTTTTCAGATAAAAAGAGAGGAGGAGAATGCTTCTGATTAGACTCAAGCGACATAACTGGACACACCAGGGCCATTTAAGTCAAAGAGGATGACAGGAGCATTGGGGAAGAGCAGAAAAAAAAACCTGATGTCCTCTCAGGCCGTGGAAGGAGGGAACCTGAGCAGATGGGGGAGGAGAATTGGAGAGGAAGAGACCTTTTTCACAGCAAATATCTTCTTCAAAGAAATAATAAGTTAGAGTGTCAAAATGCACTTTGTGGAGCTGCAAGAATGCTCTTGCCCATGGTACCTTGGAGAAGCATCACTTGTCTCATTCTACGCTATATTAAGCAATCATGGAGAAACATATGTGTTGATTTAACAACCCGCTGCTGGGCGAAGGAGATAAAATTCAAGGTAGGCTGGAGAATGGCTTGAGTCAGGTGACTAATGGCTTCAGTCACTGTTGATAATGGAAGGTAACAAAGCAGTCCATCAACAAGCAAAGCGGGTAAGGGAGAGGGGAGTCGTCATGCTGAGTTTTCCTTACCAAGCAGTGATTGAGCCAGGCGGCGAGTTTTGGACATCACAAAAGGGTAACAAATGGTTAGTTATTATCCTGTGTTTGTATTTGTTACTGCCAAGGATGGGGAGATGTGTTGTTGGGATTTGCTCCCTCGTGTTTGGCGGTGCGCACTATGAACTCTCACATTAAGCAAGTGGAAGTATAATTTGCTGCACTGCCGCAGGCGGCAAAATGCTTTGGGCAGCACCTGTCCCACTGGGACATTCCCAGGAGCCAAGGCTCTGGAGATTTATGTTTGATACCAATCAGAAGCAAAAGCTAAATCCCTTGAATGTTGGAGCTCTGTCATTCACTTCTTGAAGAGGATGAGCAGGGGGCAGCCATATAATTCTGGGCCTGGAAAACTTGACAGAGGGAGGGCAAAGGGTGGAAAGGGAAACCGCCACTGGAAGAGGACGGATCACAAGTGAGAGGACAGCTGTGGAGTCTATCCATATCAGTTGGGCGGTGAATGAATTCTGGGTTTTAGTCTGAAGTTTAATGAAGCTGTCAAAGGATACTGAACCTATTTGGGCAACAGCAACTTGGATCTCTCCTCTAAAGCTACTCCTGGAGGGCAGGGAGAAGAGAAGAAGGCCAGCATTGCATACTCCCTCTGGTCTCCTGTGCCCTGCTCATAGAACCTCAAATTCGTTTTTTCAAACTCTTGACATTTAAAGATAGGTTATGATGAGATAAGCTATCTTACTCACTGGGGGTGGCACTTTCCCACCCTTGATTTTTGTTTCTTGGCTTTTATTTATTTCTGTTGCTGCCACAAACAATAACTCCCACAGCAGTTGCCTTCCAAAAACTACCACTTTCCCCACATGGAATGCCCCTTTGAGCAGTGCTACATCAAGATGAAGCCTCATTCTTGAGAGTATTGTTGGCAGGACTGCAGTGGGAATTTCTGCTCACTGTGGTTGCAAAACAAGGTAAAAGGGGAGGAGGCATGTGGAAAACACTAAATGGTATGTTTGCCTGCCAAAAAAACTTTCAGCAATTTAACCTCCCACAAAAATGGCATGCCTTCCAATTGTGAAGGAGGCGAGAAATGAGGAGGGAGGTCATTTTGGCTACTTTGCAAAAAGTGTTTTGAAAAGCTTTACTGTTAAAGTGAGCCCTCCACTTTTGTATGGGTCAGTGGTGCAAGACCCACACAAAAGTGGGAAAAAATGAATAAAAATATAAATCATGAATGCTATTTTTTTTTTTACCTTAAAACGCTGCTCTAGGAATCTCTAGGTCCTCCAGCCTGATTCTATGGTCAGTTTCTGGTGAAAGTGGGCCATAGAGTCATGCTGGAGGGTCTAGCAATGCCTAGAGGAGTGTTCTCTCTAGGAATCTCTAGGTCTTGCAACATGACTCTATGGTCTACTTCTGACTGTATGGTTCACTTCCAGCAGAAGTGGACCATAAAATCACACTGGAGAACCTAGAGATTCCTAAGAGAACCTTTTTTTTCCATGGCAGGGGCAAATAGAATTAGATTTTTAAAATTAAATAAAATAACCCGTGAATAATCAAATCCACAAGTGCATCCAACACAACAATGAGAACTTCCCAGTGCACAGTTCAAGGTCATGTCTCCTAACAGGCACTTTTGGAAAGCATTATGGTTAGCTCTGCACCTTCACTCAGATATGAAGCAATACAAATCATCAAGAATTACCTGATGGGCGCAGACTCATCCCCCTTGTCCAGCCAGTCTTGAGGTGGAATGATATACATACACCACAGCCCCCAGTTGTAGCCATGGGCTGCATTGGCATACTGCTGCACTTCAAAGGTGTTGTACTTAATGTTGTCTATTGCTGGGAGAATTATCCGTTTCCTGTCTTCTCTGATGCGCATAAGTGCTGGCTCGACCCTATAAATAAGAACGAACATTTTTAAAGAGAGAGAGAGTGTGCACATTTCATTGTCAAAAAGAGATGTGTTGTTCTTGTTTCAGACCAACAACGGTCCAACAATGTCTTATTTAAGCAACGGCAAGTTTCTATGGCAAGGAAAGAAACCTGGAATTAAACATAAAATTTTACAAGAGGCTAAACAAAGAGGAGGATTGGAATTGCCAGATTTGAAACTGCATTTTTCTTCATGTTGTTTGCTTTGGTTGAAGGATCGGATCATATCAACAAACTTATTGGATTTAGAAGGGGTTTGGATGGCTTGGTTATCTATAGTACAATAAAGCCAAAGTGAAGGCAGCTTTTAACAATCATTATGTGAGAGTGCTTTGTTAAGAGTGTGGAAAAGATAAGAACCAAGGTTATGTCCCCAGACACCTTTGTGGGTGTTGTTGCAATAGGCTTTTTATAGGAAGGAGACAACAGTTAAAGAAAAATGAGCAACTTATCAAAATCTTCAGGAATTTGATCAAGAACACTATAGAATTAAATCAACTGAAAAATTTATGTAAGAAGGTTATAGTTTTCAGTGCCTGTCTAATATACAAATAGTAGATTCGTTTCAAATGGATTTTAAAAACTGTATGATTTCGAGTTGACTAAATCAGAATTTGGTCATAGCCCAGCAGCTCTTATGCTCTGAACGTCTTCAGTCTCCCTCTCTTCTTTGGGTAAGTAAGTAGGGGATTGTTCAAGCTAAGGGAGAGACAGCGTTAAACCTCATTCTACTAGACTCCATTACAGGCTTAATTGCCAAGAATCTTTATATTGAGAATTAATTCTCCAGAGGAACTTGGAAAACTGTGCTAGAGAGACTGCTGTTTCTTTTATAGGGTCTTCCTGAGCCTTAGATTAGATATTCATAGGTGTTCACTCACTTAGATTCTTTTTAACTTCACTGATGCTCCCCGCGGACACATTAGTCTAACTTGGTTGGTCAGAGGCATGCAGAACCTCACTTCTTTTATATCCTGTACCCAAATATTCTTGTCTGTGTCTGCAGTCATCTTTTAGAAATGAGTGGATTCCCCCCCCCATTCTGTTCTCTTTTCCTGACTTTATTCTGCTTCTCTTTCTGTTTAAGTGGTGGAATTTCGAAAACAGGCCCAGCACACATGCATACAAAAACGCTCTTTCATGCACACTTTTCTACAGAGCTGGGAACACTGGAGGATGCGTGCTACAAGGGATTTTTTGTGTGGCCCCTGGACCCCCCATCACAGTTTTTTAAAGAAAAAAAAATTGAGAATTGTGTATCTGGAAGCCTCCAGAGGTACAATTCTTGGATAAAGCAAAGGTGTGCCCTCTGCACCTTGGCTTTAACAGGGGAAGTGGCCATCGAAAAACCTTGCCTGGGCCAGGTTCAGCTGGAACAAGAAGCTCTCTTGGCCATTCAGAAGAGAATGTACCTTTAAGCTCTGGATCGGCTCCATCCACCCAGGGTGGCTATTGGACCATCTGAGATGGGCCTTTTTGTTTGGGAAGGGAATTTGACTGAACCCCAATGTTTACAACATTGTGACTGGGCTTCTTGGCTTCATAGCACCAGTGCCTATGGCTCAGTCCTGACTGAAAGTTAAAAGCACAGTGAAAAACAGAAGTGCTGCTTTTTTTCATCTCACAGCAGCAAAAGGCCCAAATGTAGAAAAACAGAGTATGTGGGGCTCAGTTCCCCATCCAATTCCTCCCCTTCATTCCCACCCACTGCGTTTGCTATTAAGCCTCACTGCCATTGCTATATTCCTGGCTCTGTCTGGGGCTATGAGTTGAAAATGCACCATTTATTACTGGCAACATATTCTGAGTGGGCAGCTCCGACAAACTCTCAGTGGGCAGTACTCTTTTCTCATCTGAAGCCAAGACGTCCGAGACACATTGTGCTCGCTAAAGCCAGAATCTAAAAACAGAAAAGTGGCTCAACTTCTTCTTGCATCAGGGGAGAGAACATTCCCCATCTGTTAGACCTCTTTGGGAGCCTGCAGAGGCTTCCTTCAGTCAGTGTCTACCAGCCAAAGCAGAGTGAAAGTGACATGGCAAGCCGGCTGTGGAGTCAAAGATCAAGTGTTTGCATGCCAAATCTGATTTGGCTTTTTCTCTAGCACTGAAAAGTAATGGAGGTACTTCAGTGAACACTCTAGGTTGTTTGGGTGTGTGTATAGCAGGAGCTGCTTTTCTTGGTGGATTTCCAGGCTGTGCACCAGCAATGCCCTACAGTTCTAAAGGGCTTCTTTTTGCATTTGCATAAAGAGTACCGCTGCATCCTTTTGCACGTGAAAAACGGAGCCATAGCGAACAGATCCTTAATGAGGAGCAAGAGCAGAAAAAATAATTTAGCTTTTATGAGTGGAAGGGAGGAGACTACATAGAAATAGCTGCTGCTTCATGTCCAGAGACTAGGACATGGAGGAATGGCTTCAAACGTCAGGAAAAGAGATTCTACCTAAATCTTAGGAAGAACTTTCTGATGGCAAGAGCAGTTCGACAGTTCGATTTTCCTTAGAGCAAAGTGCCTTTATGACTGGGTTCTCTCTATGGCCATTTCCGCATTATGGCCAGCTGGCCCCTCCCTAAACTGCAAACCCCAGGATTCCATAGGATGTTGAAAGTGGAATAATAGCGCTATAGTGCAGAAATGGCCAGAGAGTGTGCGTGTGAATGGGACTCACATTCCTCCTCAGTCAGGCTTGGCCTCTACAGAAGCAGATGCACCGCTCACTTCTCAGAAATTTCACCTGATACAAAATGCAGTGGCTGGACTGCTGACCAGGGTGAGGTAGACAGAACATCTACAGAGGGACATACACTGAAGAAACAAATACTGCCACCTGCTATTATGCCATATCTGCTTGCCGCCTGTCACAGTGTCTTACCAGCCAATGTTGAACTCTACATGAGCATCGAAAAACCCAACAACTGGAGATGTTGCAGCTTTCCAACCTTGGATTCTGGCTCGGATCAGCCCTTCCCGTTTGTTATTGCGAACTATTTTCACTAGACCTGGGTATCTCTTGTGAACATACTGGTCCAAATTGAACTTCAACTCAACTGTAAAAAAGCAAAGAGAGAAAAGGGATTGGATGGGGACTAGACGCATTTATGGAAGGATGGCTCCAAGGTGAGAAACGTAATCACACTGATCTAATGACTAAATAGTTAGCTCATCCTCCTCCCCACAGGATTAAAAATTCTTTGGGAAAAATCAGAATTTAATATAATCCATATTACATTTTATTGTGTTATTTCAGTACTAAGTATCCCAAAAGTAAATGGGTTGGGGCACTGAAATTATGTAAATAAAATAATGAGCTTGCTTCCTTGCTTTCAAAAATGAATTAAGCCAAATAAGGAAAACCGCTGCATTTCTTCATGGGTCATTGTAACAATCCATACCTTTTCCTGCAATTCCTCACATGATTTGGAGTTCCACATGCACCACTGAACTCATTTCCACAAGTTCTTGGTGTTTCAATGCAATATAAAGGCTCCTTGCATGGCTCCAGAAGCAGAGCACTTGCTTCGCAGGTAGAAGGTTCCACATTCAATTATTGACCTCTCAGATTAGAGAAAAGGAAGAATCCTGTCCAAGATCCTCGATCCTACTGGTCAGTGCCAACAACATTGAGCTACGTATTCATCCTTTTGTGAGTTCATAGTCTTTTCCTTTTTCCTTTTCATTTTCTTCCCTGTTTTTTTAAATAATATGAATTATTTATTTAACAACCAATGGGTCCACCTTTCCACACTGGTGGGAGTGTGTGCTCCTGTGAGGCAAGAGGCTATGTTGAAGGTAGAAGGGCTACTGGTTGGATCTCCCACATCAGACAGGCTTTTGCTGAGGGAATAGTCTAAATGTGCCAAACAGCTACTGGGCAGAAGCTGTAGTGGCATGGGGATGGTGTGGTGGTGGGGGGGACACTGGTGGAGAATCTCTCAGACACAATGGCAGTGGGACCATACCTAACACGTCTTAGTACTGCACAGAAGGAGGCATGGTTAAACCCCTTTTTAATGTCTTAACTCCAAAACCCTATAATGAGACAATCCTAAAATGAAACAAGAGACAGTGTCAGAAGGTGATACTTCCAGGTCAGACGGCACTCAGCAAGACACCAGGGTACAACAGAGGACAACTATGAGTGGCCCTGTGGCTGGACTCAAGTTGGAAGGATGTTGAGGTGTTGTTGTACTCAGAGGTGAAAAGAAAGTCTGAAGCTAATGGATTACATATTATGGAAACACAGAATGTGCGAAGCATGATTCAGGGAAGTGAAATGTAGTAAAGCAAGAAACAGAAAGTACAAACATTGCAATACTTGGAGTGAGTTAAAGTGGACAGGAATGGGACTTTTTGAGTCAGATAAGAGCCAGCACGGTACAGTGGTTTGAGCCCTGGACTACAACCCTGGTGACCAGCTGGGTGACTTTGGGCATATCACATAGAACTCAGCCCCAGAAACCTCCATGATAGGTTTGCCTTAAGGTTGCCTTAAGTTGGAAACAACTTGAAGGCACAGAACAAGAACAATTATGCAGTGTTTGACTCAGGGAATAAAAATCTAAGAAGAAACAAGGTGGCATGAATGCTGAGGAGAGATGTAGCAAAGGGAGTCAAAGGATATACTGTCATGCAAAATCTGTCCGAATAATATCAATAAGGCTTCCCATCAAAAAACCATCAATATAACCATAATGCAAGATTATACTCCAACAGAGGGAAGGAGAAGAAGAATTTCAAAGATTCTATGCTGGAGTTCAGGAGGTAACTGATCACGCACCAAAGCAAGACTTCTTGTTAACAATAGGTGACTGAAATGCAAAAGTAGGAAACAGAGCAGAATCAAAGATTACAGGAAAATTTAATCTAGGATCAAGAAAGGAAGCAGGTGAGCAACTGATGGAATTTTGTAAAGCCAACAGTTTCTTCATCACAAACACATTCTTCAAGCAGTCCAAGAGGTGACTATATATACACATCACCGGATGGGCAGGGCAGTATAGAAATGAGGTACACTACATCATTATAAGGAGAAGACAGAGAAGCTCCATTCTTTTTGCAAAAACATGACCAGGAGCAGATTATGGCACAGACCAAGAACTGCTAATATCAAAAATTAATGTAAAGCTAAAGGAGGACACTAAACTAACCATCATGCCAAAAGACAATCTGAAGGACATCCCTGTGGAATCTAAAAATAACATAAAATAATAGGTTTGCACTTTTAAACTTAATTGACTGAGAGCCAGAGGAACTCTTGACTGAAGCCAGGGACATTGTCAGGGAAGAATGCAAAAAGGCACTATCTGCAGTGAAAAAGAAAGTGGAACCTCAATGGATGACAGATAAAACTCTTCAAGCAGTTGCGGACAGATGAGAAGCAAAAGTAAAAGGTGCCAAAAATGGAAGCAGAACCCCGAATGCAACTGCTCAGCAACTTGTGTGAAAGGAGAATTACTGTAATAGTCAAGGCAGAGAAAGAGAAGGTGACAACAAACACAGAAGAACAGGAGACCTTTTCCACAAGATCTGAGAAATCAGCCTGGAACAATCCACACAACAAATTCACTTTCTTGACACCACTGTGCAACTGCCCACTAGACTTCTGAGCACCATGTTCTATTGAAAACCCACTGATTACTACACATGCTTACATGCCTCCAGAACACACAACTAAATCTATTGTTCACAGCCATGCCCTTCAATACAACTACATCTGCTCAGACCCACAACACAGAGACTCAAACCCCATGGCTTTGTAACAGGCATTTCTCAACCCACAACACCCAGCTAAAGAAGCAAAGAAACAGTCCCAGCTGAGACTACTCAAATGCCATCACCAACAAGCTACAACCAGTTCTAAAAAAAAAACCCAGCCCTCCTACAAGCTCTGGAAGGCAGCTTTTATTGGCCTACAGACAGCCTCCAAATCTTAAAGAACTACTCACTTACAATAGAACACCTGACATGGACAGTAACACAGGGACAAGACCCTACCACAAACCCAGATGCCAACTCTGTCCCCACATCAACTCTGGGAGCAGTATTACAGGGGCCAATAACGTCACTCACAAATCAGGGGTACATTTGCTCACTCTTCTTCCAGTTAGTCTTAAAGCTGCAGCTTTGTTTTCTTTTTTCTTCCCTTTTTCCCGCTTTTCAAAGTTAGAGATGTGATGGATTTATATATTTGAATTTGATTTGATAGATTTGATTTGATTAGGATCCATGCCATTGAGTTACCAGCTTTTATGAATTTAGCCATTTGGGCCAATTGGGAAGTATCATAATGTAGTTCTAAATCTGGTAGGGCTAACTGCCCCTGCTCCATGATATATGGCTCTACTTAGCACTATTTATGAACAATTTGCCTTTAGAATTCTCAGCCAGAGAGCTCTTTGGCCTCAGGAAACTACAAACCTCAGAATTCCACAGGAGGTTGAAAGTGGAATAATAGCAGTACAACAGTGTAGTGCGGAAATGGCCTGAGTGCCTCTGGTTCTTAAGATTTCAATTTATTCTAGCCCACTGGTGGGAAATATGTTATTGTGGCCAATGCTGAGGAATGCTGGGAGATGCAGTATAACAACATTTGGAAGACCATGAGTTCCCCATCCCACATCTAGCCTTACTCTGGGATATCAAGGAATAAATGGAACCTTTTGCCTACAAAGCATGTACTCTATCGTGGAGTTACAATTCTTTCTACATGTAGCTCACATGATTTGGACACCATCTCCTCACACGGAAAACAAATATACAAGTAAGACAGCCCTCAAGATATATCTGAATGTCCCCCCATTAACGGCTTTCTGTCATTGCAGACAACACAAGCAAACAGACACAAATAATAAGCTTAAAAATAAAGAAATCGGCATTCTGAATGTTCACCATTGTCACTGTTGTCATCCACCAGAATAATCTCCTTGAGTAAGTGGGATGGAGTGTGATTCACAACACTGTGTACGGAGCGCAAGATGACAGAAAGAGCCTCATTTACAAAAATAAAGACCACTGAGATCTGAGAGAGGTCATTGGGGTAGGACATCTGTTTGCACCTGGGGAGAACAAAGAGAAAAGTAAGACCCACTGAGCATTCAACAAGAGGAAATAATTAACTTGTCATAGACCTTTCCTTGGGTAAATGGAGGTTCCCAGTTTTCGTGGCTGGTTTGCTAAGGACGTAAAGAATACTTACAAACTTTCCCGTCATAAATGATAAAAAACTGTCAACTTCTGCAAGGCATTTTTATCCCTAGGGAGAGAGTAAAAAGGCCATGTTTTGTTTTATCACAGAAAACATTGTCTGTTGGACAAAATAATTGTATAGAATCTCACAGTTAGAAAGGCCACAAAGACCACCTATTCGAACCCCTTGCTATGTAGAAATACACAACTGAAGTACACCTGTCCATCTAACCTAGAATTGTACTGGCTTTTTTAGCTGCTGCATCACAATGTTGACTCATATTTAGCTTGTGGTCTACTAAAACCCCTAGATCCTTTCCACATGTACTGTTTTTAAGCCAGGTGTCACCCATCTTATATTTGTGCATTCCATTTTTCCCACCTATGAATTGAAAAAGACCTTGACAGATGGGGGTGATGGTACAGGAATGCCTTGCTAGTAAAGACAGGCCTTTTGTCTGATCCACCAAAGTTTTGCTTCTATCTTCTGCAAACCAGGTAATGAAGAAAGCAAAACTTCCACTCTCTCCTTTGCATAGAAATTCATGTTAAAAATAACTGACATGGTCTTGCAGGCAAATCCAGTGTCCAATTACCATAGCAATTATGAGCCCTGTTCTCTAAAACACAGTTAATGATACCACAGGAAATGACTTCCCTTGCTCTTGTCAGACTCAGTGACCTTCTGGTTCATCACTTCAACATAATGACGTCTCTTTAAAAAATAACTATTAGCCATTTATCTACGGGAAAGCCGAGGTGGGAGTGGATGTGCTTGACTACCAGGTAACCCTTGGCAATCTATTGAGCAGGGAAGGATTGGAGGAATCCAGTTTTTGCAACTCATACCAAGTCTCCACTCACCTCCAGCCTGAGAACTGAAACTCTCTGAGAACCTGCTGTTGATTCCAACGTCCTCATTGCAGAAGGTCCAAGTCCTGTCAGGTAATCATGTATACCCCCAGATAGGTTCAAAGTGTATTATATTTTTACGAAACATGTCTCAATAACTTTGGAAGACAGCTGCATTGTTCACACTAGAGGAATCTGTTCAGGTACTCATTGCTCCAGCCCTGCAGTCATTTCACCCCTTTTGTCAATTAGTTTGTGGTCTGCATTATAATCTCCATATGAAAATTTATATGCATCTCCATGCCCGTTTCTCTGAATATATATAGAGTTTTCTGCACAATTTTGCAATTTTCAATTTTGCAAGATTCAATTTTCCATAGCATTGTTAAGTTGGCTTGGCTCTCCCTGTCACGCATTTCAATGCCATGCAGCACTTTGGAGGTTGATGTCATGCAATGCCACGTAATTTGCCATGTAATGCAATGCCAAGTTATTTGCCAGGTAGTGCTTTGTTGTTTAATGTCATGTAATGCCATGTAATGCTCGGAACAAAGGGGCTGGAAGGGGAAGATGGAACATCAATGAACAAATAGTGTGTTGGGAGCGAAGGAATGCTATCTTATTTTAACAACCAGGCCTTAGGCAAACAATCCCAAATGTCTGGTGGGCAGACAACGCAGGGCAGGCAAAAACCTTATCTCAATATTTCAATCAGGAGCTTAGACCACAAATTCCTGTTTAAGCCAGTACTGATCCACAGGGTGAGAGGTCCAGAAGAAGAGCCAAAAGGCCAACACCAGGGCATGTTTTAAACCCCTACAACCCATGCAGTAACCCATATGTGGGGAGGAAAATGTAAACCATACAGAAGAAGAAAATGGGATTGAATTTTGTGTGTGTGATTTCCAAAGGAAAGAATCTTCCGCACAGTTTTGACTGGCGTGCTGCTGTGTGAAGTTCAGAAAAGTCACTAGAATCTTTAGCAACAAGAGGCACTACCAAGTTCATTCTCATAACATCTCTCTGCTTAGGAATGAGCCAAGACTGGCTTAATAGATGCCTTTTCAAAAGCAAAAACCTCTCCTGCAAAACAAGACTTTGAAAGAGAGGGGAAGACACCAGCATACCGGTTGAGAGGAACACACAGATTTCCCTTAGCAGCTCAGAAAACAATAAGCAAAATAGCAAGCCAGAAACAGTATCAGAATTCCTGCTTCAGCTCAGACAGTGGAGACATGAACTTAAACAAGAATGGTCAGATATAACCACCTCATTGAAACAATCAGCGGAATCAGTTGTAAGTAACATAGAAGAGACAAAAAGGACAGCTTCCAAAGCCATGGACTTCAGTCCCAAGCAGCCATTCTCAACTGCTTTTTGGCCACAGCTCCCTTCGGAGCTTTTCTCAGGTTCCAGGGCCCCCTCTCAAACAGGGATACAACATGAACAGAAAGACAGAAACTCATTTATTATTGAACCCCAAGAAAGCCTGAACATTCCAACATACCGGACAAAACTTTTTTTAAAAAAGCTTAAGCACTGAATTTACCAGTGTGCTGAATTCAACCAGTGAGAGCTGCACTGTTTTTGGTTTTTAAATTTTAAGAGAAGATTAAAACACATCATTTTTAAATTTAATTAAATCCATTACAAACATGTAACAACTGCAGTATTTGTGGTATTATTAAAAACAAAACCCTTTCCTTACTGAAAATTACCACTCAATTAATTTTAATTTCATTGATGACTTAATTGATCACTTCTGACCCAGTTGTTAATTTAATTTATTTGTTGGATTTAATTGAATTTAAAAACAGTGGGCACTTTACAGAGTAGCTACCTGACTAGAAGAAACAATTGATTCTCTCAAATCAGCAGTCTGACAGTTGGACTCTCAACTCAAGGTGGGGGGGAAGTCTCTCTCTCTCTCTCTTTCATGAGATCTGCTTGCTCTCTGCTTGTCTCATCTTGTCCTTCCTTCCTTCCTTCCTTCCTTCCTTCCTTCCTTCCTTCCTTCCTTCCCTTAAAGCAGTGGTTCTCAACCTGTGGGTCCCCAGATGTTCGTGGACTTCAGCTCCCAGAAGCCTCAGCCACTACGGTCAATGCTCAGGGCTTCTGGGAGCTGAAGTCCATGAACATCTGGGGACCCACAGGTTGAGAACCACTGACTTAAAGGAAGACCTTAAACTGCTTTTGGGATGGTGAATTTTGTAGACAAATTTGTCTCCATTTTATGATTCCTAATCAACCTAAATAGAATTTTGTTTTTGCCCCTGGGGACAAATGTTGATGACTGTATCCCACAGCCTTTCCCACTCCAAAGTGATGGACCCTCTCCCGATCTTAAAGGAAGAAAACAAAGGAGCAGCCTAATAAACCAGCGTGATGCAAAGCTAGTGAAGTAGGGAGCGAATGAGGTAAAGAGGTAAGAAGTACCTCATCAGCCGCTCACACTGCGTCGGAAGAAGTGGGTTTGTATCCACTCGTGCTAAGATAAAAACCAGCATGTCTTAAAAGCGCTGTGACATTCCTCTCCCCTTCCTCCTTACCCCCTTTTTATGAGGTAACAGAAGAGCTTGTTGATGAGGACAGCAAGGAAAGAAATGGAAGGCACATCTCCTTACAAGCTCAAGAAGGAAAAGACATGGGCAATCTTCAAAGTTTCTGGAACAACAAACTTTCAGTGTTCTTAACAAACTTCGGGAAATCATGATTGAACCACTGAAGCTACTGAAAAGCATTTGGACAAGTGATCATCAGAACCCAGCCAGGACAAGACATCCCCCCTTCCGGCAACATGTTGAGAGCGATGAAAACTGTGACATTATGAGGGTTGGAAGGAAGGAGAAAGAATTGTAATAGGAAACAACGAGGAAGGATTCAACTAGAACAGAGGGAGAGAACTGTTAAGTGTTTGGGACTCACACCCTCTCCTCTTTGACCACTTCCAGCAATGGTTATTTCCCCTACTTACCTCCCAAAAAGTTTGAAGAGTGGAAGTAGCATTAAAATGGAGAACTATATCCCCTAACAGTGCAATTGCTCGCTATAACCTGAATTTTCAGATTCATTGAATGCATGATTTTATTAACATTGGCCATCGTTCTATGGAAATGGGCCGGTGAATCCACTCTAAGTTATAGTCCATACTTTAATGGAGATATCCAAGGTACTGAAATCTGCCCATAAAATATGTTCAGATCTTAGAGAGTTCCTTTAAAGTTCAGACTAAACCCTGAAGCAGATTCACTGTGCTGTTCAGTGTAAGAATATTTCAGATCAATATTAGGGCTGTTGGGTTAAGGAAGAATTTTAGATTATCATAGTCCAATGCTCAAACCAGTATCCCACACTGGCTCCAACTGTAAATTAAAAGGTGATTTGAGCTAGAGCTTACAGTAGTGAATGTTTTCATGCTTACAGACATCTTAAAATTAAGATAAAGAGCTGTCTCCTGGTTTATAATTGTAGCAGACACTTAAAATAACATTCACATTTTAAATTTCACCTCTGTCAACTAAGAATTTTTTTAAAAAATCATTATCTGGCTAGTAGTGTTGTCTAATAATGTCCTTCATGAAATTTTTTAAAAAATGGACCAAGAAAAGATTAAGATCATTACGGACTTCTCCTAGCCTTTTCTAAAAGACATAAGAGAGCTTGAAATACCCTGCCTGATCATTCCATTACAACAACTCCTGAGATGAATTTATATGACTGGGAACTGCATGGTAGTTATAAGCTCACAGGGTGGCCACAGGCCTAAGTACCCTAAAGGCTGACTTTGGGAGCTAAGCAAGGTCAGTCTTAGTTAGGACTTGGATGGGAGACCATCAACAAATACCAGGCGCTGTGGGGTATATTTCAAAGGAGGGAACTGGCATTCTGTACCTAACAAAATCCTATGAAATTCGTGGAGTAGCCATAAGTCTGCAGGTGACCTTATGGCGTGTACACAGCCATTTATCATTTTTAAAATTTATTTTTACTTTTGTATAAGCAAAACACTCTGAAAGCATTGCCCCTTGGACAGTATATAAATATTTTAAACAAATGAACAATTTATTTTTTTTTAAAAGCAAGAAGCATTTTGAAGGTAAGGATGAACCAAAGAATTCAGCCTAACAGGCATATACTTATCAAAAAATTACCAAAGGGATGCAACAGAATCCATGACCAGCCACATCTCATTACCTTGCTCATTCTTTGATGTGGCACATCAGAGCGTAGCAATATAACATGACAATCTGGAAATGTACAGAAGTGTCTGCTTTCCTTTTGGTAATGATAGGAGGCAACAATCAGAAATATTCTTAGGGGACCACAGAGAGATGAGCTATAAAATGGTGCTGTGCTTTTGATATTGGAGAAGCAGTTGATGGCGCAGAATTATGATGACTCCCCCCCCCATTTCTATCCAATAAGAACAAAAAGGCCCTGTTGCATTAGACCAAAGGCTTATCCAGTCCAGCATCCAATTTTTCACAGTGGCCAGCCAAATGGTTTTGGAAAGTCCGCAAGAAGGACATAGTGTTAGTCTTCTCACATAGTTGATCCCAAGCAACTGGCACTGAGAACTTCATTCTCCATAATTTCTTCTCAACTCACGTACAGTCATCTAAAGTGGTGCCCACATTTTGTGGAAGCAAATTCCATTCATTCATCATATAGTGTGCCCAGTAGCATTTCACTTGATCTTCCCAAATCTCTTTGCAATCCACTTCATTGAATGATTCCAGGATCTAGTATTACATAGCATTCTTCCTCCAAGAAATTCAGAGCAGAATTCTGTGTGTGTGTGTGGGGGGGTGAATATCTATTTTTACTCTCATAACAATTCTCTGGATTTAGTTATATGGAGAAAATATGACTATCCTAAGCTTGCCTTATGAATTTATTGGCTAAGTCAGGCTTTATAATCTCTTCTTACTAGTCCAAGTTTGGAAGTATGTATGGTAGAACCGTATACCACTTTGGTCACCTTCTTAAATGTGCCAATTTTCTTGGATAGCTGTCAGTTTAATATTGGGCCTTTCCACACTACACAACTACTGCAGTATGATTCCGCTTTAACTGCCATCGTTCTGTTCTATGGAATCAAGGGATTTGCAGTTTAGGCAGGGATATTTAGAATTCCCAGCCACAGAGCTCCAGTATCTCCCAAGACTACAAACCCCAGGATTCCATAGGAGGCAGCCATGGTAGTTAAAGCAGAATTATAGTGCAATAATTGTGTAGTGGAGAAGGGTCCTAAGTCTTACATGTTTTATTTTTCTGTTGTTGCTGTTGTGCACCTTTACATTGTTTCCAAATTACGGTGACCCTAGGGCAAATCTATCATGGCATCCTGTATTGCAGTTGTGGCAAGACCTTTCAGGCAAGATTTGCCAAGGCTGAGAGACTGTGACTTGCCCAAGGTCACCCACAGTTGAGTGAGGACTGAGTCCCAGAGTTCTCCAGAGTCCCAGTCCAGCTCCAACAACTACACCATGCTGTCTTCTTTTTTTGTTCCTGTATTGTTACACAAAATTTACTGACTCAAAGGCTTCTCTGGCAAGGAAGAAAATATATGCTGTGAGTAATATCTTCTGGCTTCCTGAGATTATGCAACAGGTTACTTTGAAATGGTAATTCATCCATATGGTTCGCAAGATCTCTGCCTGTGATTTTTGCATATGTTGCTCATTAGTCAAAAGCAAACAAACAAAACTGGTGGTCTGCAGGAAGGGCTGGTTGTGGGTGGAAGTGTTATTTTTGTGTGTGTGTGCTTTGTGAATAATTCACACCTGTTGTGGGAGGAAAGTTGAGATTGAACATGCTTCTGTCTGGAAATGTGGGAAAAAAGTCTTGCAGATAGAGAGATTCTAGCCAGAATCTTGTTGGTGCATTACAGTAGTGTAACTACCATAACTACTACCTAACTACCATATAACTATTCTGGTGTAGGCGGTGCTGGTATTTAAAAAAGGAGGTCCTGGGTCTGATGGTAAGAGTAGTTCAACAGTGGAATATGCTGTCTAAGAGTGTGTGGAGTCACCTTCTGTGGAGGTTTTTAAACAGAGGCTGGATGGCCATTTGCTGGGGGTGCTTTGAGTGTGTGTTGCCCCGTGGCAGAATGAGGTTGGACTTGTTGGTCCTTGTGGTCTCTTCTCACCCTATGATTCTATGGAATGTGTGAAGGAAGCGATGGTGATTTTTCTTACTCTTAGAGCATGCAGTGCAAGTGGGATCCAGCAGTTTAGTCAAGAAAGATGAAAAATCCACTACTCCATACTGATGGCCCGTTTACAAGCAAGTCACTGTGCTAGAACAAGATCTAATGTGGTACTTGCACAGTTCCAGAGTTAGCACAAGTATAGTGGGCAATCATCTTTCTTGCACAAGCAGTTGTGCAAACAGCAGTTGTACGGAAGATGTTGTGGAGCTGGAGTGCAAGAGCATTGGGGTGGATGGCATAATGTCCACCATGGTTTAGGAATAAGAAGAAGAAGAAAAAACTCTCTGGAAGAGGACTTCATGTAAACGTGGGTTTAATAAATTCATAAACATGTCCTGGAATAAGTGTCTTATAAATGTCAGCCATCATGAGTCGCGAGGAGAGTCAAAGTCCACATGGGCTGGAGCGGTACAAGCTGTTCAAGCACACGCAGGAGGGAAAAACCATGTCGTCAGTGCTCAGTTTGGTGGGGTTAAACTTCGTAGCACAAAATGACTAAGCAACCACTGCATAACAGCATCCTGCTGAATATTCCCTCCGCATTTTCAGCCATTCTAATTTCCTGTTATTATTTTATCATTTTGTTTGTTAGCTTGTGACATTTCTAGTGCCCCTTTCCTCCCACGAACTCAAAGGCAACGGCGTGCCTCTCCTCATCATGTTATTGGTACAGCAGCCCCTAGGCCGAGAAATAGCGACTGGCCTAAGGTCACATAGTGGCTCAGTGGGGATGTGAACCTGGGTTTCTCGAGTTCTAGGACAACCATTGTACCACGTTGGCTTGATCAAAAATGAGCATAGTTATATGTATTACCATGTGGGCCTTGAACATGCCAGAATTTGGGCATCTGGGACTGTGTGGGAGTCTAACAAACCTGAAGGCAATAGGCTGGCTGCTTTTAGTCTTTGTCCTTCATGGGGCAGGAGCAGAGCAGGAGGAATGGCAGCAAGGTGTGAGGAACATGGTCATGAAGTTTGACCCTTGTGCATATGCTTAAAACTATATACCTTAAAGACCACAAGCGTCTGGAAGAAGGCATATTGCTTAAACAATCTGTAGTTATGACTACAGTACCGCAAAGAGGCACCACAGCGGAGTGCGTTGTTGGGGGGTATTTGTCACGTTGGAACATAACAGAGGCTTTCAGATCAGGAGATAAGATCACTCAGTCTCACATTACTATCTAATTTCAGTTTCCTTGTTCTTTTTTTTTCTTCTCATATCCCAAGGGCCAATGTTAATAATCAAGATCTATGTTGCATACTTTTTGTGGTATAATTAAACTCGCGGCTTAATTAGAAAACCTAGCTAGGGCTAAACAAAAGGGAATCAATAATGTTTCTAATGGGAAAAAAGCAAGAGAGATGGGCAGAGGAGGAGAAAGAGACAGAAAGAAGAAAAATTGGGGAGGAATTAAAGCGAGCTAAATCTGACGCCATGTATTAAATGCTACTGCATTAGTCAGACAGCCATGTGAAGCCCTGCCTTCTGAGGCCTTTGGCCCTTGTTCATATCTTGCAGGTTAAATGGAACTTAGCAATGCTGTACAGAATATCTAGGCCTAGTGAAAGCAGTAAACTAATGCAGCAGTTGAGGAACAGGAGGGAAGCGTTCTTAAGAAATGGACACATATCTGTAGAAGGCTCCACATTACCTCTAGTATTCAAGGCACTGCATCTCCACAGCTCTAGGCCACTCTATTGATTGTATCTAGTTCCAGAGTCATCTTGCTGGCCATGGTGGGTGCAGAACACTACTTTTCATCTAGCCCAGCATAGGCTGTCTTATCTTCTAAGGCTGGGCTGAGAGGTAATCCTTGGCCTATGGTCACCCAGCAAACATTGAGTGACCATCCAGATGTTGCTGGACTGCAGCTTCCAGCAACCCTAGCCAGGATGGCCAATGCTGAAAGTTTCAGTCCAAAAAACATCTAGAGGACTGTAAGATCCCCACCTTGGTACAGTTGGACCAATGGGCCAGTTCACTGAAAGGTAGCTTCATATATTCATAGACTGAGCACTGAGAATCCCATCTACAACAGAATATAGATTCCTATTTAACTTTTTGCCATCTTGTGTATTTTGTGTCTAAAACTGCCTCTGAGAAAAGTTTGCTTGTGCAACCATGAAAACCAAGACATGGCAACTGACCCAGTGAGATAAGCTCTGACTGAACACCCAAAATCTGTTCGCTGTCCATCCTTCTGGCTGATCCAATTAGCTTGCCAAATAGTTGGCAAAGCCCAAGAGCCTCTGGACTTCCTTCACACATCGAAGGGGCTGCCAGGAGACCGCGGTCTCTGCTTTGGCTGGGTCCATCTCTGTCCCTGCTGGCAAGATGCGATACCCCAGAAAGTCTACTCATGGCAAGTTGAAGGCACACTTTTTCCAATTTGGCATAAAGGTGATGGTCTTGCCCAAAAATGTATTGTTGGACACTGGCCAAGAATTATCTATCATAGAGGGATCCAGGGAAGGCTTTTTCAAGACAGGCCTTACAACTGCCTCCTTTAGGCAAGTTGAAACTCTGCCTTGTAAGGAGGCATTGATTACCCCCTTCATCCATTCAGCCATCCCCCTCTGGCCTGCTTAATGAACCAAAAAGGATAACGGTCTAGCAGACACGTGGTGGCTCTCAGTTCCCCAAGGATCCTGTTCATGTCATCAGGCCGTACAAATGATATGCATATGTTTGTAACCCCCCCCCCCCACACACACACATTTCTTGGACTTTTATTTGAATGCAACTGTGGTTGACGCTTAAGGTATCATGCTCAAAGACATCACCTGGCTCTGCCCCTCATAATGTCACTCTTGTAAGAACACCAGGGCTTGCCACCGGTTTACATCACAAGGAGTCGTCTCAAGATCTCAAGTTTTGGCTCTGAAACCTCAGAGACTAGGACAGTTCTGACTTGGCAATCCTAACGCCTAAAGATGTCAACCCTTTGGAGTGACCTTGCATTTACCCTTACATACTAAGTGAGTCTTCTGCCTCAGCTTTGTCACATCTCTACTTTCTTCTTAGCGATCTAAAATTGTCCTGGATTTTGTTTAAACAGAAGCAAGCTCTCCGGGAAGATCTGTCGTGCTTGACTTAACTTTTCTCTCCATTTAGTAAGGCACTTTTATTCAAACTTTTAGCTATGTCTGGGAATCCCCAGTGGGGATTTTAAAGCATAAAATTATTATTAGAAATTAATTAAGGATTCTTTTCAGGCCCGTCTACAGAGAGTAGTTTAGCATGCCTTTTGCTGCATTAAGATATTACCAATAGTCTTTCCAGTGAAGTCAGAGGGAGGACATCCATCTTCCAGGATATTGGAAGGATAGAAATATGACATGTTTTGAAAGCCACTTAAAGGAGAAAGTACTTAAATGACAACACCAACATCAAACTTTGTACTAATGGTCAAAGCAGGGATTCATAGAGAATGTGGTGCTGAGGTACATGCAAATGGTACAGGTTGTGGAGGAGAGCTCAAATGCCTTCCCTTCATTATAACTAAAGGCTCTTTACTGTTTTCTTTATGGTAAGAGCCAAAGTAAGCTTGAAGAAGCATATTTCTCTCCTAACAACTCTTTCCACACAAGGACAAGTTAAGATGAGTTTTTGGATCTTTTCAGCCTCTGTTCCCTCAGTGTACCAGGTATAGCATGAAATGTTTCTAGAAAGAATTGACAACATTGACACCAGAGAAGTATTCATTCCAAATCAGGCAGCTGCTAATCTCTACCCTTACTTAGCCACTGAATCAAAAGTCCACTTTGGCCATCTAAGCCAAGTAGCAAAAAAAGAAGCCCTTCTTGTATGCTGATTCTTGGTGGAATTTCAAGCCACGTTTCAAGGGGAATATCAGGCAATCCAATCATGCATGCAGCAGTCTTTACAAGACAGTCAAGACTTCAGAGGTTGTACAACTTCAGCTCCCATCATCCTCAATTACCATGGTCAATGGTTAGGGATAATGGGATCTGCTCAGGCTTCAGACCCTCTTCAGCAGTGAGAAAAGAAAAGGTTCAGCAGAGCTTAGAAAAGTTAATTTTTTGGACTACAAGTCCACAAATCATCCAGCCCTGCAAGACTATACTGACTAGATGATTCCAGGATTATAACCCAAAAAGTAATTTTTCCAAACTGTATGGATTAGCAACATCAGCTGCTTTTACCAACAACCAGTACAAGGCCGTACCCAGTATTAATATTGGGAATCTGGTCCTCTCCCAGTCAATACAGTAAGTTGTACAGGAAGCTTTTCCAGCCACTGAGCTCAAATACTCTGAGTCAGAAAACACTCTCCAGAGCTATATTCAGGCATGGCTCCTTACAGCCCTCGCTGGCCCAAGTAATAGAATACAAGCACTCTGATGGATTAGATAAAAGTCCCATCTAGGCCATCATTTTGTTTCCTGCAGCAGCCAACTAGATAACTTTGACAAGCCTACAAGGAGGACATGATGGCAATGACCTTCCTCCACCGTTGTTTCTGAGTAACATGGCTTCAGAGGTATTTGGCTTCTGATCTTTGAGACAGCAGATGGTCCTTGTGCTTAGAAAGACATTGCAGATGTCTGAATTCACAAGAGCTGCCATATAACAGGTAAGTTCTCACTAGCTGTATAAACTGACCGGCTGTCTGAATTTACCCTCCCTTAAGTATACATCTGGTGCAGCTCTCCAGTGTACAGTAGATAGGCATTTTCAGTCAGTTATTTGAGCATCAAATACCAGCCTTTCATTAACACAGAGTTACACCTTTAAGATCATTCTGAGTAAGGGAAAGAGGATAATTTCTAACACTAAAGGCAAAATGGCTTACTTTTTTGGCCTGTAGTCAGGAATAGATCTGTCCAACGAAATCCGATCACTTAATTGGGCATTATAACCATATTCTTCATACTTGATTTCAGATTCATGGCTATCATCTCTCAGTGTGGCAGCCATTCCTCCTTGGCCCAGGCCCCCGGGGCCTTCAACCAATCCCATTGGTTTGGCTAGACCTGGAAAGAAAGAGACAAGTCCATGTAAGTGGCATCCTTTCATTTGTGCAAGCAAGCCAGCTCACAATGCTATCTAGACTTGACAAACATCACTGTTAGACATCTGTGTGATTACCCCAGCATGGCACTGTGGAAAGTTCTCCAATTCCAGCTACCTTTAATATATTGTTCGACTCTCAAGCAGGAAGGAAAGACATAAGCAGCCAAACGGCTAGAACTCAGAAAAAGGAGCATATTACTCCAGTCTTACATACTCTCCATTGACTGGTGCCTTTCTGTTTCCAGGTTCAGTTGAAAGCGCTGGTTTTGAAATTCTACATGGCTTAGAGTCCGATGACCTTCCCAAAGGAAAACGCTAACAGGACCAGGATCCAAGGACTTAAAGCACTGTTTTCTCCCCAGTATGGACCTCCTTGGAATTTAAGATCAACTCAAATGGCTCTGTTCGTTGTGTAGGGTGGGCTGAAGGGTTACCACACATGGCAGTATTTTCTCAGTGGTGGCACCTTAATTGTGGAACTGTTTTGCACAAGAGTGCCAGTCGTTCACTGAACAGTTATCTTTCGGGCATTAGTAAAGGACATTTCTGCTTGTATAAACTTTAGATTAATAAGCAAACATCTCCTACTGTTGTCTGTTTGAATTAGCTCTAAGTAGTTTTATCACATTTCAATAGGCATTTACAATTCATTATTTTATATATTTGTAATATATAAATTTTACACAAATTTATATGTGTGTGTGTGTATACACACACACACATAAACATAGACATAAACATATGCATATACAGAGCTCCTGAAATTTAGGCCCCAAAAGGTGGGATGGATAGTGACAGTATATGCTGTTAGGTAAAGTTTTGTTCTAGCATATGACTAAAAGGAGGTACAGTTTTAATAAGAGCTTAGAGAATTATTGAAGCATATAAAGGGACTGTAAACATTTATGGGAAATAGAGCCACGGGTGTTAATATGTCTTTATAGACGTTTTAGGAGTGTTAGATGTAGTAGATATAAGGATTACTGCACATGGTTTATTTAACTGGAAGAGACAGGGAAGACTTTAAAACTAATTAAGATCATAGAAGCAGGAGCTGTTAAATCTTTTTTTAAAAAATGGATAGAATATGTGATTACATCCTCTGATCATAGATAGGGAAAGAAAAAAAGCATTGGTGATTTGTGATATTGTTAATTTATCGGAACAGGTTAGTGGAAAAAGTGAATTGTTATGGATGTAATTGGAGAAGTTTAGAATAATCGTCTACATTTATAGGCACCATAAGGAAGAATGGAACCCATTGGGGGTTCCCCCCTCTTTTTTCCTGTTATTCTCTTTCTTTTCTTGTATTTTTCCTCTTCTCTATATTTGTATTTTCCTTTTTTGTGAATTTTTGAAAGTTTTACTGTATCTCTATAAACTTGGAATAAAAAAATGTTTTCTTCTAAGAAAAAGAAATGTAGTCCCCTTACACTTGATTTGCTTTTTTCCCCAAGGGCCGTTGTGGACACAGCTCACAGGTTGAACGCAGAGAGGGGGGGAAAAAGACAGCAATTTGATTTATGGATTAAGCCATTTATTCACTATTTTTCTTTCAGCACACAGCCAAGCCACCTACTGAGGATATCATAGGCTCTGGAATAAAATGGCATCAAAGCATATTTATAGGAAGATACTTTTCCCCCGAAGGGGGGAAATAGGCAATGCTCTTATCTATAAATACATTTCAGTTCAGTACAAAATGTTAGCATGCGTTCCATGGTGAGGATGCGAAAAGCTAAATGGCTTTCCAAGAGAAGAACCAATAGAATCATGTCTTCTTTGGTCCAATTAAATCTGAAATGGGTAAAACTGTTCCAGGTTCTCCTTGCAAGGACTCAGAGTTTAAATCTGAGTGTTAATCCAAACTAGGGCAGACCCTCAGTGGTAACTTGGTAATTCAATATTTATGCAAGTTCCAGGCCTTTACTCTAGGGTCTAGCTGATTCATTTAAGCCACTGATTTAGAAGGTCAAGTCAGAGTTTGGGCAAATTATTTGTCTGAATGACAACATCCAGAATCCCCCAGCCAGCATTATTCTGATAAGCGACATCGCATTCTTCCAGGGAAAAGAAAAATCTCAGTCACTATCCCCAGAGTCTGAAATTCAGAATGGTCTGCTCTTGTTTCTAATGTGAAACCTAATTAGGGATGTTTATTCATTTCATTTTTTAATCAGAATTTACCAATATTTGCAACTGGGCTTTGTATTTGGGGATATAAAGAACTTGGAGCCTTTAAAAATAGGGGTGAAATCCAAATTGACAAATGCCTCCATATCAGCCTGGTGTCACGTTTCCTTCTTTTTCCCTGACATGACATCCTAATGCCATCCTTATGAAGTGTAGTATTTTAAGGTTTGCTTTCATATAATGCCCCGTAACTCACCATGCAGTATCATACCAGGTTATTTGCTGTTTGGGTGCCATGAAATACATGTAGTGCTTGATGCTTGATGCCATGTAAAAGGGTCTGAAAGGGGATGATGGAAATTGCATGAGAAACTAGTGTTTGGAAATGATGGTATGTGATAAGGAGCAGAACATAAGACGAGCGCAAGGGAAGGGTGCTGGCGGGCAGAAAGCTAGCTTGGGAAAAGGAGTTTTTCTAATTAGCTGGCAAATAAGGGCCTTGCACTTGCAAATTTATAATGTTACTGCTTATAAGCCACTATAATCCCAGTAAACCTTTTCGTCTTGGCAATCATTGGAATGTACAACTGCTACTCCACTGTTCTTAAATAAAGCTTTGCAAACTTCTAAGTCTATTCTCTGGGACAAGAGTTGTCTTGTACCTGGCACCTAGGGCTTTGGATGCTTAACTCTTACAAATCTGGGGTTGAATCCCTGTGTATTCTTTTTTTTTTTTTTCTTAGACCCTCATCATCAACATCTACATGGCTGGGAATTTAACAAAACCTACATATTTCTTCACAGTCAAAATAGAAAAAAGCCTGAAGTTTAAAACAGTAGCATCCAGAACAGGGAACATCTGACAGATTTCCTAGTTCCTAATTTACTCTGCTTTGAGCCTCTTGGAAGATAAGATTGGGCTACACTACAATCTGCAGTAATGGAGGAGCCAAGCTATGTAGCTCTGTGTTTGCAGGAAGAGTTTGCCAGGTCTGCCTCTTGCAAAGGAAAACAGATCTCATGGGGTTGAACTTGGGCAAAAATAAAGGCTCGACAGACTTCTGAACTAACAAGGCACATCAAGGCATCAGAAACTCTTGTTGCCCCTGACAACGGGTCCCTGCTTCCTTTGGGAGGCTTACCTTTTCCTTGACAAAGCCACCATTCCACAAATTACATCCACAATCCTTTAATCAACAGCTCCCCACAAAAATAATTAAACGCTGTTCCTGGGTCTTCAGTTTGCAACAAAGACTACCCAGGTAAGCAGCTGCATCTGCTATCTCGGATCATGGCAGCATAAAATCTTAGAGCTGGAAGGGTCTGCAAGGGGTTTCTAGTCCAACCCTATTCCATAGTTCATGTACTAGTCTCTGGAGCATCAGGAAACAAGCTTGCTCAATATTCTACGTATGTAGAATGTGTAAAGATATGTTCAGGTGTGAAAAGATGGCTATCATATCACTTCTCAGTCTTATCTTGTAAATATACCCAGCTCCCAAAGTCATTTCTCATAGGGTTTGGTTCCCAGACCTTGGTTGCCCTACTTTGGACACTTTCCAGCTTCCTGACACGTTTCTTGAACTGTGATGACCACACTGGACAGAGTATTCCACTGACCACTGCACAGTTCATAACATGCGGGAGTTTCTTCAAGGCAAGTTATTGAAGACACAGTTGCAAACAATTCCAACGAGGAAGGAAAATGGAAGGAGTCTAAAATAAACAGGGTGGGTTTTTTTCTGATGAGCTGAAACTTAAAATATACCAAAAAATGGGAGAAGTGAAAAAATCACCAAGGAGGAACGCAAAGGAATAGCCAATATTTGGAAGGAGAAAGCCAGAAACTAAAGCTCTGAATGAACACAGGCTTGCTAGAGAGCTTTGCTGGAATTCTGTATTGTCTTTTACTTCACATATCTTTAGGTATACTTAGCAAAGTAGCAGAGGTGTTAAGAAACCTTGTTAGTGAATTGAGAAGATACATGCCAAGACACCAGCAAGAGTATCCGATGCGTGTTGGTACCAATATGCACTGGTGCGCAACGTGCATTGGTGAATGATGCACTAATGTACATGATGAGCATCAGGCACTTTGCTGGCTTTGCTATGTGGTAATGTGACAACAGCCCTCTATTGGATACGCAAGTTACAAAACTGATCAGTTCTCATCCCTGCAAACTAGGTCCCCTTACTCCCATACAGTATTCCACCCATTAAAAATAATGAAAAAAACCTTTTCCGTCTATGATGGAAGCAAGAGGAAGAACAAGGAAGCAGTGCAGCCAGAGAAGACGGTGAGAGAGAAGAGAGAAGGCAGAACTGCTCAACAACTAATTTGCCTTCTACTCCTCCCCAAAGAAAAACTGTGCTCTACCTGGTGAAAATAGAACACATTATGCAGTAAGGGGACTGCAGTCCAAAATAAGTAGCATGTGGATACCTAGCCACACTAAATGAATTCAAGTCTCCAGGGCCAGATGAGCTGCATCCAAGAGTACTAAAGGAACTTGCAGATGTAATGTCAGAGCTTCTCCTGATAATCTTTGAGAATTACATGAGAACGGGACTGGTCCCAGAAGTTCGGAGGAGGACAAATTTTGTCTCCATCTTCAAAAAGGGCCCCCAAACAACTACTGATCAGCTTGACATCAATGCCAGGAACATTTCTAGAACAGAATACTGAGGAGTCAGTCTTAGAAGGTAATGATGGGATTACAAAGAGCCAGCATGGGTTTCTCAAAAATAAGCCATGTCAAACTAATCTTGCCTCTTCTTTTGATGGAGTTACAAGCTTGACAGACCAGGGAGTTGCTGTGGATGGAGCTACAAAAGGCCATAGGGGCAGCAGTGGGCACTGGATGGAGGAAGAAGGCGTCTGTCCCCACTGGTATGTGGGGACCTTGCCATCTTGAAACCCCAAGCCCATTTCACCCACAAATTCTCTTTATTGTTGTGCTCACAAAACGGTGCAGGCAAATATAGGGAGGAAGTTCTGCTCAGAGTTCAGCTTTTCCATGTATTAATGTTGAGAAGCATGGGGATCGCCAGATGATCATGCAATGCAACTCCCAATTGGCTATGCTGGCTGGGGCTGTTGACGCTTGCTGCCCAAAAACAACAACCACCACCACACGAAGGATCACATGGTTTGAAATCCTCCTCTAAATCTGCAATCACTGGACTCAAACACCCACTTTTGCTTACCACTGGAAATACCATCTGGGACTTTTATCGCCATACACATTTCATGTGCTATTCGGTACAGTCTTAGGAAGTATGGGAATGTCCTGTAGAATCTTGGCAAATGTAGCCACAGAGTGTACAAGTTTAGGCCACGAGATCAGCACCTCGGACAGCTCCCGGTGAATCAAGACTCACAGGGACTTCTTCGCTCATAGAATCATAGAAATGTAGAGTTGGAAGAGACCACAAGGGCCATCCAGTCCAACCCCCTGCCATGCAGGAAAACCCTCAAAGCACTCCTGACAAGTGGCCATCCAGCCTCTGCTTAAAAACCTCCAAAGAAGGAGACTCCACCACACTCTGTGGCAGCACATTCCACTGTCAGACAGCCCTGACCGTCAGGAAATTCCTCCTGAGGTTCAGGCGGAATCTCCCCTCCTGCAGCTTGCATCCATTGCTCCTTGTCCTGGTCTCAAGAGCAGGAGAAAACAAGCCCACTCCCTCCTCGACATGACATCCCTTCAAATATTTAAACATGGCTATCATGTCCCCTCTCAACCTTCTCTTCTGCAGACTAAACATACCCAGCTCTCTAAGTCTGTCCTCATAGGGCATGGCTTCCAGGCCCCTCACCATTTTGGTTGCCCTCCTCTGGACCTGCTCCAGCTTATCCATATCCTTCTTGAATTGGGGTGCCCAGAACTGGACACAGTATTCAAGATGAGGTCTAACCAACGCAGAATAAAGTGGTACCAATACCTCCCTCGATCTAGACACCATACTCCTATTGATGCAACCAAGAATTGCATTGGCTTTCTTGGTTGCCTCATCATGAAACAACAAAGAAGATGCTTCCTCGCCATGTAGCTGGAGCCATCTGGGGCCTTAAGAAAGCAGACATTGTTTCTGGTGCTGTTGTCTCCACCCCTTTGAAACTGCTGCTTGCACCCTTTAAAATGCCCTTTTTTAAAAAATACTTTGTTCTTGAGGTTCTTCAAAACTGAGGGAACAGTTGTGCAACTTCCAACTTATCTTCAGGGCACTCGGATAATGCTGCCTCCTTTGACTGGGAAGGTACAAAAGAGGCCCCTAACACCTTGAACTACTTCTTCATCTGGATCTGTTTTCATATTTTGTCAGATGTCCGGGATACAGGACATGACATCATTATGGCCTACCCTAGTTTTTCACTGCACCCCAGCCTAGTTATAGGTTGAAACATTTGGAGGCCCCAAAATCCCCCATCCTTGTTTTAAGTGGCGATGGCAAGGAATTAACCCAGGATTCTCTGTATGCAAATGCGTTCCAACCCTTACAGTCTTTCATCTTTTTCTTTCCTACCTAAATAAACCAACTAGAAGCCAATCAAACACATCTATGATGGTCTTGTTTCCACACACCATCCATTTCCTCCTTCCATGCCACTCGCCTGTCACTTAGGTGTAGGAATCATTAATCAAGAACCAGGTTGCTGCAGTATTTAATCTTCCAAAAGAGAACACAATAACATTATTGTGACATGCAAGAACAATAAGCTGCCGAAATTCTCAAAAAGTGACTCTTTGACATCTGCCTCTCCTCAGAGGCCAATGAAGTTTAACAAGAAAGCCACAGGAGAAGGATGTGAGGAACATATGCATAATAAGAAGATGAAACCTTTCTTCCCTTTATTCAAATTGAATGAAATCTAATTACCTGCCATATTGATTATTGCACATTACTGGAAAAAATGATAGTGGGGGCAAAAAGGGAAGGAGGGAGAAGAATTACAGTAAAATTACAGAATGATCATTTCAATTGCTTTTGGCATGAAAGGTTATGCATGAGTTGGAGATATGAAACTTCTTCTTTGCCCAACTCTCTGTGTTATATCATAGAATCATCGAGCTGGAAGGGACCATTTTCTTCCTTAACTTTCATGGGTAGTCGTTACTAATCTTTGCTATTTTCTGCAAGTAATGCCAAGATGCCTTTCTTTATATGTCTTATTTCATCCAGTTTAGGAGTATCCACTGAAAGGGCCGATCTCAAGGGCTTCAAAATTCTTACATATCACAGAAACTTCCACAGTCTCTAATAGTCTTTCCTGCTCAGAAAATGCTATTTTCTGTGCGAAGAAAATGTGAATGTTGCACAGAGTTAAGTCCCAAGCTGTGAATAGTCGCTGAAAACAACTTCACTCACAGCAAGAGGAAAACTGCTAAAATTACCAGTTGTTTCCTTTGAGAACAAAATTAGCAAAAAATTACACCCCTCCACCTGGGCTGCCTGCATGGTTTGGGCTAATTTGAGTAAAATTATTTATTTATTTGTTAGTGTGTTTATTTATTTATTTCCTGCTTTCCAGCATGAGCTCCCGGGGTGGGGGGTAAAAACAACAGCTACAAGCATTTTTCCCAAAAGGTCAAAAGAAGTAAACAAACAAGGCACATGCAGGTCTCCAAATAATATTCTTGCCGCTCCAAGAATCCTTTGCCCAATCTTCCCACTTTTAGCTCAGCCATCGCTTCCCATTAATGAATGTTAGGTGGAAAGGGACATTTTTAAAGACTGAAGAGATTGAGAGGGCTGGTGAATTCTGGCAAGAAAAAGCAGCTCTGCTCAACCCAAGAAGGATTTTGGAAAAGTGAAGTAAATAAGAACAATCCCAGAACACAGGAGATAAAGGAATCAAGCACTAGAAACAATAGTTTTAGGCACTGTCTCAGTCCGAAAAGTAAAACGTACATGCAAACATAACCCTCAGAGTTCTTCCTCCATCAGGTATACTTATATAATACAACTATACAAATTATAAAGGACACAAAGTAAATATGAAAATCTTTTTGGAAGCATATTCAAGGCGCCAACTTGTTTTTAAGCTCCCACACTCCAGTAAATTCATCAACCCTTACTTACCTATGCCTGGTTCTTGAGGCTTCTTCCAACCTCTATGTCAGTATAAGACAGCACAATTAACCAGATGCATCCATTGCTAACAGCTGCACCCAGGGT
The DNA here is from genome assembly GCA_948472985.1 of Iguana delicatissima. NCBI lineage: Eukaryota > Metazoa > Chordata > Lepidosauria > Squamata > Iguanidae > Iguana > Iguana delicatissima. The sequence continues at coordinate 957,225 of CAOKZL010000404.1, forward strand.
CTGACCAGTTCTGCTTATCTTTAAAGAGGCAGTGTTCCTTAAAGGGACAATGTTCATTATCCTATAGACCGGGTCACTGAATATCTTTCAAGCACATTTAGCGTACCATTTCTATAAAAATGATGAACAATCCCACGGTGTGTTGAGTCCAAACAGAACATAGGATTTCAGATAGAATATAAAGAAGGCCTCCTGCTAATAAAGTCAATATGTCCAGGATACTTCTTTATATATTGTCTCAGCCCAGCTAAGAGGGAACTAGTCAAAATATGCTCCTACTTTTGTATTTACCTCAAAGTGGTGGAAGAAGCAGAGCTCTTGCTTGGCTTGCACCCTGGCGTGTTTAGTTTATGCCCTTAAAATACAAGCTTGTGCATGGCTACTCAGAAATAAAGCCTGCTGTCTTCAGTGGACTTGCGTGCATAGGATTTCTTAGCCTGACAATGCAATCCTGTGTGTGCAATCCACATGCCCGACTGTTCACAGGAATTTGCTCCAAATGAACTGTATAGGATAGCACCTTTACAGAGCAAGGCTGTCCCCCTTTTTGTTGTTGTTGTGTGCTTTCAAGTTGTTTCCAACTTATGGTGGCCCTAATGCGAACTGTTGCCATTATGTGCCTTCACGTTATTTCTGACTTATGACGACCCTAAGGTGAACCTATCATGGGACTTTGTGGGGGCTGAGAGTGTGTGATGTGCCCAATAGCTGAGTGGGGTATTAACCCTGCTCTCCAGAGTTGTAGTCCAACCCTCAAACCACTACATCATGCTTGCTCCTATTTATGGATGCAGGAACCCCCTGGTCTGTGTGGGCGTGTGTAGGTGTGTGCACACATGCACACACATGCACATTGGGAAATATGTATTTTTCTTCACACAATTTAGAAATGTGCATGTTACTAAGTGTTCCCCCTCCCCCCGCCTTTCCTTTCCCTTCTTTTGTTTTATTCTGTTGAAAAGCATTTCAAGACTGAAAATGTATGGGTTTCCCCGGCAAATTGCCAGATGGAAGGTTTTATAGCATTTCTCTCATTCAGTCTAATAAAGAACTGAAGTTAAGAATGAGTGACTTGCTTTGAGGCAGCACCATGATTCTGTGTCAAAGCAGAGACTGCAGCCTACATCTCTCAGCTATAAAGCAGATGTTGGCAGTTGATTGCTGATTTATCGTATCCTTTCTTTTACGAAACTTAGACCCTCCTCTTCCTTTGGGTGGCTTACAGTGCTTTATAACCAGGGTAGCAATAATGCAGCCAGACTTATATTGAACTGATTTGCCAAGAGTGGATCGTCGTTGGCCAAATGACCCCAGTCATGCACATCTGTCCTAGAATTCTGCTCAAGATTTCAGCCAACCAGACATACTCTTTATCGGTGTACTCCATTACACTCCCAGAAACACCCTGTTTTTCCATTTTCCTCCCAACTATCAGTCAACACTCAATGCGATGAGCACAGAGTCATGCATAATATCTCACACATGAACCTTAAGAGCATCTAGGAAGTCCCCACAGTTTGTGGTCACAGTGGTGGGACAGAAGGAAGTCCTTACATTGGTGGCTGAGGTGGGGACAAGGGAAAGCTCTTACTTTTGGTGACAGTCATGAGGTTTGTGGAAGTCCTCACGTTTGGTGGCAGTGAAGATTTAGGTAGAACCTCACACTCAGTGGAAAAGAATTGGGACAAACGGGCAGAAGCCTCACATGCTTTCATCTCTCAAAAGAGGTCAGGTAAAGGCCCCCAACTGGTCCTTATTAGGTTGAGAACAAGCAAGACTAAAAAATGCCAGCAAGAAGTAGCAATTGCTTGGAAGAACTGCTCAGATCAACAAGCAAAACTGACCCTGCGGAGGGTGCCACCTGACACACACACCCCCGCCTTGTGAAATCGGCTTGTGAAATACATCTCCTGAAATTGCTCCTTGTGTTCATTTGAATCCTCAACTATCATCCATTCTCAGTTCAGCATTTTTTTAAAAAGAAATAGTTTTTTTCCCCCTATGATATCATCTGCCCTATTTGGCATTTTTAAAAGCAGTTTTTCAAAAGCAATTAAGAACACATAACTTTGACAAGTTGCTTTGGGGAAAAAAAGAGAGAGAGAAAGCGATGAGCAACAAGTAATGAATTATCTCTTCAAAATAGCATTCCAACTTCTGATTTCAGGATACTGAAACACATACACAGTGGCAGTTGGTGGCTTCCATGTCAGGGGGGAAGTGGATCTGCTTTAGATTTTAGCCCAAACTTTAAAATGGTTTAAGGACCTTGAACCAGTTCAGACTAAAATCCAGAATGGATTCACTGTCCCACTGACATCGAAGCCACCATCTGGCTCTGTCTTTATATCTGAGTACTAGAACTACACACATGTGACCAAAGCATATACATACACACACACACACACACACACACATCCTAGGCCTTGATGTAAAGAGAAGGAACTTCAGATGCTTCTTCCGTTGCTGTTTGCTAAGTTGTCATTTTGGTTCTTAAAAAGAAAAGTCCCATTATCTTCTGGTTCTCTTCTAACAGTAGAGGGCCATTGCTTATGCTATGCTGGTGATTTCCCCAACACACACACTCTTGTAGGTGTGTTGTGACTCACTAGAGTACCTAATGTATATTTTGGAAGCACACTTGACTGTACAATATGACTTGCTTCACAAAACTGGTTTTTGATATATAGCCTACCCTAGCCTTTCCCAGCTTGGTGACCTGCAGATGCTTTGGACTACAAATTCCATGGTTTCTAACCATTGGTGCAAAATCTCTGGAAGATACTAGGCTGGGGAAGCCTGAAGTAAGCCACTCCTGGCAGTTAGCCATCCGGCCTTTGCTTGAATACATCAAGCAAAAGATCACAAAATGCTGTTGTTGTGTGCCTTCAAGTCATTTCCAAGTTATGGTGACCCTAAGGTGAACCTATCATGGGGTTTTCTGGGGCTGAGAGAGTGTGATGCCCCCAAGGTCGCCCTGTGGGTTTCCATGACTGAGTGGGGAATCAAACCCTTGATTCCAGGATTGTAATCCAATGCTCTGACCACTATACCACAAAATCTACTTCCTTGGAGTTGCCCCCATTGGTTCTTATCCAGCCTTTCAGAGCAACAGAGAACATGTCTAAAGGACCATCATCCAGAAATTGTTTACAGACATTTGAAGGCCATTCTTATATAAAAAAAAAAACCCAAACACTTAATTTCTTCTAGAGCCAACTAATCAACTAATTGCTGCAGCCCTAGATTCCAGTGCTTTTGCTTTAGTATAGTATATAGCATATCGTTTAGATTACATAGTTATATACTATACCTTGTATTGAGGAATACAAGCTTAGTTTATGAAATCACATCTGTTACTGGAGCCTGATTTCACAACACTTTAATACGCAGGGACAGAGCAGGGATTTTGCGTATGGGGGGAACCTCGAAACATCTGGACAGCATCACATTGGGGAATGCTGGCATGCTTATGATAAGGTGTCATCCCAATTAACTACACTGTTAACTGTATAGACATGGAGACACAAGACCAAGCAGGAATACTTATTTAAAAAGATATATGTTGACCATAATTTTGCTTCTTCTGCACCTGAAGAAAAATGTGCATTTTTCATTATTCTCAGGTCACTTTTTTCACCATTCATCACAAGATAAGACAAGATACCACATCTTTGAAAAGCCTTCTTCTCAAACTTCTGCAAGTTTTCATTACAATATATTATGAATCCCTTACAGGTTCATAGTTAACTGCTTGTTTAAGGGCTTATGAATAACTAGAAAAATTGAAATGCACTGGTCACGTGTCAGTCACATTCTCATGCAAATATTGGGAGCAACATAAATAGGATTTATTAGTTAGTTTGATATAAATCTACTAATCAACATGATTGCATCTGATGTGATTGCTTTTAATCCCTCAAAGCTGTGCGACTGGCAGTGTGGACTAACAGAAAGTTGGTGATACTCTTTTTTTCCTCTAAAGTATCTCACCTTCTTGAGAAATAGAAACAGTGCTAGTTAAAATGTCAGAGCAGGTTCCACTTGAAAAATTATGCAAAGGAAATTACTGTCTCCCATCTGTCACCTCATTTGGCCTGATGGTTGTTTGTTGTCATTACGGTGACCCTAGGCAACTCTCTCGTGGGGTTTTCTTAGCAAGGTTTGTTTGGGGGGGGGGGTTGCCATTGCCTTTCTTTGAGTCTGAGAGAGTGTCACCCAATGGCTTCCATAGTTGACTGAGGACTTGAACTTTGGCCTCCCAGAGTTCTCATCCAACCCTCAAACTGCTATACCACACTGGCTTGCTGGATGGTAGGGTTAGCCATATTTCTAGGTTTACAACAGTGAGAGAGAATTTACTACACCTTGTTCACAGACATTCATTGCCATCAAAAGTAGTGACTTTCCTCTGGTTTCAGAGAGCACACAACACAGAGAGAACTTTCAGATTCCTTTAGATTGCCAGGTTTACACAGTCCACTGTGAGTCTTTCATGACTTTTGTTGCTTCACACACATCTGTGTGTCTTGTGGCACCGAGATGCAATTTGCATAGGTCAGTGAGTCACTCCAACACAAACACTACACACAGAATGTTCATAGTATGCTGCCCAAAATGCAATGATTGTCAGTAGAGTGAATCAGTGTAAGGGTAAGAGGAAACCATTCAGAAACTTCAATGAGTCTGAAATGTTGTGGCCAGGGAGCTGAGTGGGGCTGTTTACAGGGAACAAACTGAAACCTGGCTACCAGTTTGCTTCTGGGTATGATTCAAAGTGGCAAACTTTCCCATGATCCCTCCACTTTCATGGCATGACACCTTCTCAGTGGCAGCTCCCAGGCCGAGGAATTCTCTGCCCCTCACACTTTCTTTTTCACCAGTTGGTAAAGATCGTTTTTTGTCTGAACAAGCGTTTGGTGACTAAGTGGCTGTGTGGAAAGGTTTTTAAATGGGATATGTGTGCTCCATTTTTTATTGCTCTTTTTACAGTTTTAAATGATTTTATATTGTTTTAAAGTCTTGATGCTTTAATACGGCTGCTAACTTAATTGCATTTTAACTTTTTGACTATGCATTTCTAATTTGCTGCTTTAACTCATGTGTCCCATTTGGGGAAAAGGCAGGATATACATATTAAATAAGCAAATCAGTAAGAGGACAACCACCATTGAGCACCTGCCTGTACAGCCTCAGACAGAAAGAAAGAAGCTAGCCCCAAACGAGTCCTGTTCTTTCTCTTCCAATCCACTTTCTCCTCTAGTAGAACATCATTAGACTCCTTCCTGCATTTATATGTATCCTATAATCTTCTACAGCAGGGGAGGCCAAGATGTGGCCCTCCAGATGTTGCTGTATGGCAAGTCTTATTAGTATAGCTGATGGTGAAGAAGAAAAAGGAGAGCTGAAATTCAATGATATTGCCCAAACCACATGTTCTCCAGCCCTGTCCTACATTCATCTCCCCACTATCATCAGTCTTGTGGGGCTTCTAAGGCCTTTGACGATGCAAGGCCACTCTCTTTTCGTGGTGACAATGAGGCCATACCACAGGCCTTCATTTCCCATCAATGGAGCAATGAAGACTCTCTCCACAATTCCATGTCAAGGCATGACATCACTCCTTCTATTGACCCACCATGCGTTCCAGTATCACTGGGGCTGTTAGGCCTCCATCGTCAATCAATGTGTTGAGTTAATCATCCAGGATATAAAGATGTGATGTATCTATGTGTCTGAACCAATCTTAAATACTGAGTAACTGCACAGTGACAAATAAAGTGAGAAACATGCATGTGTGGACATGGGGAATATGGGAGCATGGTCACATACAGTGTGATATTGGCCAAAGCATGTTCCTGTAGCACAGGTGGGATTCAAACACAGATCTTTGAAAATTATTCATTTTTTTTTTCAAACACAGATCTTTGAAAATTAAATCCAGCAGGCCAACTACTGTCTCATGCTGTTTTCAAAATATACAGTGGTTGTAAAACAAACCCAAACCCCTTCATTGGTTTGCACTTATTGTTCTGCCAGCAGAACTACTTGCCCTCTATGTTCAACTCTTACACCTTTGGGGCACTCTTTAAAATTAGGCAGCAAGTTATAAATATGTGGTTAGCCCCCACTTCCTCCTTGTGTTAAAGTTCTGGAGTCCCAGAGTCAAGAGGGCCCCATATCTCTCCCTTCTGCTCCAGCAATTTCACCACCCTGCCAAAGACACCGGCTGAAACTGCGAGACTCATGAGCATTTTGCTCACCTCTGTAATGGGGGCACTTATGTGATTTATGCAAGACATAGAAAATTCCATGTGGTCTAACCATTACATCACTTCAGGGACATCCAGCTAGCTTGCTAACAGGGTGCACTTCTTAATTTGTCCCTCCAATCTTTGTAACCCCCCCCCAAAAAAACTTCCCTCCTACTTCCCTCTTTACCATTGAGCTGGTTGTACACAACTTCCTCCAGATGGTCCAGCCGCTGAAGGATGGACTCCCTGTCCAGCAGGGCGTCCCCTTTGGCGTTCCTGCCCCTCATCCGCCGGTCGTTGCTTCGGACGATCTGCACCAGCTCATGAGAGTGGTCCTGGATCCGGCAGTAGACGGAGAAGAGGATGATGCCCACAAAGACCAAGATGTTCACAGTCAACAAAGTTTTGATTTTCCTTGCCACCGCCATGGAAGCAACTGGTCCCGGGGGCATCAAGGCATGCTCGCCGGCGCTGGGGGAGCTGCGGCAGCATCTAAGACAGCAGCACCTGCTGGGAGAAGGTGGACGCCGGGAGGGAAGGCGGTCAATGGAGGCAAGGAAGGAGGTCTCCTGCCCACACCTCCTGCCTCCCTCCGCCTTGGTCAGGAGGAGTCTGGAGAGGGAGAAGGGAGACCTCCCGAGCCGGAGAGCGGGGGAAGGAGGGAGCTGTCCCTTTCAGCACCACGGCGCTCGCCGCCGCCGCCGCCGCCGCCGCCTCGGCTCCGCGCTTCCCGGGCGGGCTCGGGTCACCTTCTCCTACTTTTCTGGAGGCGTTGCGGGGAGAACGAGAGGCTCCTGGCCCGATCGCCCGCGCCCTTTGGTGCCTCTCCGCGGGGACGGGATGGCTGTCGAGCTGGGGCTGGCTGGCTGGCTGGGTGGCTACGGAGGAAGACGGGGGAGGAGGAGGAGGCGGAGGAGGAGGCGGCGGCACCCGCGCGGAAGGGCGACCAGGGAGCCGACCCGATCGCCGGGGCTGGCCTGCGCGCCTCCTGCAGACCCTGCCGCCTGGGAAAGGAGCGAGCCGGAGGAATCCCCGGGCGAGGGCGAGGAGGGGAAAGGAGGCAGCCGGAGCTGGCGTTTCTGATCGCGGCTCGCCCGGCGGCTCCTCTCCCCCTCCCCGCCGCTCCTCTCGGTGTCCCTGTGTGTGCCTGCGTGCGCAGGCGCGCGCGTTTTTGCCATTGCATCGGTTTCTGTGGCTAGCAGAGCGCCGGTGCGGCGTCACGTGCTTTTCGGGGGAGGGGAGGGGAGCCCGGGGATGGAACTCATCGGCATGCACCGAGCTGCTTCTCGCCTCCTCGCCTCCCTCTCCGCAGCCGGGCCGAGACGCTCCACCTCCCCGTTCAAGACAACCAGGCGAGAAAGGGCCTCGAGCAAGGCGCGCCATGCCCTCCAGGCGCAGTGGTCTGGCGTGGTTGGGGCTGCAATGGCTCCGTTTGATGAGAGGACTTGGAAATGTCCCTTTCCAAAATCACCCTCAGGCTGCTACTTCAGCAGACACCAATGCCTCTGAACTTCCACCCAGGTCCTCTCCCTTCCGCTGCTGGGTCTCCTCAGTGCTCTCCTTACAGCTGAGAGCTTTGCACCATCCATAAACTGTAGAGCAGGTTGCCCACAGCCACATATTCCCCACCACTCACATCCAGGTCTGTTTTCCAGGTTCCCGCCTGTGTTTTTGTTGGTGTGAACTTTGCCTAGATCAGTGGTTCTCAACCTGTGGGTCCCCAGATGTTTGTGGACTTCAGCTCCCAGAAGCCCCAGCCACTATGGTCAATGCTCAGGGCTTCTGGGAGCTGAAGTCCAAAAACATCTGGGGACCCACAGGTTGAGAACCACTGGCCTAGATGGATGGCGAGTCCAGACAACTTCAGAGAGAACGCAATCACCAACGGCATCAGCATCATCTTTGTTGTGATTATTGTGTTGCTATTATCGTTATTGTTACTATGTCTTGCATGGTCTACCAGAGGTTACTGACTGGAGTTTTAGATCATCAGTGATTCCAGTTCTAGGCAAGAATCTTGGATCCAATGAGGTCTCAGCAGGTAATGTGGCATGTTCCAAGTAGTGGTTATGTTATTGTGACCCCCCTGTCTATACACAGTCAGCCCTCCACATTTATAGGTTTGACTTTCACAGATTTGATTATTTTTGAGTTTCCCCAACTCCTGCTCCCCTCACACACCTCAGGCACTTCTTTTCCAGTGAAACCTTCACTCTCAATAGCTCTGATCAGTCAGCCCAACCCCTGAAAAACCCACCTCTGGTCCTCCCCCTCCATCACTGCCAGCCATTGCCTGGATAGCTAAGGAAGGCTCACAGCCCAACTTCTCAGCACCATAAACCCCTTCCTGATGCCACCCCACACCCAAGGAAAGAGGTTAACCACAGTACGTGTGAAAAGGATCTAGGAGTCTTAGTAGACCACAAGCTGAATATGAGTCAGCAGTGTGATGCTGCAGCTAAGAAAGCCCCAACAGGAGTATAGAGTCTAGATCAAGGGAAGTGATAATACCACTCTATTCTGCTTTGGTCAGACCTCATCTGGAATCCTGTGTCCAGTTCTGGATACCACACTTCAGGAAGGATACTGAGAAGCTGGAATGTGTCCAAACAAAGACAACTAAGGTCTGAAAACCAACTTAGTATTGCAGTATTATCTATCCCAGTATTGTCCCAATATTGTCTACTGTGCCCAGCATTGGCTCTACAGGGTTTTAGGTAGAGAAAGGTCTTTCTGATCATCTGAGATGCGTTTGAACTGAGATTCCTGGGATGAAAACTGGGCCTCCTACAAACAAAGCATGTGCTTGACCACTGAACTACAGTCCCTGCCTAGAGGGAAGACTCCTGACCCCAGCGAGACTCGAACACAGCCCTCTGGTTTGGGGTTAAATGTTCTCCCATCACAGTGGGGCACCGGGAGAAGTAGAAGCTGGATCCTTGGAGCATGGAGCCTTCCAGTTTGTGATCAGGGCATTTAACTACGACGCTACTGTTTGCAAGCAAATGAAAAATTTGAAGAATCCAGTCACCTAGTTCCAAGTCTCCTAATATTTATGCCAGGCTTGGAACTAACAATATCAAGCCACAAATGGATTAGCGCTTCTCAAGTCTATTAATGCTGCACTCTTTTAAATGTACTTAAAAGTGATGTTTCATTTGCTGCATAGCAAACAAACCCCTGGAATTAAAAAAAAAAAAGAGGCATGAATGTCTGTTAGCGTGTATTGTTCAATACAATTAATGAGGTCTCCTGCCTGAAGCAATGCTTAAAGGTAGCCTGGGTGATGGGCTGAGGTTATTCCACTTTTGACCACAGGTTGGGAAGGATTTTCCAGCACTAAATGTAATTGTCTCTCAGATGAAACTGCTCCACTTTCATTTAGACCGTTTGATGGGAAACTGTTTTCAGAGGTGGAAGAGGGCAAATTTGTAAGAAGCCCTGTTTAACCTAGCAGAACTTAATCAACTCTAAAAAGGAGAAACTAAAGAAAAATGATCCCCCCGCCCAGCGTGACCACTGGGGATAGTGGGAATAGGAATCCAACTCATCAGATATAAGAAGGATTGAACTCAATTTTTTATTTTTCCTATACACAGTACACCTTGTAGGGGTGGAAAATCTCTCAACATTGATTTTGTTGCATTTCTCCAAATCCCCCTTGCCTTTCCTTCTTGCCTTTGTTTCATATTGGGTTGAAAGACTGGGTTTTCCCCCCGCTTCTGACATGGAAATCTGTTCATTGTTTGGCACACAGTTTCCCCACTATATGCATTTTTAACCTATTTTTCTTAATGCATAAAGTTTTGGACCCAATTTCTCCTTTTGCTCAGGTGTGCTCATGTGGGGCTGCCAGGTGAAAAGAGAGACAAGGCTCCTGCCCCTTTAGTTGTTATTCAGAAGATGAAATTTCAGGAGCAACACCTACTGAAATTCCCTTTCTACACAATTATTAAATGAAAAGGGACACTGTTCCTTTGTTTTACCTGGCAACCCCAGCTGAGTATTATCTATCTGTATATAATTCAGAATGAGTCATATTTTTCACCCCAAAGACGGGAAAAGAAAAAATATGTTCATAATTTCACCAGTACTCTGGCACATCACAAATTGGACAAATTTCAGTTGATTAACACAGTTTCTTTCTGCCCCTACTCACCTCTGCCACCTCCTGCTGTGAAAGAAAAATAGCAGTGATCACTAATTTAAAGGAGTATAAAAACATTCTACAAACATAAGGATAAGAAAAAGCTACAGCATACCACCCCCACGCCCTATTAAATGACCCTTTGGTACAATCAGGTAATTGTCCAAAATTGAGTGTTTAGATTTTTAAGAAGGTTGTTAAAAAGGAGAGAAGGGAAGAGGCCAGCCCGGGATCTCTTATGAAAGAGAATTCCACAACCTGGGAGCAGCCATGAGTACAGCCATTACAAATGTCCTCATCAGGCGGGTCTATGACAACTGTGGAAGTGAGTAAACACATCTTATACTTCTTATAAACAAAGGAAGAAATAAAAACAACACTGTGGCAGGAGTTTACTGTAGGCCGTCGAACCAAGATGAAGTGGCAGATGATGCTTTCCTGAAACAAATTTCAGAAATCTCAAAGATGCAAGAACTGGTAGTTATGGAGGACTTCCATTATCCTGTACCTGCTCAGAGACTAGTGTAGCTAATCATAGGCTCTCCAAGAAATTCCTGATGTGCTCTGCAGATAATTTTCCTCTTTCAAAAGGTGGAGGAAGGAACAAGTGGATCAGCAACAGGGAGGAGTTGGTTACTGGACTCAAAGGAGTTGGTATTTTGGGGAGAGTGACCATGTAATGCCAGATTTCATGTCTGTGGGACAGGCCAAAGAGTAAATTTTTGGATTTTAGGAAAGCCAATTTTATCAAGCTCAGGGAAATCCCATGGCTAGAGATGCTAAAAGAAAAAGAGAACAAAAGGTTAAGGGTTTAACAAGGAAGGAACTGCTAAAAACACAACAGCAAACAATTCCATGGAAGGAGGTAGATGGGGAACATCTGAAAAAGCCAATGTGGCTTCACAGTAAGCTTGAGGAGAAAGCGAAAAGAGAAAAAGAACATGTATAAAGAATGGATGGCAACTCTGGCCAAGATGACCTACCATTTAGCAGCGTGGCTCTTTGCTGCTCCAGTTTGTGAGTTAATTAGTATCTTTAAATCCATAAAGATATGGAAGGTTCCACAGCAGCAGTTTCCTCGGGCTCTCAGACAGCCCCCCAGACAACCCTAATGGGTTTGGGAGCTGTCTGGTGTGCGAGGCGGCTGTAGAGGTTACATCGTTCCTCATCACAAACTGAGAGCCGTTACAGGACTGATGAGACAGGCCAGATGGAGACCTTTCCGTTAAGGATTAATAATAATTAAAAATATCTCTAAAGTTCTCAAGCAATTAAGGAGACACCCCCGCAACCATTTATCTATGGTGGTGTGAGTATGAACTGTACATCTTTTTTAAAAAAAAAACCCTGAAGATCTGTCCTTACCTGCTTTTTTAAAAAAGCACTGAAAAACTGGAACTGTTCTTGGTGAATAAGGCAGATGACACAGAGCTCAAAACTGATAATAAATAAAATGGCAATTTGGCCTCATAGCACAAAAAAGACTAACTATTGGAGAGGGGGTCCATTTGGTTTTGTGAACATGGATACAAGGAGAGGCCCTAAATCTGGGGAAAATGATGTTGATCAACTCATTAAAATGCAGGCTGCCATTGCTGGTCTGTCTAAGTAGCTTGCAGATTTGCAAAAAATCTATACCAGATGTTAACAATAATGTAAGGAAGACACTTGATGAGAAATTGTACGCTTTAAAAACAGAGATTACAGTACAAGTTAAAGTTGGATAAACTTCAGCTGGACAAACTGCATACAGAACAAAAGCAAGCTTTAAATGGGCCTGTGACTACTATGGAACTTGTTTAGGCAATCAAAAGGTCTAAAGTTGGAAAATTTCCAGATCCAGATGGACCATCTGCAATATATTCTAAAAAAAATTGAAGATGAGTTAATGCAACCATTTAAGATTGTGTGTGACGCTGAATTAGAAAAAGGAGAGACGTCAGACTCCTGGAGAAATGCTTATGTCACAGTGATTCATAAAGAGGACAAAGCTGAAACATTTACAAAGAATTAGAGACTTATTTTGTTATTAAACAATGACTGTAAGATATTTTTACTCCCATCTTGGCAAATAGGTTGAGGAAACATATGGCTGAGAATATTCATGAGGATCAGTCTGGATTTTTGCCCAAAAGCCAATTGAGGAGTAACGTAAGAAGTATTTTGAATGTTTTCAATTATGTGGAATTCCATAATGATAAAAAGGCAGCTTTGATGAATTTTTTTTTTAGATGCCAAGAAAGCTTTTGGTAATATTTCTTGGAATGACTTATTTCAAGTATGAGAGAGGATGGACTTTGGGGAAAATATCATTCAGGCTATAAAGGCAAAGCTACCTTTACTATAAAAATTAATGGTGAGAGGAAAGCAAAAGAGCTTCAAGTGTTGGCATCTACTGGGGAAAGTAGTATCATCAGCTGTTCTCCCCCACCTCCATCTCTGCCTCCTCCTCTTGCTTAACGTGTATTTTTCTCATTGCTAGAAGCAGCACTAGCAAAGTGCCATTTAAAGCATGGTGTGTGGGGGTATGGGTGTCTGTATGTGCATTGTCATAACTTCTTTTTGTGGTCAGCCCCTCTGCTCTGAAAAGTCCAGAAGATTTCCTCCTCCTCCCCATACAATCAAAATTACCCTTCATTGGTACGGACTGCTAATGGACCCACAAAGGGCAAGGGGAATTTTTCAGTACGGCACTAAGATTTGCTTCACGTTCAACACAAATCACTAAGCTGAGGACAATATGATTAGCAATTCCATTGGCTGAAACAACTGTGATCACACCTTTATTTGCGGTGGCTGGAGAGTTCCAGTCTTAGTTCCACGCATAGCTATTTTTTTTTCATACAGATACGAAAGCACTAGAATTAAAAAGCTTTGCTTCTAGAAACTTGGATATATGTATGGATGTGTTGTTTTGTCCTTCCTTGGGCAAATATTGTTTGTTGCAGCTAACTGAAATTCTACTGACCAGCTGGTCCAATTCCCTTGCTGCAAACACCTCACTTTTTACTAGGAACACTCTTATTGCCTGGGAAAAAAAATCTATTGACTGCTCCATATTTGAATTTTAGATTGCCAAATGCCTGTTTTTCAAGTAGCTCCTATTTGATGTTCAAGGTAAGGAAAGTCAGTTGAAACTTAATTCTCCTCGGCTTTGATTTATGGCAGCTCGGGCTTTATGTAACTGATTTAGGATGAATTCAATTGTTTCATGTTGCAAACAAATGGTGAGAGCTATTTTTTGGAGGATTTTGCTTTGAATAATGACTCAATGTGTTTAATCATATCACACTGCTGTATTTTAATAGGAAGTATTTTTCACTCTTGCTTTGTTTCGTGTCATGTTCATATGTCAGCAGAAAGCCCCACAACTCAGCAAGACAAGAGGTCTCAGCCTGACAACCATCCACGTTCCTGGGCTGGATTTATTAACTACAATTTTATGTCACTATCACACTATCAGCAGGTGGATGTTAACTGTTAACCTTTTGGAAGCTGCCTTGGGTCCTGCCTTGGCATATACATTCAATAAATAAACAGTTTCATTTCTTTCCTGTTTGGACTAGCTGTGATGAGAAATCCCATATATGTAAATTTCAGTTTCCAGTCACTGCTACATTGAGCACATGACTTCAAAGCAGTTGATGAAGACACTGAAACAGTTCAAGGTTTCCCATACCTTGGCTGAGTCATTAATCATAATGGAGACTGCAGTCCAGAAATCAGAAGCAGACTAGGAGTTGGGAGGGCAGCTATGAAGGAGCTAGACAAGATCCTGAAGTATAAAGATATAGCATTGAATACCTAAAATGGCATGCCATGGCATCGTATTTCCAATTTCTATGTATGGTTCTGAAAGCTGAACAGTGAAGAAAGTTGATAGGAAGAAAAACAACTCCTTTGAAATGTGTTGCTGGTGAAGAGTTCTGTGGATACCCTAGACTGCTAAAAAGACAAATAAATGAGTCCTAGAGTGAATCAAGCCTGAATTCTTCAAACAAATTTCAGAAGTCTTATTTAAAAATTTAGCTCTCCTTCTCCTCACCCCAAGCCAAAACTGAGCAGTCACTTCCAAATTTGCTTTAAAGTTTTGTTAGGGTGCCTTTCTGCACAATGTAGTACTTTTCAGATGTGTTGGACTACAACTCCCAGCATTCCCATCCAGCATGTCTATGTTAGGTGAGGATAAAGGGAGCTGTAATCGATGGCACTTCTGTAACTGGGACTCACCAACAAGATCCAGGCCAATGTGATCTCACCTTGAATTCCAGACATCTGTCAATGGAGTGGAGAACTCATGGTCACCAATGGCTCTTTCTTGCCTGCCTTCAGGACACAAGATCTTCATCTGGGTGATTCCCTCCTATCTACCAGACAATCTTTTTATTTGTTGGCTAACAAAACATATTACTCTTACAAATTGTACTGTCATTCCTTCTTTGTGCTTCCTAATAGGTTGTCAGAGACTATCAGCCTGATGGTCTAGACTGTTTGTTCTTCCACTCTTCTATTCCCTTTTGAGAAGGGCTTTGATCCGGGTAAAGTGTTGGAGATTCAGACTCTTGTACTTCTAAAGCTGTTTCTTTTTTTGCATTCTGGCTGCTTCCCCAAGCTGCTGTCCTCACAGATATTTCAGAACACAAAAAGCATAGGAAGCCAGGGGAGAAGGTTTCGTTACCAAGACACAAGGCATTTGTTCTTTACATACAGACTTACCTGCGGCTTATCCAAATGCCGCTGTTTCAAAGTACAGAGCACTTTAGTGAGGTTGCTTGAGCTGGTAGCCAGAAGTATCAGATCAGGAACCACAATTCTGTGCTGATTTACAATGGAAGATAATCTATCCCACAGCACGTAGATTCTTTGCTTATTTAAACTTTTTTTCTTTGCATTGCTAATTTCCATAGTACTGTTCTTTATTATACTATCAGCAGCTTTTTCCTAATACATTGACACATTAGCTATATAAGCAACCTTGGGAGTCTGCGATATTTGCCACAGAAATGTCCTTTCTTGCACGCTTCTCTGCCTGCTTGTGCTTTTCCTAGACCCAACACCAAACCTGTTTCAACAAGCTTGGAAGGTCTGACTGTCTTCTCTTTCCAATTTATCTCACACTGTTGACAAGGAGACTTTTATACACGGGGAATCATTTGAGGCTCCCCGAGATGTGGTTTATATCTGTATTTCCTGCTTGCTTTCTTTGAAGAAGTGTATTTGGAGTTAATAGCGACTTGTGGTCAGTCTTTCCTTATGGTGCAAAGATAGTTGGAATCCTATGGCTTAGTCCCAAGGAAAGTAGATCTATTGACTGAACTGTTGAATGGGGAGTCAATGCACAAGTAAATCCAATTGTAATAGCTCTGTTCTAACCCACTGGCACACATCCATATACATGCAGGATTGGTTCACTTGAACTTGCCTGCTTTAGCACATGGAGACTTAGATGCATGAACGCACCACTGCTTATCAACTGTCACCTGTCTCTATCATTTTCAGTGGTGACAACCCCAGACATTGATTGTAAAGCCCTTAGGAATCATGCAGACATCTGCATGAATGGAATTCTGCAGGCTTGGTGTACAGTGCTATAAACGTCTATTCAGAATTAAGTCTCAATGAGTTTGGTGGAACTGGCATCAAGGTAAATGCTGCTATAACTGCTCCTGGATAGGGTCAGGTGGGGAAGGGAACAGCAGTTTGCAGTGAAAGAGGAGCCAGAAGCCACGGAGCAAGCTAGAAGACCAGAAGTTAAATTAGAACCAAAAGACTATTCAGGAGGAAGGCAGGAGACAGTCTGAAAGGGCAAACAAGGAGCCAGGCATGAGAAGCAAGCCCTAGAGCAGTGGTTCTCAACCTGTGGGTCCCCAGATGTTCATGGACTTCAGCTCCCAGAAGCCCCAGCCACTATGGTCAATGCTCAGGGCTTCTGGGAGCTGAAGTCCACGAACATCTGGGGACCCACAGGTTGAGAACCACTGCCCTAGAGCAAGACAGAAATACAACCAGATGCTATTCAGGAAGACCTTGTAGCTCAGTACAGCTCCACTGGAATGGAAGACCATCTCCCTGCAAAATGGTCAACCAGCCCAGAAAGCGCTACAAAAGGCTTCTTGTTCTAGCTGAGTCTCAGTTCACCTTGCGTTGTTCCTCTTAATATTCCTTGCATGTTAAAACCTGGCCCAGGGTCATGTTAAACACAGGCTTAGCATCACATCAGTATGTGCCACCATTGCTGCATTAACCAGTGATATCCCCCAAAGTCATTGCTTAATCCAAAACCAAACAGATTAGCTTCATTAGGGAACTAGGCTTAGGAACACAAGGCACAACTCTCGCTTCTTTACTCCAAAATACACACAGTAGTTACTCCACTGACTCACGCTGTCACGTGCATGCACACGTACACACACACACACACGCGCGCGCAATCTGCTGCAACCATTTTTTTTAATGGGCTATCCATACTGGAGTAATTGGTGGCGACATCTTTTCACATATCATTGGTGTGGAGGATGGGGTAGCATCAGTCACCTGATCATTTTTTTGCATTGTTCACTCATCTGTGCCTGATTGAAGTTCTTTGCAAATATCAAACCACATGGAGCTGTTTATTTGTTGTCAAACATAGCTATATAGGAGGGGAAGAGGGGAGAGGGTTTATTGAATCAATGCTTCTCTCGATTAGCAGCAAAAAGTACAAAGAGCCACACACACCTTACTTCCGCTGCAAAAGGAAAACTAAGACTTTGTTTCCATTTCATTATTTAGCGTTTGTTTTCAGAGCATGCTTCTCCTGCCATTGTGCACAGTGTGTCAATGAGTGTCTGCATTTGAAAAAATGCACACAAAGTATGGACATCCTCCTCCCAGATGGAGATGGGGAAAGACAGAAATGGAACTGACATCTCTGTCCATTCCTACTACTGAATGAAAACAATGTGTTTTTCTATGGTACTTTCCTCAAGACAGAAAATAGCCATAGGCCATTTCCCTCCAACACTGTTATGGTACTATTGTTCCACTTTGGACATCCTGTGGAATTTTGGGGTTTGTAGTTCTGTTGGTGTTCTGCATTTTCCATCTTTGCATAGGGAGATACCCAATATCTCTTTCAGCAAGTGGTTTTCTTTGCAGCACAAGGGATGTTGTTTGACGCGGCACCACTCTCAACCCAAACGGCCCCTGACTGACCACAGTGTGAGTCTGGAAGTCCTTCTTGTACCATGGCTGTCCACCTCTATCCACCTTTTCTGGAAGCCTGCACCCACCATCTAAGCCCTGCCAGCTTTATATAAGATCTTGGCCATTGTTTCAAGCTGTTAATTCTCACGTCAGGAAAATGCATTCAAAGTTTATGTACTATCTGTATTTTCCTCAGTAGATGATAAAAATATTTTCTGAATATTAAAACATCCTTGCCCAAATATTTATACCTATTACCTTACCAATGTAGGAAGGCTATCAGGAGGAGAGCCTCCAGTACTCGGGTAGAAATTTAGTACACATTTGCTTGTTCACATTTATGAGAAAATAAGGTCACATCTACAAGACAAATGCAATCCAGTTTGTGGAAGGAATATTGTCCCAATGCCACAAGATGCTGGCTGAGGGAAGCTCTAGGCTGAAAAAGAAAGAAAGTAGGAAGTGAAGCACCAATATGTTCAAGAAGTAATCTGAACCAGATAAGTGTTGTTAGAAAGACAGAACCATAGAGTTCAAAGTCCTGCTCAATGCAAGACCTTCAGCTAGAGCAGTGGGTCTCAACCTGTGGGTCCCCAGATGTTTTTGGATTTCAGCTCCCAGAAACCCTGAGCATTGACCATAGTGGCTGGGGCTTCTGGGAGCTGAAGTCCACAAACACCTGGGGACCCACAAGTTGAGAACCACTGAGCTAGAGCATCCCTAGCAGGTAGCTGTTCAGCCTCTTTTTGAAGACATCTAGAGAGGGAGAAAAAAATGAAGCAAAATAGAGAGCATTTCAGTCTTGTCTCTGTACTGAATGAACAGATTTATCTGTTTATGGAGTATGTGTACACACCCACCCACACACCGAGTAAAAAAGGCTCAAAATGACACAAAGACCCCATCCAACATTTGTGCTGTATGCACATTCATACAAGACACCGTTGTTTAAAGTTTTAAATACTGTTCATCTCCAGACATATACAAAATTCAGTCTCCCAAATGCTGTCTGATCCCAGCCCACCTCGCTGTGCTATGCTAATGAGACTTATTTATCTATCTTTTTATTTATTCATTGCATTATCTCATTGACAATGTAAGGACAAACAATTTGCATCACTAAAAGGATGCCACAGGGAAGCCTACTAAAAAGCGGTATGTTTTGGGAGATGGAAGACAAACCACATTGCAAAACTAAATCTCTAAAAATGACTTCATTTCTAATCATTGCAAACATTCACATCGAAGCATAATCAAAATTGTGCTTCATTCTGGATCCAAAGAACATAAAGGGCTTGGAATATTTCATTAACTCGGGATATTACCTGTCCAGCATTTTAACTGCATGCCTAAATAATCAGCTCAAGAGAAAATATGCAATATTCTAATTAAAAACACTTCTTTCACAGCAACTCAATCATTTGAATGGATTTCCCCATTCTGGGTCTATGTCAGTGTTCAGCTAGAATATAATTTAGCTTAATTGACCAATTAAATTAAAATAATCCCTTAAAAAGCAATAATCGGAATTGTATAATTTCAGTGCAACATATAATTTTCCTGAAGAACTTTTTAGCTGGGATGCCTTTTAAAGATGTACTTGGAAGTCCTTACGATGTCATAAAATGTCAGCTCACCAAAGGACCCATTAGGGTTTCTCCCGTTCCTTCCTTTCGTGATTTTTCCATGGATTCCCTCAGCCCTGCATTTTACTCCTCTTTGCTTTAACAAGGGCATGACACTTTAAGAAGGACAGAGGCAAACTGGAACAAATTCAGAGGCGATAATGAAGGTGGCCAGCAGTATGGAAACTATGAGGAAATGTGGAAGGAACTAGGGGAAAACTGAGGGAAAGTATGCTGTTTTAACTATGATATCACTGTTTGTACACTGACAACAGAAGACACCCTCCTCCCTACCTTCAATGGAGGCGTTTAAGCGTGGACCGGATGGCCCTCCATCCAGAATGCTATAACAGTACTCTGTCTTGGTGATCCTTTTTGAGAAGGGCTCTGGACCACATGGTCTTCCAGATCTCTTCTAATTCTTCAAGTTCTGTCGTTCTAATTACTTCTCTGCCTTGTTCTTGCTTGCTAATTTCTGGCCTTCCTCGCCATTTCTAAAGGGATCAGGCCCGTCCCTCTACAGGTGGGCCCACAGAAACTCAGGGCCCTACTGAATGTGTTTGCTTGTTGTTGTTGCATACCTTCGAGTCTTTTCTGACTTATGGCAATGCCAAGACAAACCTATCAGAGGGTTTTCTGGAGCTGAGAGTGTGACACACCCAAGGTCACCCAGTGGGTTTCTGTGGCCAAGCAGGGAATCGGACCATGGTCTCTGGGGTCGTAGTCCAAAGCTCAAACCACTACCCCATGGTGGACCTATAAATCTGTACCTGACCATGCACTGCTTCAATGTGAAATGTTAGCTAAGTCTTGATACCCAATACAGTGGCCGAAATCTTACATTGAGGCTGTACAGCACGAATCTCCAAATGAGGCATCATGTGCTGATTGTGCCAAGCTCAATCAATTATGTTGCATAGCAACAGTGTACGTCTGAATGCACAACTGAATGGGTAACCAGAGGTATAACCAAAGGAGTTACCAATTTCTGCCGGAGTAGATGGATGCACACCAGCCCAGAATATGCATCTGCATGGGTAATGAATGGCACTGCACGTATAACTCCAGTTCTGTAACCTTGAGCTGAATGCAGATGTTATGCATCAGACAAAAATGTCCAGCCACTTCTGTAGGGGAACTTAGGCATGCAGAAGTTTTGATCTGACTCAGATCCAACAAGATTGCAATGAATATGTTGTGTGATATTCTATACAAGGTCCTGATGGCAAACCTAGATTAGAGGGCCCCTTGGCTAGCTAATCATTTCTCATTGATTAACAATTTGGATAATATTCCCTTCCTAACTTATCTTCATTCCCATATCTTAAAATGGTATAAGATCTGACCCTAGTAATTGTTCACCTATAAGACTGCTTTCTTTTCTTCAAAAATAAATGCTTCCTTTCTTGGAATTAAAGAAGGGGTTCGTTTTTCTAATATTATTGACAAAGAACAGACTGGCTTTAGACAAGGCTCTTCCATAATGTTTCCCTGCTTGACCTTTTCCCATACTGCAACCTACCAGCAGGGAAATTATTTGTGCCTTTTATTGAAATCATCAGTCAACTTGATTTCCCAAGAAATCTCCTGGATGAAATTAGGAGACTTATCCATTGAGTCCAGCATGTTCTTCTTAATAAGATCGTTATATCATAACACCACCGCTCAAATGAGATGCAGCTCCAAAGGTCGTCTTGCCAATATTATTTATTCATTTAGGGGGCATCGGACAAGACTTCCTGATGGTGTCACCCCCCACTGAATATTTATCATGGTGATTTAATAGGAGAGGAACTTAATAGATTACCATCCCTCTGCATTTACTATCAAAAGAGATTGTCTTAGGTACCAACCTACCTCATGCCGAACATTATTGCAAAGTTCCAAATTGGGATACAAGGGGTTATTTTCCATTTCATTTGTCCAGATCTTACTGTGTATTTTACAGAGCAATATAATAGATCCATAAGGACTGAGATCACAACTTTTCTTGTAAGAATCTGAGCATACATATCCCCCACTGTGTGACATTCATGTGACATTCAAAAAGGCACTCAAAAGTGTTGTCTGCTCTCTCCTCTACTTTTTATCTTAGCCTTGGAAGTTTTAAATAGAGAAATAAGACATGATGAAAGAATTAAGGGGATAAAATATAAAAAAGGAATATAATTTAAGAGCATTAAGTTCCCACATGCTGTTCACATTTCCAACATTTATTTGAGATATCTTTATGTGAACAGCATGTGGCAACTTTTTACTGCACATGGTGGACATATGATAAGGCCAAAAAAATTCTGGAACCAAATCCACCTGAAGCTGAACATTTTTTTGAGGGTAAACATCTTGAAGATATCAGAAATGTACCCATTGGGACAGACTGAAGAACCATTGGAAAGAAAGTATAGCAAGATTCTGCGATATATGACAACTGCTGCAAGAATGCTATTTGCCCAGAAATGGAAGGGTACGGAGATCCCAACAAAAGAAGATTGGTTAGCTAAACTATTGGATGTAGCAGAGATGGACAAACTAACAACACTGATGAGAGAAACTGTTCAATCTTTTGTGGAAGAGAGGGAACCGTCAATTCATTTTCTGTAAGAAAAAGAGAATGTGGTACTGATTGCAGGATTCAACAAGTAGAAAAGTAGCAGTGGGACTTTTTGAAATTATATGCGATTTAGAGAAAGTTCCATTTTAGTAAGGATTGGGAGTGCACACTGGGGAAATTGGGAACCATTTTTTAAAAAACTTTTCTAGAGAGGTAGGGTTGTTAGCTATTGCTTACTTTTATTATTGCCTATACTTTCTATTTTATTATCTTATTTTATTAAGTAGCATTATTAGGATTTTCTTCAGATACTGCTGTATTGTTTGCTTTCTTGAGGGTTCGAGGCACAAAACCCTTGCAAAAGTAGAAAAACAATCTCTTTAGTGAAATAAGGAAATACCATAATGCATTATCTTTGTTTTATTTTAATGCTCTGACTTCTCTCACACATCTAAGCAGATCATTCTTAACTTGAAGTCTGCAAACATTGGATAATTATCTGCCAAGCTGGAATCTGTTAGCAGTTTTCTATGCTAAGTTAATGATCTTCACTTGCTTGATGAGGCCAGGCCCCACTGATGGAGAAGGTCCTATTTTGTGATGAATTAATATATCTCTATTAAATACAAATGTATTGAGGCACAAGCAGCTGTTAAGGGTGACAGGGACCAAGAGGCAGGAACGTCAGAGCTAAAAACTCAGTGATGGCCATTTCCACACTACAATGTTAAGAGTGCTTCAGTTCACTTTCAACATCCTGTGGAATTCTGGGGTTTTTAGTTTACTGACACCAAAGAACTCTCTGGCTGAGAATTCTACATGTCCCTCGCTAAACTACAAACCCCAGGATTCCATAGGATGCTGAAAGTGGACTAAAGCACTCTTAACATTGTAGTGTGGAAATGGCCAAAGCTAGGAGACAGAGTCAAGGAAGGGAGAGAAGCACATCAAGGCCAGGAAGACAACTTTTTCCCTGGCAAAATTGCAGTGTTGACAGGAAAACATCTATAATCCATCCTATTTAGAAGTGCCTGATGACCCACCAAAGGTAGTGGGGCCAGTCCAAAGTCTAGGTGCCTCATTGCAGCAAACTGCAGTTTTGGCAGCTCACCATATGTGGCAACGCATAAGGAGAGTCACAGATCTCTAGTGCTTTTGGATAAAAGAGGTGGCCCTGGTTCCCGTGGTACAAAATGGCCACTGCTTTCAACGAAGAGCATCTATGCCTTGTGCAACTAGTGGCTCATAGATGTGAGCTCTTGGTGCAGGCACTGCAACGTTCAAGCAGCCGACTCGTGTGCTTCCAGTCTCTTTCCTTACACGAATGGGGAGAACTTCCCTGGCTTTTTGATGTAAGATGGACATTGGTGATCTTGCGTGGACTAGTTTGTGTGCTGCTCAGACAAACTGAAATTTCAGCACATAACTATTTACAGATACTCACCCCAAATAAATACTTTGCAGTTGGCTTGAACATAAAAAGGAAACAACAAAGGAAGGGAAAATGATGAGCAATGGGTAGGGGGACTGGAGGACTGAGAGGAAAAACTGGGTTTTCATTAGTTTTCTGTAAGTGGATTAAACTGAGCAGAATGTAAAGAGTCCCACAGGCTCCAGTTAAGCAGCTTAGTCTGTAGCGGAATTGTCCTAAACAAGCAGCAATTTGAATGGGAAGCACTTTTCACAGCAGGAATTTAACAATGAGAAGAAAATAAAATTAAAGAAAAACCCCATTCCCTTCCAACCCATCCGAAGTCAAGTGCATTTGGTGTGGAATTCAATGACGTTGCTGTGGAATGAGGCAACAGTTGTCCCCTCCCCCCGCCAGTGTACAATATTTATTTTCTTTTTTTAGCACAATGACCATGCTTACTTTTGTGCAGTCAGCCTTTCACCCCAAATCAAACGAGTTCAAGATTCTTTGCTCTTCTTTTTAAATTATTTATTCATTTATTTCCTTTGTGTGCCACCTTTCTCCTGGAATGGGATCCTTCATAATATCTGAAGCTAAGCTAAGACTTCTTTCAGAGATGGAACCAGCCTGTTTTACATGTGCATACAATTGCACAGTCTGTTAATACCTTTTCTTCTAACGTGCAAACTCCACTAAAAAAAAAATGCCTTTGAGTCTATACAGCTTTGTCAAGTAGGATGATAATGTGTGAGTGGTAAATAGTAAAAATGGCAACCGACCATACCAGCAGAATTAGCATTGGAGACTTGTCTTACAACAAGAGCGGTTAGAACGATGGGGATAAAGACAGAGCCTTCTTATAGAACTGGCTCCTCACCAGCGGAACGCTGTAAACATTGAGGTAGTTAAGCAATCTCTAAAGCAGAGTTAGCGAGTTGCATGGCTCCACAGATCAGTTCCCCCACTGATGACCCACTGCTATGGGTGGCATCGCTCCCAAACACAACCAGAAGTGAACAAAAGCCAATTTCAGTCCTCAAAACCAAACCAACCAACCTAGGCTTTGAGGGAATTAAAACAACAGACCTTATGTTAAAGGACAATCTCTGGAGGCTTCCAGGCAGTGGAGGCTGGTAGCCTCCATGTGAGTAGGGATGGTGAATAGCATCTTGGGCCATTTCTGCACTACACTGTTATAGTGCTATTATTCCACTTCCAACATCCTGTGGAATTCTAGGGTTTAAAGTTTAGGGAGGAGCCTTTAGAATTCTCAGCCAGAGAGCTCTTTGGCCTCAGTTAACTACAAACCCCAGAATCCCACAGGAGGTTGAAAGTGGAATCATAGCACTATAACACTATAGTGTGGAAATGACTTTGGTTTTAGTCTGATGTTTAAAGGAGATTTCCAGAATGTACACCCCACCCCCAAATAAGCTCAGCACTCCTTTAAAACCTCAAGCAGTTTCACTACAGCTAATTTCACTATAGATTCAGTAGAAAATAGTTGATTTTTTTTAACCTCGTCAGTACTTACTTGACCTCCTTAAATGTCAGAGAAGAAAGGCCCAAGGAATTCCACTTGCCATTCCTACTGCAGACATTCAGCATCAAATGATGGCAGAAAATGGATTTAATGTAACCAGTTTATGTCCTTTTGATCTGGTTAGCTTCCTTGAACCTGCTAATAGGGAAAAAAAGGGTAGATTTTGCTCAAAGTAAGAGAGAAAAGATACGAACAAAGTTGTGGCACAAAAGGCATTATGTTGTCCTTGCCTTCAGGGTTAAGGGTGTTCTTCAGTTGACAGAAATCACTTTAAAGGCACATAAGCATTTAATGATTTGGAGGCGTACCTAACAATTTCCAGGGCTTCTTCTGTCACCTCTTTCCTGCTGTCCCCCGCCCCAAATTCTCTTTCTCTTGTTTGTACAATTTTGAGTTAGTGTCGAAATCCTTACTAACTCTCTGTAGCTTCTCACAGATCTTCTCCTGGTCTCAAGCAAGGGGACAAAAGATAAATATCTCCTGACAAAGAAGAAGGACAAGAAATCCATAGCATCTAAGAACAAGAAATCCATCGTGATGGATGCCAAGGAGATCACCCAGCTAATCTCAGCTTCTCCCGTTTTAGCACTGGCTTCTCACAAAATAGCTATCGATCCACCACTTGCTGAGTCACAAATCCTTATCTAATTCTCAGAGGGAAAGGGCAAGAGGAGATACGTCCTTCCTTTGTTGCAATCTGTCTCAATAATCTCCCAAGCAATATCACTGCCTTCAGCCTCTCGGCACCACTTAACTGCAGTTCTATAACTTCTTTTCTTTATATAAACTGGTTACAGTCAAGTACATCTTCTTTCTTTCCATGTTCTAAATCTTCTGCTTCTATTAATCTGCCTTTCTCAACATAATTGGTACACAGGAAGAAGGACACATCATGATAACATAGAGATAGTTGAAAATAAGCCTAGAGGTATACGAACAGGAGAGGAAGACACAACCTCAATTTTCTTCCTTTCCAGTTTTCTATGAGGAATTTGCCTTGGGTACCATTCCTTCTTAACTCCTGGTTTAACCCTGCTGCACCAAATTGAGACATTTTAGTCCCACAGAGCCATGCTTTGTTGCAGAATCAACAACGGAAGGAGATCCATGGTGTGCCATTCTAGAGCATTGTCAACTGCACACTTGAAAGCAATGTCCCCCAATTTCACAATGTCATTACCTTAGAAAAAGGTACACAGGGCTCCACGTCTGATTCCAAATGGATCAAGAGGGTAGATCACATTACCAGTAGGTCTCAGAGAGATGTATTGTATGCACATGTATACACGTGCAGGGTGCACACTCTGATTTCTTTCACACTACACAATTATCACAATTTAATAGCACTTTTAACTGCCATATCTTTGTCCCGTGGAATCCTGAGATACATACTTTCATGGAGTATCCAGAAGTCTCAGCCAGAGAGCTCTAGTATTTCACCAAACTCAAATCCTAGGATTCCATAGGATGCAGCCATGACAGTTAAAACTGAATCAAAATGCTGCAGCTGTGTAGTAGGGAAGAAAACTGTTTTCCTATGACATAAAATACCTATATCGGTCTGAATTCTATTGGTACTCCCAACTGGAGTAGACTCATTTAAGGAATTAGCACCTATGTAAATTCCATTGATTCAATATCTGCTCTAATCAGTCCTAATAAGAGGATACAAACCAAAGTGCATGAACACAAAACATGCAAGGATTGCAAATATCAATTACAGCAATGTCTTGAGAGAGAAACAGATAAATGAAAACAAACAACATATGGGCATACATGCAAACAAAAGTGCAGTGTTTATACAGACAGTACTGCACTGTAAAGAATGCAGTAGTTAGAGTAGTATGCAGTAGAAGCATCCTTTGGGGCATAGATAGACCTGTGCAATATTTGTTATTTCTGATCACTATACGTCAGTGGTTCTCAACCTGTGGGTCCCCAGATGTTTTTGGACTTCAGCTCCCAGAAGCCCTCAGCATTGACCATAGTGGCTGGGGCTTCTGGGAGCTGAAGTCTAGAAACATCTGGGGACCCACAGGTTGAGAACCACTGCTATACGTCATACGTTTTGTGTTTGTTTACCACACAGGCAGTTCGTACAGTTGTGTTTCCTGGTTAGCATTCTATGAGTGCAGTCAGCCCTGTCATCCCATCTGTTCTTTGGTCACCGCATACTATATTCCCGCCATACAAGTCCCTTAGAATTTCAGGCATTTTACTGTGACAAAAATTTTAAGGATTAATTTTTTAAAAATTAACACATAGACACAGCTTCTCTGGAGTTCCATTTTTTATTTTTTTTTTATTTTTTGAGTTTTAGATCTAGACATGTACCTAGCATTCAGCTCTGATGATATGGAAGATGTTGCGCTTGCTGCAGTGCCCTCAGATACAACCTCAATTCTTTTTTTCTTTTTTTGTCTTATTTTCTTTGCGTTCCCATTTACGGCTCTCAGCATCCCCTGTAAGAGCTAATGAGATTTCTGAGCCTCCTCCGAGGACAAATTTCGGATGATCACAATCCCATGCCAGGCAGCTGGTATCTTTTTCACTGACTGCATCACGGGCATTTCATCTCCAGCTTCCCACTCGGATTCAGGCAGCTGGGCAGAAGCCATACTGGTTGAAAATGAACAAAAATCAGCATGTGCATTTTAATAGCATCATCATTAGTGTTAGACTTGTTAGCACTGCCTGATGCTCAATTCATTTGCAAACTGGGATCTTTAAAAAAGAAAAGACGCGAGAGATGAATATTGCCCTTCTTCCTCCACTGAGCAATCCCTTACAACAGTGGTTCTTAACCTAGGGGTCTGTACAGCCCTCACAGGGGATCCTTGTAAGGTTACCATTCACCCCAGAAAACAAGGAAAATACTGGATTTAGAGGACTAAAAAATGCCATGGCCAGTTGAGGCAGCATGTCCTGGATTGCTCAAAGGCAGTAGTGATGATGGCGGTTGCAGCAGCAATGATGCGCTGGCAGGCATCTTGTGCTGTGCTGGCAGCACTAGGCACTACTGTGTAGGTGCACCATTAAGCCCAGAAGATGGGAAGGTGAGAAGGGAGCCCAGAAGACCTGGGAAGATGCCCAGCCCAGGCCTTGTGTGGTGCGTGTGGCAACGCTGCTTGAGCTCAGGGCTAGACAGAGTGGCAGAGTTTTGCTTCCAACCAGCCACGAGAATACAAGGGAATCCCTTTACTGTTGCAGCTGCTTGGAAGTGAAGCAGTGAGGGTCTCTGGGCACCTTTGGGGGAAAGTGCTAAAGAAATGCCATCTCTCTCTGAAGGAGCACCTGTCATGCCCCTGCCCCAGGACCCAGACAGGACCTTTCCCAACACCCACACCCTAGAGACCTGAGAGAGACAGTACATATGGCAGCCAGTGTAGGTGGAGAGGGGAGCCTGGAAGCATTTATATAGTAAAGAGACGTTAATTAGGTCCACAGCTGGATAAGACTCTGAGCCTATATAACAAGAAGCCAGAATGGGAGGAAGCTGCTGTACCTTGCATGGGACCCACGTATTCCAATTAGTATCAGTGCCCTCAATAACAGTTTTATATCTTTTTGTTTGTTGTGTTTCTGTTATTATTCTTTATATATACTTTATTAAAAATATACAACACATACAAACAAAACAGAAAAAGACAATCAACCGCAAGCACAAACAAATGCAAAGAAAAAAAGAAAAAATGCAATATGAACAAATGCTAAATACTAAATACTAAATACAGATATAAAATGCTGCTGCCATTTCCTGCTTGAGAGCCACCATTTCTTCTGTCTCCCAGTGGGTCTTTTCTATAGCTTCAGGTTGGGCTTGCAGCAAGCAGCAGCTAATCTTATTTAATAGCTATTTCATCCAAAGACTACTGCTTTTTGATCACAGAGGTACCTTATGTCAAGCCAGCTTCTAGCTTCCTCTCGTGTCTACATAAACCTATTTTGACTGCGTTTATGTGAGCACTGAACACCTGGGCTTGCCATTAGAGGGAATGACTTGTTCATCTCTTTGCTTTCTAATATTTGTTTAAAAGGGAGCAAGGAAAGCCACAGGGGATGGGGGAAGAATACCAAGATAGTCATGGGCATCAGCACTGGAAAATTCAAAGTGACACATAACTAAATGTATTGCCAAGAAGATGAGAACCTTTCTATGTACCTAAGCTTGGGGTGCCTTTCATCTTTGGTCTCTTTTTGCTTAATACCAGCTGAGATCAAAGTATTATTTCAGGAAGAGGGATTGGAGGACCATTGGAAATGACAGGAATCTAACCCGCAACACAGCAGGTAGCCAAGGAAATAATATGCTACTCTGAGCTCCTTCAGTTGAGTGCTTTTCTCCAAGACAGCTGGGAAGGACTTTGGAGCATTCTGCTATAAACTGCACTTGACTCCGGTAAGTGACCTAGAAACATAAAGAAACGAACAGAGACACTGTCAGAGTAAAATGCTGTTCTTATGTATCTGCTATATAGCAAAAGGATTCCAGTGTAACTAGTTATAAAAGTGTTCCTCTGCCGTTAGTGAACCCAGACCCCAGAAATCACTTCAGGTGGGCCAGTGCCCTCCTTTACAGAGAATCATAGAATCACAGCGCTGGAAGGGACCCCATAGGCTATTGAGTCCAACCCTCTGCTCAGTGCAGGAAATCCAGAAGCCTGACTGGTGCAGATTGTAGTGAGGCTACTATTTCCTTTGACTTGGAAACTATGGTTTTATTAATGAAGGCTAAAATATTATTTGCCTTCTCTGCTGCTGCATCACACTACTGAGCCATGTTCAATTTATGATCAACAGTAACCCCAAGGTCCTTTTTATGTGCACTGCTGCTAAGCCAAGTATTCCCTCTCCTATCAATGTGAATTTCGTTTTTGTGGCCTAAATGTAGAATTCTGTATTTGTCTCTATTGAACTTCATTCTATTAGTTTCAGCTCAGTTTTCCAGTTTATGACGGTTCTTTTGAATTCCAGTGTGCCAGTTACCCTTCCCAGTTTGTATCATCTGCAAACTGAATAAGGATTCCTTTCTTCTATTATCCCAAGTCAATGATAAAAACATTAAAAAGTGTCTGCCCAGGGCAGAACCCTGAAGCTCTCCACTGAAGACTTCCTGCTGGTTTGAAGCGCAGCCATTGAACATTGTTTTCCAAACAATTATGGGTGAATCTGACAGTGTTCCCCCCTATTTCCCATTTAATCAGTTTGCTAACCAGTATATGTGGGACCTTATCAGATGCTTCGCTGAAATCCAGATAAATAACTTCCACAGCATTCCCACCATCTATTAAACTGGTGACCTGGTTGAAAAAAGGAGATAAGATTTTTTTTTTATCTCTTTTGGAGAGACCGACAATGTTTCCTTCTCTCCAATCACAGGATGTACATGCAGTGTAACCAGTACAGTATCTTTAGCAAATTGATACTGTTAATTTAAAGACTCAGTTCTGAGCAAGAAATCATCAGCATCTTCGATGCATGACAGGAAGGATTTTACCAGTCCTGTAGATTTAAGTCTATACAGAGACACATACCCTCTGTATGGAGCCGGGCTTCTTGAACGGTAGGATTTGTAGTTTTTTGGTAGCATAGAAAAACGTCCAGCACTGGGATTTGGAGTTATAAGTAGATCGGCTGTCTCTTTTTCAAGCAGCTCCTCATTAGTAAGGTTTGTATGGTTTCAAGGATGTTCATTTAGCTCTATGGTGACACCTTTATCCAAAAGTTTGCATGTTTTTTCTGCTCACAGTTTTCTTTGGCCTTCTCCGTTATAGTCTGCAGTGTTAAATGGTACAACAGTGCCCCCTTTGTCAGCAGGTTTTATGACAATATCTGTTCCTAGATGGAGATTCCCTTGGTCATTCTTTCTTCTTTGGAAAGGTTTCACAAGGAGATGCTGGTCTGTGTTTGCTACTGATTCTGTCAATTGATAAGAAAATGGTTTCTAAGAGAGGATTTCTCTTGCTATTAGGCATCCAACTTCTTGGTGGCTAAAACTGCCATAGAGGATCTGTTTTGTAGATTTCTATATTATCTCTGGAGTCATCATGGAGATGCTCAGTTCATGTGTATCACCTTATAAGTGTGCTGATGTCATTTTCATTTGTGATGTATGATGCTCCCTTGATGAGGAACTAAGTCCTCTGGATAGCAGTTTAATTTCAGGTTGAGATATTTTCCCTTCAGTAAGGTCTACTACTGTATTAGATTTACTCTTGCTCGCTATGGTAGTTGAACTTGTTTCCAGTATATGAGATTTGTCAGTCATTTGTTCTTGAACCTCCTTGTTACTATTACATTTATTTTTAAACTCATTACTAAGGGCAGAGGAAAGTGTTTGCTTGTAAACAGAGCACCTTAAGATAGAGTTGAATGGCAGAAAAGGGAGGTGATATCTAAGAATACCTCTCTCAAGTTTCTTCTTCTTGGTGGCAAAACCACTGTTAAATGTAGCTTTTTGTTTTTTGAATTTGAGACAGAAGATGTCCATAACAGAGTCAAGGCACTTTAAAAAAAGAAATACTAATTCCTGTTGCAATGTTTCTTTAAATTTCTTCAGCTTCTAGAGATTCTACTTAGGCCCTTTCCTCATGGGGGGGGGCTGAAACGGGGCCGCGCACGCAGGGCAGAGCTTACCTGCGAGCGGGTTGCTCTGTCCCTCCGAAGAGCACGGATCCACCGTTCCAAACGCCGCCGAATTTTGGCGGCGCTCAGCAGCGCCCAAAATGGCGGCCGGCGGCTTCTGGTGGCGCTCCGCCAATTAGGACAGCGCGCCATCCGGAAGCCTGCCCCGGGCAGATCTGCAGGGACGCGCTACCGCGTCTCTGCAGTTCTTCACCGGGGGCTGCTACGGGGCAGCGCGGGTAAGTTTTATAAAAACCACTTTTGAAGGTGGTTTTTATAAACTCACAGCGCCACCCCCGGGGCTGCGCTAGAGCAGTTTGAGGTCTAGAACCTCACTTTTTTTAACTGCTCTAGCGCAGACCCCGGTGAAGAAGACCTCCAGGAGAGGTCGCTCTAGCATGGGCAATATGACCGTGTGGAAATGGCCTTAATTATTGAAGAAATTAGGAATATGTTCAACTGATATTTCCTATCTATCTATCTATTTATTTATTTTCCACTTGTCTCCTGAATGGCACTGAAAATGCCTTCAATTAAATTAAAGCGGAACTTCTAAATTTGAAAAACCTCCAACTCCTCTGCAACTTCTCCTATCCGACAGCCAGGAGACCGCATGAGTCTGTGAAACAAACACTGTTCCTTTCTGGCTTATAGATGTCCGACAGGAGTGGAGCTGGTGGAAAGCCAAGCTCTGCCAGCCTTCTTAAGGCCTTGGATAATTGCTGTACTTGGCTTTGGTCTCCTGCAGAGAATATCTGTCTCCTGCTAAACTGGGAGCTAATCATGTCCTTGATTTCTGCTGATACAATCTGTCTAAGTTTAAGCTAGTACTAGATCAGTTTTCTTCACCTTTCCTGATTCCCTGTGATTTGACTAACTCAGCATAGCTGTCGTGCCTTCACTGGGGGCATCCTCTAGGTACACCTGAGCCCCAAGAGCAATGACTCTACAAATCACCCTTGCAAACCCTGGGCCTCTTGTGGACTTCCTCCTACTCCATGAGAGCAAAGGCTAGAGCTGGGCATGTGACCATCAGTAGGATTGCTGGACTTCAAGGAAGACATCCTCATGAGTAGGAGCAAGAAATTCCTTTGACCATGGATGGTCCTGCAGATTCAGGGATGTGTCTTCCTTGATTAAGTCTATCCATCTGTAATGCAGTCTTCCTCTTTTCCTACTGCCTTCCACCTTCCCAAGCATTATTGTCTTTTCTAGGAGGTCCTTGTCTTTTTATGATAGGGCCAGAGTATGATAATCTTAGTTTAGTCATCTTGGCTTCTAGGGAGACTTGAGGTTTGATTTGCTCTAGGGCCCATGCATTTGCCTTTTGAGCTGCCCAGGATATCCGTAGAACTCTTCTCCAACATCACCTTTCAAATGAGTTGATTTTCTTGCTATCAAATTTTTTCACTGTGCAGCTTTCACTTACCATACATAAAAATTGGAAATACGATGGAATGAGCAATCCTAACTTTAGTATTCAATGATATATCTTGGCACTTCGGGATCTTGTCTAGTCCCTTCATAGCTGCCCTTCCAAGTCCTTCTGATTTCTTGACTACAGTATCCCTTCTGAGGAATGACTGAGCCAAGGTATGGAAAGATTTTAGCTGTTTTATCCTAAAAGGACCAGTAGATGGTACTAGTGTCTAAGCAATAATCTCTTCTTTTGTTTTGCACGTGCCTGGTTTACTCACTTATACAGTTACCCCACTCGCTGTGGGGCTTGGCATCACTTGTTGTTTCTTCCAATGAAAACAAAGCTGGTTCTTCTTCAGCAATACAAATCCAAAGGGAATAACCCCTTGGGGCTGGCTATCAGCATTCCTGTTCCACAACCAGCAACCCTGGTTCCTGTTAGCTGTCCGGCTCTACTCTTGGTGGTTCTTTTCCGACCTCCTGCTCTCTTCCTTCTCCTCTCTCTGCTTCCTTTGCCACTGGTGCCTGCCATATCCACACTGCTCACATCATCTTGGGCAGTTCCCTCTGGAAGTGCACTCCTGTTACAGATGAGAGTAGTGTCATTGGAAGAAATTGTTGGAATGCAGCTCCAAGTAGTTGTCACCGTTGGCTACGCTAGCTGGGAGTTTCAGTTAATGATATGCCGGAGGCCACACAATTCCTGTACCAGCCTTTCAGAATAAACCTCTACTCACAGAAACACCAAGGGCAAAATGGCCTATATCTAGGCCTTAGCTGGAGTCTCTAGAAACTGAAGCATATATGATTCAGCTTGTCCAAGATTCAATGCTGACAACATTGGTCTGACTACTTGGATGGACTTTGGCCATCTGTTTATATTCTTGATTCCTTCTGACTGCCTTGCCAGATATCACACTGGATTGTACCTTATTTTGCTGTGTGATTATCCTTGTCCGGGTGTTGCTTTTATCTGTCGGCTTGCTGGCTTTACACTGATTGCTCTTGGCTTTAGAACTCCCTGCCTGGGACAGACTTGTTACTGATCAGTCCTGACTTTGTTTTTGATATTTCACTAATTTTGCATCTACCTTCCTCTTTCTAGAGCAAAACTCAGTAGCCTACACTACAGACTACAGTCAGTCTTGCACATTTCTGAGTTTAACTTTCACAGATTTCCCAAACCCCTGCTCCCCCAATTCAAATGCTTCTTTGCCAGGGCAACTTTCCCTCTCAGTAGCTACAATCAGGCCACACAGCTCTTTAAAAACCTGCCTCTGGGCCTCCTCCTCCTCCTCCACCACCACCACCACCACCACCACCTGGCCGCCTAAGGATGGCTGTCAACCCAATTTCTCAGCATCACAAATCCTCTCCCAATGTCACACACCCAAGGAAAGGGATGGACAAGAGAGAGGAAGTATAGGACCACCACACTGACGCACCTCCTTTCCCTCTCCTCTCCCTGACCTGGCTTGGACCCTGAGTGCCTGCTCTCCCTGCCATGCCTGTGACTCCTTCCCACGAACACACACCCACACACATTTTGAAATTTGTGTTCTTTTCTACCTTTCCAGGGGTCCTGCCCCCCTAAACCCTAGAGAATGTGGAGGGCTGACTGTACATCACAGGGCTTCCCCTACCTGGGAGCAGAACTCTAATCTGTTTGACTTATTTCTGATCCAATAGACATACCCTGCCCCTTCCCTTATGGGTCACAAGGCCCAGCAAACAGGAAAATGGCCTCCCTCAGGAACGCAGATGCTAAGAGTGGACTGACACAGAGGGAGTGCAGTGTGAGGGTTTTTCATTAAGACCAAGATTTGAACAAGACATCTCCCAAAAGGCAAGGAAGAGACCAAATCAGGAGCATGACTAGGAAACTAAAAATGCCTTGTGTTAAATTGGGATGCATGGAGCTTTTGCCTGAAACGCTCTGCTAAGGGCTTGTCATGTGAAACATTTGTCCTTGATAAAGAAGAAAAAAAGAAGAGATGCCATCTAAGTAAAGAAGAAAGACAAATAAATGTACTATCTTCTTTACAAACAGCAACCTTTGGATATATGGAAGGATTAACAGAGCCTTGCCTGTGATTAGAATGGGACAGGCAACAGAATCAACTCAAGAGTGAGGTTTAGGGCCTTTCTGCACCACACTGTTATAGTGCTATAATTCCACTTTCAACGTCCTGTGGAATTCTGGGGTTTGTAGTTTACTGGGACCCAAGAGCTCTCTGGCGGAGAATTCTAAATGCACCTCCATAAACTGCAAACCCCAGGATGCCATAGGATGTTGAAAGTGGAATAATAGCACTATAACAGTATAAAAACCTACTTTTCATCTAAAGAGACAATAGAATCACTGCAGCTGAGCAAAGACCTATTAAGATGAGGTCTGGGCAACAAAATCTTCATAAGCCCAATAAGGGTAAAGACAAGGACTATTTTGAAGATTCTCTAAAAGAATTATTTAGCCATTGACACTCAGAGTTCAGAGCTAATCTTAAAGAACTTAAAGCTGACGTAACAGCTGAACTGTGGGTGATAAATTAATGGCTTCATCTGAGAAAATAGCAGAAGCTGAGGAGGCTGCAAATGAGGCATTAAATCCGAGCATAGCTCAAGAGAGAACGATCACGGAGCTGCAAGCATTTCTAAGCACCATACAAAACAGGCACAAAAGCATTTGAAAACAATAACCAACGTTTAAATATTCATTTTCATAATATCCCAGAAAATGCAGAATCTGGTTGTTTTACATTTTTTATGGTCAATCTGTGAGATTATGATGTCTGTCCAGCCTGCATTTTTCAGATAAGGATTTTGAACGAGTCCACAGGACTTCGTAGAAGAGACCTCAGAAACTGTGACGAATGTGAAATGTTGCTGCAAGGGTTCGAGGCTACCAAAGGGAAATGGTGGTCCTTCAGGCCTTAAACAAAATGCTCTCGCTAGAGTACAGAAGTGCTAAAATTCTAGTCTTTCAAGCTTTAACTTCAGAAACTTTATGAAAACAGAGACAACTAAAAGACTTTACACAGAAGCTACCACAGGAGTGAGAGAATTATCAGCCAGGGCATTCCATTTTGCCTGATTAACCATCATGGAGGAAAAGGTTTTACTGCAAAAAGGGAAGAAGTAGCAGATAAGCATTAGATATGACCAGCACCGAGACCCAGCGTGGTGTAGCTGTTTGAGTGTTGGACTACTACCTTGGAGACCAGGGTCTTTGAAAAAATCTTTATTCCATTCTTTAAATGGTTTATTGTTTGCTATCATTGGCCAATTTTGGAATGAGCAGATCATTTGAGATGGAAGGTTCATTTTGATTGTCTCAGTCCTTCCCAACAGAGACAGACTGAGTTTGAAATTTCAATTTTTTGCTCTCGCATGCAAGAAAGAAATAAGCAAAGATTTACATCCTTATCAGAATTCATGATGGGAGATGATGGGAGCTGCAGTCCAACAACATGCGAAGGGCCACACATTCCCCTTTCCTGTTTTAGAAGAAATCCCTCATCTCAAACAGCAACATGTCAAGTAAATGCTACCGGTCCTCTCTGTGGCAAGAATAACTGGATGTGTTGAATTTTGCCAGTGTAGACTGGTTCAAATTTTACATGGTTGTTGTCGTTCCTTCTCCTTCTTCTTTTGAGAACTTTCAAAAAGAACTTTCAATTTTTTTTCGGAAACAAAAAGTCTTCATCCATTAGAAAGGACTTGAGAGCTTTTTAGAAAAGAAAAAGATGAATGTGTAAGAAAGAGAAACTGGCAGATATGCCCAAACGGTTTTTCAGTGCCTAGCTCTTCAAAGGTGTGATTTTGAATCCCATGTTGTAGCACTAGGATTCCTGCCATTTTTCTCCCCGGGCAGGCTCCTCATTTTAACAGTTGCATGGCAGAAATGAACAGTTCAGTCCTCTCCATGCTGGGAATAGTTGTAGTGATGAAATTCACAAATTCACAAAATGGAGGAGGGGGGAAATCACTCATCCAGTTCTTCATTTCAGTGTTATGTTTAAATCTGTCCCAAGTGCCTTGCACAGCTATTTCACAACGCTGTAAGCATGACTCTACCTGAAACTCTGACTTGAACCACCAGATGTCAGACTTGATCTTTCAGTTATCCAGATCTGTATTCTCCGCTGATTATATGCCAGCCCGTGCAAGAAATGAAGAAACCTCACATGACTTCACGTGCTTGGATTATCTTAATGTTGCAGTTCTGCAGGAATATCATAACCTGTCATACTCTCCAATAGCTTCAAGTCAGCATGATGCTACAGCCCTCAACCTCCTATCCTAACATTCAAGCTTTGTCAAAGAAAGACTCTAATGAGAAATCTAAGATTCAATATCAGAAGACCAAATGAAGGAATGGGCTCAGTAGGCATAACCAGAATGCTGAGAGACCTGTAAGGAATCGTATGAAAACTTTCTGTGATCAGAATAAATGTACACTCATTGGGGCAACTATAAATTCAGATTCTTTTCCAGACGTATTGATTTGTCTACACCTCCCATTTCACAAACCTGTTGGAGCCAACTTCTGGAAGGCTCTAGTGCAGTGATTCTCAACCTTGGGTCCCCAGATGTTCGTGGACTTCAGCTCCCAGAAGCCCCAGCCACTATGGTCAATGCTCAGGGCTTCTGGGAGCTGAAGTCCATGAACATCTGGGGACCCACAGGTTGAGAACCACTGCTCTAGTGGTTGGTCCCTGGACATTTCTTTCAGCAATGAGTACACCGCCACAGCTTATCTCAGGTTCCTACAGACTGAGAACACTGATTACTATTTTTGATTTCCAACAAGGTAGCCCCAAACTCTCCAGAGATATATTTTATTTTTACCCACACTACAGCATTCTCTACTAAAAAAGAGTCCAACATGAGGTGCCATATTTTGGACTCTTCCCCTTGTAGAAACTCCAGACATTCTAGTTTACTGAGGCCCAAGAGCTCTCTGGCTGAGAATTCTCAATGCCCCTCCCTAAACTGCAAAGCCCAGGATTCCATAGGATGTTGAAAGCAGAATAATAGCACTATAACAGTGTAGTGTGGAAAGGCCCTTAGTTAAGCATGCCTAACTAAGTAGCTGATACAGGATTCTGGCCATTGGTGCTTATGGGATTCTCTTTCTCAGATATCAAAACTTATGTGGGCAGTAGGCTGCATTTGACTACTCTGCACCTTGATCTGTGGGGAGGAGCCTGGTAAGAGGACAAGGCAGCAAAAGCTGGGCAGCTTAGGCAGCAAAATTTTTTGGGCGACCTTTGCTCTCATCCCTGTGTGGAAGACAGCCATACTACAGGAACAAGGAAAAAATAAACATAAAGCAGGGCCACTGAAGCAATTGAATTTCCCTTTGAGTTGACTCACCTTTCCACAATGTATTTGGTGGGTCTAATCTGGTTGGAATTAACTAACAGGATTCCAGCTGAAGTTGCTGGCGCTGTACATGCTAAACTGTCCTGCCATATGACTACCATGCCACCTTGAAAACACCCGATTGGATGGAAGACCATCTGAGAACACCAGAGATCTCCAGATGGGTTGAAGAAAAAAATCTTCTTGAAATCTTAAGAGAGCTGCTGACAGTCCAAGTTGAAATTATTAGATGGACTAAGTGTCTGACTCAGTGAAAGGCAGCTTCCTATGTATGCGTGGGCCTTGTGAGATCAACACTTTCCAGCTCATACTGAGCTGGCATTCCCCCTCCCTAAGCACTGCACTTTTATCATGCTTAACATGGGAGGGGGACATCTAAGGGGATTTGAAGTGGTAATGGCCCATGAAGCATATGGCAATGTCCTGCCATCTCAAAAGCTGTACGTGTGGGCCTACAGACTGTCAGGATGTGATACACTACAGATAATATCCGTGATAAATTATTCACTTAACCAAAAATTGTACATCAAACCTCAGCAGCTGGTAAAAGTTGGAGGCTTGCCCAGTACATTAAGGGAAGTTTGCTTCCTCAAAGCTTGACTGTTCTTTGGGGGATTCTGAATTATGCATGTTACCCTGAAAGCAAATGCTGTACATACGCGTTCAAAGTTATTATTAACCTCATCAAGCAGGAAAGGGATGGAGAAAGCAGCTGGTATTCAGCTAACGAATTGAGGATGAGGGGAATTTTTTTTCAAAGGATTTACTGATAAAGGGCATGGGCATCCATTCTTGACATCTTGGTGGCAAAGCCAACCAGGACAAGATCTCAGCTGCTGCATCTGTTCAGGGTGGGAATGACGGCATACACGCTCTCTGTTCTTTCCCTCTGTTATCAGACACCTGCCTCTAGTAAATCATTGACCTCTTTTCTCTCTATTTCATCTTGCAGGAGGGGACTTCAAACATTTAAAAATGTTTGTTAATGGATGGTGCAGTTCCTTTTTTTTTTTTTTTTGGCTTTGAGATTCCTTCCCAGGTCACAAATCTGGGTCCTCTGTAACCCCAGGTTACCAATCTCAGGATTCAGTGATAACCAAAGATTTTCCTCCCACTGCTAGTGTTCAGTTAGCGTGCTGAAATTTGGTAGACTATATTATTGCTAATTTCTGCTGTAGCATAGAGTGCCCTAAGCACGGCTCACTCCAACTCTGTGATTCTACCTGCTAGGCTGTATCGCATCAGGCGCAGCCAACATAGCCAGTTTTGAGAGCTGCAGTTCAATGATGGAGCTTGAGTAACAGGAACTCAGGTAACAAGGGTAAGACCAACACATGTTTTATGTGGGTGTGGTAGATGAAAGAGCTGAAGGGGAGCTTGTGTCTGTTGGGTTAAACCTCCCAGGCCCTGGAGAGTCTTTTGAGAGAGGTTGGGTTAAGTCTGCTGTGTCTGTTTAGGTAAGGCTGCTTGTTTGTGTGAGCTGGGAGAAGGCATGCTTGTGTGCTCATTAGGGCTCAATTATTCTATTATGTTTTGGTGAGCTTGTGTCTGTTAGGCAAAGGCTGGTTGCTTCTGTGAGCTGAGTGGTGGCTTGGTTGTGTGCCTCATTGTTTTTTGTCTGTAGGCCATGAAGAAGTGACTCAGAGATTTGGTTGGAGGAGGAGCTAGCAGCCATTAGCTGAAAGGGGTTTTCTTTTAGAAAGCAGTCTCTGTTGAATCTTTAATCTGCCATAAATACGGGGGGGGGGCATGGCAATGAGTATGGCCACTTAAGATCTAGGTTCTGTCTAGTAATCGCATTTTTAAAATGTTTTCAATCACATCTTAGTGCTCTAATAATTTTCCCAGAGGGAAGCTAGGAATGAGAAGATCTGCAGAGTGTAACCCAAAATCAGAAACAGCTGAATCAAGAATGGATGGATTTACAACAGAGAATCCAGCCTCAAGGGAGAGAGGCAGAGCTGTCAAACATGGCAAGTAACCCACCAAAAAACAACAACATAGTGAAAAAAGTGGCATGCAGCTTTCCAGGAATGAAAGTATGATTTCAGTGCTACAGCAGCTGAGGGCAGAATTAAAAGGAGATATAACTCAGGCAATCGATCCATTGAAACAACAGGTATCCAAGCTAATGAGGGCAGGGGTTGAAAACAGCTTCAGAATAGCAAGATCTCAGCTTAGATGTGATAAAATGCATCATTGTTTGATCCACTTGCGAATTGCAAGCCACTTGGGCTTCACCTCTAACCCACATGACCACAGCTTGGCTGAGGGGAAACAATGAATTGCCATCTGGCTGTCATTTCACAACCATAGATAAAGATGAAGCCTTTGCTCATCCATACCTCCAGAGTAAGTATGCTGGTAATAGGATCGTGGCCAAAGACTCCTTTGTTAAAATCCAGCCAGCATTCACTTAACTCTCTAGCCCTATTAATGACATGAACCTATTTTTCTCTCTTAGTCTTCAGTGTAAGTTCTACTAAGTTCACCTCAGAACAGCAGGGATAGAAATATTAGTTTATTAGAAGCTATAATTTATTGCCTGCCCACATTCTGCCACCCTCTGCTTCACCTCAATGAATTTTTATTTTGGACTGAAAATGAGATGTCAATAGTATTTACCTCCTATTGACTTCATTCTTAAGTGGAGGGAGAGAAGCACACTGAACTATTATTGACCTCTCAAACACAGTTCTAATCACAACAGTCTATCAAAAGGATCAAGGAGTCATCTCCCTGGGCCTCTGATTGCTTTGCAGCAGCCTCAGGCTAAAGCAGTGAAGCACACACACACACACCGCACACATAAACACACTGATATGCACACACTTCCTTGTAGAATTCATAAAATCGTCCAGTTGAAAGAGGACCATAATCCATTGAGCCCAGCTCCTCGCTCAGTGCAGGAAATCCAGCTACAACAGCTAAGTACAGCCTCTTTTTGAAAGTATCCAGAGAAAGAAATCCTGCTACCTCTCTAGGCAATGGGTTCCATTGCCAAGCTCACTGTCAAGAAATTCCCTTTAATGTTGAATTGAAATCTACCATCCTGTTGTTACCCCAAAACGTGGATGACTCAGAGGTCCACCCGCCACGCCAGTGCCTCTGTGAAACAGTGGGGAATATTAGCTCAAAGGGGAGACCTGCGAGAGGAGGGTAACCTAGCAGGATCTTTTACACCTGATTGATGGGAATCGGGATAGCTCCTTAATGGCTGGGCAGGTGAGGAAACAAAGGAAAAATGTGGTGGGAAGAGGGAGCAAGTAGAAGACAATCAGAGGCAGTTTCGGGTGCTATTGTTTCTAAAGGTTGAATCATTGAGGGACGTTTGCAAATCTTTTACCACTGGAGCTTCTCTGACTATTACCTGGCCATGCCCTGAGGCCTCATCTGACCTACTTTTGCACGTGTTCATCCAGTCCTTTTTCACCAGCATAGCTTTACAGTCATGTTGGTGTATAATTTATAGTCTATGCCAACTTAGTGATATTCGCCAATTATATTATATGATGGAGTGGGGGTGTATGGCCTGGTAACATAAATTAAAGCCACTAGACCAGTGGTTCTCAACCTGTGGGTCCCCAGATGTTTGTAAACTTCAGCTCCCAGAAGCCCCAGCCACTATGGTCAATGCTCAGGGCTTCCGGGAGCTGAAGTCCAAAAACATCTGGGGACCCACAGGTTGAGACCACTGCACTAGACCATTAGCAGTTGGGGCCAATTTAGTTTTTTCCTCCTCCACCTCAGAAACTTTTAAAGTTTATTTGGGAAGGATGTGTGAGCTGAAGGGTTTGGGGTGACAAAAAAGGAGTTGGGGCCACATACAGCCAGAAGAACACACTTTCTTTACCCCTGCATTCAAATAACAGCTTCTCTTCTGGCCAATGAATGGAACCATGGTAGCTTGAGATATAATAGGTGTTCTTCTTGGCAGAGACAGGAGGGGAACATCGACTGTAGGTTGTTCTCCTCTGATCAATGTAAGGGACAGGTTGTTCTTCCCCTTGTCATTATGTTCTCCCCAAGAGGTAAAGTGAGCAGCTTCTCTGTATGCTTTAGTTTCCCAGCTAAGGTTGACAGCAGAATGTTCCACTATTCAGGTCTTTACCACTTCTAGCTGATTTCCATTCCAGAATAATTGTAAGTCAACCAGTTCCACACAGCACGGGGAAGGCATTCAAGGAGCGAACAGAACTGCAACCAATTTTTGCTGAAAGCAAACAGACAAGTATGTGGGGCTTCTTGCTTGGGCTAAATAGGAAGGAACATTGGGGAAAGGAAAAACAGATTTGATGACCAGAGAAACCTACCTCTCTTTCCCTCACTGAAGTCATACTTGTGCATATGATTACTTTCTTGACAATATTTTCATGGGCTAGCTGCCTGATCTAGTTTTTTTAAAAAAAAAATCCTTTTTCCTTACTCCACTGGCTGTAGGTGAAGGTAGTCAATTTGAGGTGTTCCTCCCACCCTCCCTCTCTCTTCTGGATCACTTAAATTTAGGGAAGTGGTTCCACATTGCTTCTCATTCAGCAGATGTTCTTGGCGTGATTCCCAGCTTGATATCCCTGCAGAATATTGTTAGTGAAAAGCCTAAAGTAATCATTTGATGCTCACACTTAGTCTGTTTAATTTAACACTTCTCTGCAGGCAGTCTAACAGGATGGTGGTAGGCTGAGAGCAGTAAAAGTTCGGCCTCCAAGGAACTGCAAATGTGGTACAAAAGATGGGGCTGGAATCCGTATCCACATGGCTTGGTGCTCTGGAAACCCAAGAGAATCATCTCTTTAAAACACCAAATGGCAGAGAGGGTGAGAATCCACAGCTCAGGGGCAGGACCTGTGATTTCCACGTATAAATCTGCTCATTTCATTCCCCTGCATCTCATAGGAGCCAAGAAACCTTCTGCCACATCAAGCTTGAATTCTATTGTTAATAGAACCAGAGTAGAACCAGTAAATCCATGGGATTTACCTTTGTATTAACTCACCATTCAGCCACTGATTTCATGGGTCTACTCGAGTTGGGATAAGCCAAGAAAATCCTCCCCGGTTATTTTTTACCTCTGCAGCAAGCTTTTGTGACTGTCCTCCTTACAAGTCCTGGCTGTTTGTTTGTCTCTCTCTTTAGGGATTTCCCCCTTCTTCTGTTTCTTGCATATGCCTCTTCTAAACCTCAGCTCATCTGAAGGTTCTTTATACATCCACCCTGTTATTTTGAAAAAGTACCCCGCTTTTCTTCCTCATTGGAATTATATGCAACTGTGCTTTATCTCACCGTTCAGAAATTCATATTCATTGTCTACCTTCTCTTTGAGCATTTCTGACCATGGGATCTCACCTAGCATTTCCCTAGGCTTATAAAACTAGAATCATAGAATCTTAGGGCCTTTCCGCACCACACTGTTATAGTGCTATTGTTCCACTTTCATCCTCCTATGGGTTTGCAGTTTAGGGAGGGACCTTTAGAATTCTTAGCCAGAGGGCTCTGTGGCCTCAGGAAACTACAAATCCCGCATAGGTTTATGTCTTCACTTGTTATTTGAATTCACTTTTTAAATAACTGTTATTCATTGACCAGATCCAAGATGGGTTAGGCTAGACATTTGAAATTATATGCACAACATCAATCTTTTGCAGTGTGTGGGAGGTAGTTGGCAGAGAGCACCTTTTCTTTGCACATGGTAGGTGGTGGAGCTATCATTCATAAAATGTGCACTTGT
Organism: Iguana delicatissima; assembly: GCA_948472985.1. Classification (NCBI taxonomy): domain Eukaryota; kingdom Metazoa; phylum Chordata; class Lepidosauria; order Squamata; family Iguanidae; genus Iguana; species Iguana delicatissima. The sequence continues at coordinate 1,001,100 of CAOKZL010000404.1, forward strand.
CATTCAGCACAACTTCCTGCCATTTTATGGACACTTAACGTCGACATGATCAAAATATTGATTGAAAAGTTTGCTGGGCTTCCATCTGTATCCTTTCAGATCTATCTAATCTGGGCTCTCTCCAGGCGCCGTTCTGTGTCACTTGCCAGACAGGAAAATGATATATTATCTCTCTGAGCAACAGGATGGGGGCCCCGGTTAAGATTAGCACTTCAATTAGTTGCTGATAGTATTCCATTAGAAAAATCACTTTTTGAAGAGCTGTAAACAAGAATATTGTACTTTAGTTTTTCAGATTTAATTACTTCCATCAGGTCCTATAAACAAGCTCATTAAGTCTTAGTGGCTTGCTAGCCGGGAGAGATAATAGAGTATTATCGCAGTTGTTCCGATTGCCCCGAGGCTATTAGGCATGTTATTGCCCCAAGGCTATGAGGCACGGACAACAGTCTTCTCCTTCTCCCACTGCAGCTCACAGTACTCAGTGCATTGAAAGGTGGAAGAGTATGTTTAGAGATGTCATGTGAAGACAGAACAAGCTTGTTTTCTGCTGGTCCAGAGACGAGGACACGAAGCAATGGGTTCAAACTACAGGAAAAGAGATTTCACCTAAACATCACAAAGAACTTCCTGACAGTAAGTACCATTCAACAGTGGGATAGGCTGCCTCAGAGTGTGGTGGAGTCTCCTCCTTCTTTGGAGGTTTTTAAGCAGAGGGTGGATGGTCATTTGCCAGGGGTGCTTTGAGTGTGTGTTTCCACACGGCAGGAGGTTGGACTTGACAGCCATTGTGGTCTCTTCCAACTCTATGATTCTATTTAGACCAGGATTGGGCCCATGGGATGCATATGATCCCAGGGATGTTTCTGAGCCCCCTCTCAAGCCCACAGTACCACCTCAGGTTTTTGTTTGCTAAAAATGCCTGTCACGCCTAGGAAGCAATTTTATCATCACACCCTCCTACTTCAACATCATGTGCTTCGAGATTCCCAGCCATTCTACCCCCTACAGAGTGTAAATTGGAGAGCATGGGAAGGTAAGCAGCCCGGGGGAGCAGCCATTCCAACAACAGTGGGTAGAGAGAGATACAAAATGGAGTGACACCAGTGTCAGCAGAGGAGAAGGGAAAGTCATTAGGTTTCCCCCAAACTGCCCCAGTCTGTATAGTCTTTGCAGTAGGTGCCCTGGTTTGAAAATGCTGTTGTTTAATGGCAGGTTGGTGAGAGAGAACGCAAGGGAAATCATTCCTCCTTGCAACACACATTTGTGCAGTTAAGTTCTACTGGCTCCCATTGTATGCCCATGGCACCTTCTTAGGAAATGTGTATAACTTTGGTACCCTCTAGACTGAACAAGCTAATCCTCGGTGGCATACGCAGTTCTTTAAGAAAAGGAAAGAAAAAAGGGTGGAAACGACAACATGCTCTGTCTTCTGCCGTCTGCCTGCTGGTCCAGAAGATAGTGGAAGAACCACCAGGCGTCTCTAGTCCACTGCTAGGACTGTACTGTTGTGGCAGGTATGTTAAAGAATGTTAAGGATGAGATGGACCTTTCTGCACTACACTGTTATAGTGCTATTATTCCACTTTCAAAATCCTGTGGAATTCTGGGGTTTGTAGTTTCCTGAGGCCAAAGGGCTCTTTCACTGAGAATTCTAAATGTCCCTCCCTAAACTGCAAACCCAGGATTCCACAGGATGTTGAAAGTGGAATAATAGCACTATAATAGTGTAATGCGGAAAGGCCCATAGCTGATCTCGAGGAAAGACCAGGATCATGGGAAATAACTAAAATTCCCCATCATTATGACAGAATTTCACAACATCTAGACTTTATTGCCAAAGGGTTAATGATAAACTCCTATTTATGTCCCCTTCATGCCTAATTAGTTTTTTGTTGTAACAAGATAAAAGAGGGGCTGTATTGGTCGTCTGTCTTTTTCTTTTCTTTTCCATACGCTGAATTGAATTCATGAAAAAGTGAGATGGTTGAGAGACATAGAGCGGTGCAGGAGGCATTAACAGACTTGAGAATAAAATCCAGACAGATTCAAATTGATTTCACTGCCAGGAGAAAATTGAGTGCACAGGGAATTAGATTTATGTACTGTCAAGTATAACTGCATGGCGGTATCCATACAGAAAGCTGTTAAAATGGTAATCGTTAGAGAGGTATGAAAATTGTGTGTGAATAGAGCAATGAACCGTCCCAGGGAAGTGGGCTTCTTTGGAATGGACCTTACAAGACAGTGTTATCATTATTAATAATGTATTACAGTGCAAACACTGGGCATTATGGATGTAATTTAATCACAGCATCTAAATGTATAAACAACAAGAATTTTAGTAACCGTTATGTGTGTGAGGACGAGAATGTATACAACCCTGAGCTCTGAAAACGAAGGAACAGAGATGTGTACTTCCTAACAGCATTTAAAAACAGGTGGTCAGCTAGCCTTAGCTTTCTGGAAATTATAAAAAGCATATTTGGTTTGGGAGTTATAGACAGCACTGTCAGTTTTGCTTTATCCCGTGTGCAAATGCTTTTAATCTAAAGGTCTTTTGTCTCGTTAATTAAAGAAATTTAAACATACATTTATAAGTTTGTATTTTGGAAAAAGCAAACTTTTTTTTTCAGCTAGAATTTTTTCTCTTTAAAAAAAAATTAAAAATGTGGGAAGCAATGGCAGCTGATGTCTTTGATGATGGTGGGTGCTGAATCTTCTTCAAGTTTTAGTCTGAAGTTATCCAAGGTGCTCAACCTATTTTGGGGGATAAGGTTCAGCAATTTTGGAGAGCTCCTTCAAAATTCGGACGAAAAGCCAAAACAGATTCACTGGACCATTGACATGGAAGATGCCACTATCTCAAGGCCACTTACAATAAAGTCAGTTTAAAGCATGAAATAATTATAATAATTAGTTGATTTAACTCATAGGTGAAATGTACTTGAATTTAGTTAGTTAATTAAACTGAGAGCTTGGCTAAGATTCCCCCAAACCTGTTACCCTTTACAGAAGAGTTGAATAGTCCACAAGAGTAGTTTTATACTGTCGATCGCAGCTGGATGGAAATGAGCCACATAAGGATTCCAACTTGTTTTAGCATTTCATTTTGTATAAGCAGATGTTTTGGGGCACTGCGGACAGACTTTGACTTAATATGCCCCCTTAATAATGCTCAGTAGAGAAAAAAAAGGCTTTCATTAAGAAAATCATTAGCAGCGAACACTGGAAGCTTTTTACAACCCTCTCTAAAAGCAATTTGGTGGGGGATGAAGCGAACTGCTCAGATTGTTGTAAAACTGAATTGTGGGTTTTTTTGAGGATTCTAGGTTAAAGGAAAAAAGGCAGAAAAGATCAAAGGAAGAGATGACCAAAATAAACAGAGAAATGGAGAGGCTTGACGATGGAAGGCCAGAAGAAAAGAAGATGATAGACTGATTGATTGACTGATTGAAATATCTCTTAATCACCCTAATATCTGAGCATCCGGGGGTATCCAGGCAATCGATGAAACTTGAAAACAAGCATAAAACAATCCAACATAATCAAAAGAAGCAAACAGCAAAAGGGAGTATGCAAAACAGCAGAAGACAAAACTCTCTGTCCACAAACCATGCCATCTTCTTTGGGCCTGCAAAGTTTGCATCAGCATCCAAATTTTAAAATGATGGCGAACTATTAGCAAAAGTCAGCCCTCCAAGGGGCAGACATGGTAGAGCTCTCTACAAAGTTTTGGAAAACAAGATGCCACCCCAGTTGGAATTTAGTATGAAAATTCTGAGTTGTACTAGAGCTCTTTGGATAACAAGCAGGATATAAACATTGGTTTTCTTTCAGCCTCCCCTCATTTCTGATATGATCTGTTTCTTTCATGCTTCCCAGTCATTTGCAACTGGGATGGAAAACAGCAAGGCCTCTTAAAGCCTTCTTTGATTCCCTTTTGTTTCACCAATGCTTTGATTTCCTCTAACAGGAAATAGTTAAAGGTGCAAAACTGTCTGCCTGGTTCCTTGCTTTTAAAAGTTACAAGCAAGACGCAAAGGAAAATTATACACTTGCTGCTTGGCTTTATTCATTTAATATTTACTTATTAATTACATTTATATCCTGCCTTTCTTTCAATAAACTCCAAGTAGCCTGCATGGCTCTCTTGATTCCCACTTTAAGAATTCTGGGAGGTAGGTTCAAACTGAAAGAAAGGGTCACCAAAGCATTTCATGGCTCAGCAACAATTTGAACTTGGGCCTCCACAATCCCAGTGCAACACTCCAACTGCTACCTCACTGCAGCTATGCTTGAAAAGACTCAACTGCCTCACTTCTCCTCCTTCATGTCAACCGCTGTGTGGTTCTGTTTGGATGCCTGAGCAGGACAAGAGACAAGTAAGCAGGCTGAATGGAAGTCACATTTATTAAATGTGATGAGTATGTTTGTGCAAGAAGGTAGCAATCTATAGAAACCAGTGATGGAACAGGTGCCTAGTTGGTTGTTTGAGATTTAAAAGGTGTGGACTGGTGATGAAACATCCCAAGATGCTTCTCTTTCAAGATAGAGAAGTCTTCCCATATAACATACATCGGGGCTACTTAACCCCAACTAGGGGAGGCCAGTTTATTCCCAAAGAAGAATGGACACATTTTCACATCAAGGATGATGTTGCCTCGAGAGCTGTCTGTTGGACACAATGTACTAGCAGTGAGTTGGGTTAAAGCCAGTGATTTCTGAGGCTGGACCAAAAGTAAGTACGTCAACTCAGTAGCATATAGGGCTGCAAAGTAGCATATTGAGATGCAAAGTGTAAAAACATCACATCATTACAGAAGAATTTATCATACCCACTGCTGTGGATATGGTCACCGCTCTTATTGGCCAATCTATGGGAAGACCGCTTTCAAAGGTACCTTTATCCAACAACCACATCAGTTCTGGGTTCCAACATATGGCTGAAGACCTCAACAATCAGCTTATTGAAAATTGTTTTAACTGAAAATTGAAAAAAAAAATGAAAAGGAAGAAATTTGGGTTCCAACTAGATGAGGCCATAGACAGCAATAAGGATGCTCAATTGATATGCTACATACAAAATTGTAGAAGACCTGTTTCGCAGAAGTATTACTGCTGGTGTAGAGGCACAAGATTTGTTTGTGATCACTGAGACTTCTATGTGTGGAATGTGTTGAAAGTGGTGAACTTTATAAAAACTTTATAAAAACTCAGCCACAGAAGGCAAACTTTAAAAAAAAAACTGTGTAGGGATCTGAGCATACATCTTTGTTGTGTTATTGCAGCTCATAATAGCTCTCCTGTGTCAATCTACTGTCCCATGTGTTCAAATTACAATAGGAACTCTGCCTTTATCTCAAAAAAGATGAAGAACATGAGTGTGAGGAAAACTTCTTGGCTACTGATATATATATATGTGGTTGGTTTTTTTGGTCAAAATTAGCAACCCTGTGCAATCTCTTCAAAAAATGGAATGCATTGAATCTGTCACTGCAGGGAAGCAACACGCACATTCTGAAACTCACAGAGAAGGTTTTGAACTTCAGAAAAAAGTTACTACCATGGAGAAGAAACTTAAGGGGAAACGGTTGCAAAGACCATTTCCCTCCTCTGCAGCTGTTTTTTATATCCAGTGAAGCTTATTTGACCTATGAACCTAAATCTCATTTTGACGAACACCTAACACAGCTCAGTGACTGATCTGAAAAATACTTTCCAGAAGATATGGAAAAGTTTACACAGATCCAAGATCAAGTCCCATCTGGATTTACCTCTGCAGGAGAAAAAAATCTTATTAAGCTGTCTTGTACATGGCTTTAAAAACAAAATTTCACACCGTGGAACTAACTGGGTTTTGGATATCAGTAAAAGATGAATATCTACTGCTCAGTGTTAAAGCTCAGTGAATCCTAAATCCTTTCATGATATCCTGTCTTTATGATGCTGGGTTTTTGGCAGTTGCTGTGATAAACAACTACCACATGAAAATCAACATGGAGCAGGAAATGAGGGTTGGTGGTGTCCAACTGAGTTGATGCGCTTACTTTTGGTCCAGCCTCAGAAATCACTGGCTTTAACCCAACTCACTGTTAGTACATCCCATTAGTAGGTTTGTTGCTGTGTGTCTTCCAGTCTTTTCCAACTTATGTCAACCTATCACAGGGTTTCCTTGCCAAGATTTGTTCAGAAGGGGTTTGCTTTTACATTCCTCTGAGGCTGAGAGTGTATGACCTCATCAAGGTCACCCAGTGAGTTTCCATAGCTTAGCAAGGATTTGAACTCTGGTCTCTAGAGTTGGAGTCCAACACTCAAAACTACTACACCACATTGGTCTCCTCCTGTTAGTAAGTAATTGTGATTATTTAAGAATGAAATAAAAAAAAAATTCTTTCAAATTTATGTGAATCATTTGTTCAAACATTTGTTGTCAGCATATAACCGCTTATTAGTTTGTTTGGACTGAACTACTTAATAAATGGCACTATTAGGTAGTTCTTTTGGCCTAAGGGAACTGTGAAAAAAATCACTGGGACCCTAAGGGATCTATGAACTCGTGAAGTTTGGGAACCTCTGTCCTAATCTATAATCATTTGTAAAGATGTCTCAGCCCAGTAAACATGCACATATGTCTACTCCTCCGTCCAGAAGCAAAAACATGGCCTTTAAGGCTACAACTATAAATAGGCATCAAATGAACCAATTTGTTTCCTCCCCTGATGTGATTGTGTTTGGGCTCTTCCTTCCACTTGCTAGAGGAAAGGTTAATGACTAACAGATTCTCAGTGAAACAAGGCCCTGATTTAACCCCAGTGGTGTCTCCATCTTTGATTGTTGTTGGCCTTTCTTGAGTTGAAGGTTAACAGCTGCCTTCCATGTGTTAATCTAAATGCAAGAACACTCTGGTGGGCTGTTGTACTTCTCATTGGCTAAAAAGAAATCATTGATTTGGTTCTCCGCTAGTCTGGGGCAGCTGGTAGATCTGCCACAGCAAAGTCAGAAAATCCATTCTGGATTTTTGCCAATGTTCTTGTAGCTGCTCTGAGTTGAACAGGAGCTTTGCTGCGGCCAAAATAACCTCCATCACTGGCAAAGTTTCCATTCAACTCAGAGCACCTACAAGAGGAGTAACAGTAACATCAAGGGTGGATTTGGCACCTCCATGGATGTGGGTCTACCAGCCACCTCTCTTTAGCCCATGAATGTCAGTAGGCCATGGTAAGTGAACACTGAGAGAATGTTTAGCTAAACTTTAGAACAGCAGCTTCCAAACTTTGGTCCTACAGCTGTTTTGGATTTCCAGAAGCCCCAGCCAGCTTGGCCAACATACAGGAATTCTGGAGGCTGAAGCCCAAAAGATCTGGAAGACCAAAGTTTGAAAAACATTGCTTTAGAAGAACCAAACAAGAGGTATCCCGCACTGGAACAGATCTCAGAATATGATGGGCTTCACTGAATGTACTGAGGAGCTCAGGGCAATCCAGCTATAACATGTCACTTCATTGATCACTACGGTTGATTTAGCTGATCTGGTTGACAAGGTGGGTGTTCCCTCCATCTCTTATTGCTCCACATATCTCCTTCCGGAAGCTACATGCTCACTGGAAAAGGGCAACCATCTCAGATAGGAATGTACAGTTCTTCGGTCAAGGGTAAATGATAGCTTCATTCCCCCTGCTAGATCCTCCAAACAAACTGGATGTATTTAAGCAGAGCCTGGACAGGTAGCAGGCAAGGATCCTATCCTGCAGATACTGTTTTCACAAGCAGGTGAAGAACATGACATCCAAGGCATCCCAAGTCTTAAGTTCTGTGACACAACTGACCTCACAATCTTATGCATGCCTGTTCGGAGGTAAGTCTCACTGTGTTCAGAGAAGATTAAGATAAGTTTACATAGAATTGCATATTTTTTCTAGCAAAAAAAAAGTATGTTAATACAAATCTAATATAGACTTAAATGTCTTCTTGACAAGAAAGCAAATGCCAGACATGCTGCTTCAAGCTCCTTTCATTATTGCCAGGTAAATAATCAGACGAACTGAAGAAATATCCTAGAAAGAGTGACGGAAAGATAAATCCATCACAGTTACATCTGCCGTGCAGCTTGGGAAAGTTACTTTTTTAAATATATATATATATATATATATATAACTCCCAGAGTCTCCTGTGGATTTGTTCTGTTGTTTGTGGTATTTGGGATTCTGTGGTCCCAAACCTAATTTTTCCGAACTGTGCAGGACAACTCTGCAGACTTCATTGGTTCAAGAAGATATGGCAGTTCTGACAGCAAAATACTCATGCTCTCCCAACTCTTTTTTGGAAATTTCATTCAGTTCTCCTTAATTTATTTATTTTTTTCCTTTTAGAGAAAACATGCCTCCTGCTTCAGACACAGCAAGAATGATATCTCCTCATTACCAGCTGGCTGGTGCCTGGAATGTTATTTTTCTACCAGTCGCTAAATAAGTTAATCATCTCTCCAACCAGGAAATTGGCAGATGCCTTTGAGGCTTTGTTAACATCACCTTTAATCCTGCTTTACCCCTACCTTCTAATCCTCCTTAAGACATTATGAAGCAGTGAAGTACCCTATAATCAGTTTTTAAGTTTAGACACAATATCCCCACTCGTGCTGGTTGCCCAGAGCAACAGTGTGGGAAATGAATCATGCTCGCAACGAGATTGGATTACTTGCCTTGTTTATTCATTCTCATATTGCTCCACCAAGAGCGGGAGTTCAGATCCCCACATCACCAACAGAGAAGGTGAGGCAGAATGCTTGGGGTGTTTACAGGATCATCTCAAACAGCCTTAAAAATTTGATCCATAAGAGTGCAGAAGTCTCGGCCTCTATCCCCACTCAGATTCAAAAGTTAGTCCTAAAACTCAGGGATGGGAACCTGTGGCTCTCCAGAAGTTTCCAATTCTGGTTGCTCTCAACTTAACTGCCACCCCACCTCCTTTTTCCGGTTAAAGTTGGCTCCCAGACTTGAGACTTGACTTGAATTAGCTCTCCAGGACTTAAGCTTCAACTTGAGGCTCGAAGGTAGGGATCTCAGATTTGAGACTTGGAGTAAAAGACTTAAATACCGGTACGTCACTGGCTCTAAAGCAGAGATGGGCAAAGTGAACCTCTTTTTAGCCCTTCACCTTTTCTGGATTGGCCACCAACAAAAGAGTGTATTGCCTCACCTGGCAGCTTCCAATTCACCTTTTAACTAGGCTGCAAGGCTGTTTAACATAAAAAAAAAATATACCAGTGCAGTTTCTTGTAAGCCTCGCTAAGTTCCACAGGATTTATTCTCAGGTGAGCATTTCTGGGACTGTGACCCGAAACTTTATCTTAACTCACTCTTCAATGAAGTGACTATTTCATTCTATTCTAGCTGCTACCAAACGATTGGTGACCAACTTTTCATGAACTCTGTTGCATCCTTTATATAATTAAACAAAACAAAAACCCACACAGACATACACAAGTTTATTGGATGAATATTTAATGCCCCCAAAGAAAACTTACTTAGCTTGTGCATAAATTTGACATTCTTGAATTTGGAGTTAAGTATACCACCGTTCTCAGGTTAGCCTATAGATGGCATTGTGGGAACATCTTTCCAGCATCACAACAGATTGCTTCAAAATAATGGGGAAATTGAGCTTTTAGTGTCCTGATTCCCTTGCATTATGCTCTCTCCCAAAATAATTTTCTTGGCCTATTTCTTTTCCTCCCCTCCCTCCCTCTCTTCTCTTCTCTTTATTTTGTCCCTGAGAAATTATTTATCAACAGAGACCGTAGGCATGCAAAAGGCATCCCCTGGAGAACACATTTGTTTATCAGAGGCGTTTTAAGATAGTGACGTAGGTAAAATGAAATAATGGCCTCTGTCAGAATAATGTTTTTACAGAGCAAACAGCAGGCTTGAACAAACTTTGCAAAGAGATCTGTCAAAAGCAATTGCTACCAATAGGGCGCTTGAGTATACAAAAGCAGTGGAAACTGCTGAGATGTACGCAAAAAAAGCCATGTTGCCAATAAGACAAATGCAAACATCGATAATAAGGCAATCAATTGTTGTCGTTTGTTGTTAGCTGCCATCAAGTTGACTTCGACTCATGGTGACCCTATGGATGAGAGTTCTCCAAGTTACTCTATCCTTAACTGCCCTGCTCAGGTCTTGCAGCTTCAGGGATGTGTCTTCTTTCCTTGAGTCTGTCCATCTGTAATGTGGTCTTCCTCATTTCCTACTGCCTTCCTAAGCAGTATAGTTTTTTCTAGTGAGTCAAGTCTTCTCATGATATAGCCAAAGTAGGACAGCCTCAGTTTAGTCATCTTGGCTTCTAAGGAGAGTTCAGGCTTGATTTGCTCTGGGACTCATTCATTTGTCTTTTTAACAGGCCGAGGTATCCTTAGAACTCTTCTCCAGTACCACATTTCAGATTAGCTGATCTTCTTCCTATCAGCGTTCTTCACTGTCCAACTTTCAGAACCATGTACAGAAACTGGAAATACAATGGTGTGAATAATCCTAAATTCAATATTCAATGATATATCTTTAGATCCACGAAAACCCATAGGGTGACCTTGGATGTGTTACACACTCCTAGTTCCCAGGGAAGCTCCTGATAGGTTTGCCTTATGGTCGCCATAAGTCAGAAATTACTTAAAGGCACACAACAACACAAGTATTGCATACTGGTGAGGAGCTTTTGAACATGGATTTGCCTAGTCAATTGCTCCCACAAAAGAGCGTGGACGCTATATATACTCAAAAATGCATTCATTTCCAGGCTCATATTGTGTACTGGGAGACCAAAACTGTTCTCCTCAATATGTGCACCTTTGAAAATCCCAAAAGAAAAAAAAATGTACCCATTTCTAAAATGCACACAAACAAACTTGAGTTGATGGACACATGCATCCCATCGTCTGTTCACTTGGGAAAATGTGACAAAAATACAGCTTTTTGTTTTTGGAAGGGGGAATTCCCAGAACTGGAATAGAATAGTCTATTGTTATAATACAACACAAAAAATGGGATTTTTAGAATGGCTCATCCCTCAGTGGTTCTCAACTGTGGGTCCCCAGATGTTTTTGGACTTCAGCTCCCAGAAGCCCTGAGCATTGACCATAGTGGCTGGGGCTTCTGGGAGCTGAAGTCCACAAACATCTGGGGACCCACAGGTTGAGAACCACTGCTTGAGTCCCTGCTGGCCTTAATTGCTATGAATTTGTCTAAAAGCTGTCCATTTTGGTGGCCCGCAATATACTATATGGTACCAAATTCCAGTGTAACTATTCAGTGTGTCCCAGTTCTGTGAAAAAGGTCAGATATAAATAAGCAGGAGGAGAAGTTGTTGGGAAATACTTATATTTATATGCATGAATATTCCTAGTTGATATCCAGGTTTTATGACAGATTGCATATTTGATGGGGAGGCTAGGAGAGTTCAGTAACCCTCCTGAGGGTATGCCCATAAGCATGAAGGGTGGAAGAGAACAAGGAGACCTGGTTGCACTGCCCACATTTGCTTGTATCTCCTGCTCCAGATGGCTGCAGCAAGTTCCCTTTCTACAGTGGTGACTCATTCATAGGCTAGCAGTATGCATTCTGCCCAAAGGGAGTGTGGCTCTACCAAGTTGATTCTTGCTGCAGCAAAGTTATCAAGAAATACCAGATGGGTCCCTGGCATGAGCAGCCAGGGGCCGTGCAAGTCAGGCAGAGAAGCCACAGAGAAATCCATTATAAAACAAATCAGTCAGCAGCAGGATTCTTGCTCTTCAATAGGAAAGAGGTGGAAGTGGCATCAATAGTGCACCAGCATTTAACAGCTCCTGCAAATGAAGACACTCTGACCATTTTTATGGGTCTCCTCCCTCCTTAACCCTTGCTTTTAAAAGGGCTTCAGAGGGCACCAGATCCCATCCGGTCTTGGAAGCTAAGCGGGGTCAGCCCTGGTCAGTACTTGGATGGGAGACTACCAACACAAACAAGGTGCTGTAGGCTGTATTTCAGAGGAAGGAACTGGCAAAACCACCTCTGAGCATTCCCCGCCTAAGAAGAACCCTATGAAATTCATGGGTTTGCTATAAGTTGACCAGACAGCTTGAAGACACATACACACACGCAGAGGGGGAGCTGAGCTCAGAGGAGAAGCACAGCATGCAACGGGGCAGACGCGTCGCGTCGCATGAACTGTGAACAACTCGAAATGGATGGGTATCTACAAAGCGTGAGTGCCCCAGTGCTATTTGCAGGAGGATAATCTTGTTGGCATCTTGCAGTCTCTGTGGACCCCGGGCTCATGACAATTAGAAGATTTGAAGATATTTCTCTATTGCAATTGTAACTTTGTGCCAGCAAATGGACTAACTGGGTTGGGGCTGTATGAGCACCTATGGTCTTTATTTATGACTTTTTGATGCACTGATCGCATCCATATTCTCCACCTTGACGAAACAGACAGATCAACAGCTGCTGACTTTCATCTGCCAATGATTAGTTAAGTCTGAAACCAGAATGGTCTCCCAATCAGGAAGCCCACTCCCCCAGCAATAAAAGACTTCTTAAATGTAAGACTGTCTGGGGAGGCTTGTGTGTGTGCACACACACGTTTATGACAAACTAGGAAAAGGGGCAGAGAAAATGTCTTGGAGGGTGGTAGTGGGCCGTCCCAGATGCTGTGTGCGATAAGCTTTTAGAGCAAAGGAATGCAGTAATCCCAGAATGTTTCAAAGGTGTGAAACCAAACAGACCAGCCCCAGTTCAATAATGTTTTTACAATCATGCTATTTTAGTGGGAGAAGTACCTGGTGTGATAAAGCCCTTAGTTTGACCATCACCATCTCACCCAGGTGGTAATAGTAGTGGTTTTCAACTGATCGGACAGTAGGATAGAGCCAAAATTGGCTTCATAGTCTTCCAGTAATCGACAATGTATTCCATTTCACCTGCCCCTGCCTTATTTGCCTGTATGTTTCTCCATTCTGTTTGCAGCCATTGCTTCCTTCCCATCTGGGATTCTGTCCAAAGCCATTTTACAATGCTTCCACTGTTTCCCCCATTTGAGCAGAGGATAGGACTGTTTAGTCTGCAATAGTTTAAGTGGGCTCTCGTCCAGGAAAGTCAGTCATAACAAAATGCTGACACTAAGATAAAGTCTGAAACCACCATTTATGGAAAGTATCCAGCTTTTGACAAACCACCGCTCCTCAACAGGTTTGTACGAGAAGCAATTCCCCACCCTGACATTTCCGAGGGGTGTCTTTGCTGTTGCTCTCTGAAAACTCAGCCTTGGCTTTGTCTTGTTCCTCTTCAGCTTTCTTTAAGAAAACAAACAGCTGAACCTCTTGGGACAACAGAATGCTGTGATTGCTTGCATCCTACATGTAAGTCCTGTGAGCCACACCAGGCCAACATAAAGCATGGGCCTCCAGAGGTTGTTGGAGTGACATTCTCAGCATTCCTTGCTACTGACTATACTGTCTAGAGCAGTGGTTCTCAACCTGTGGGTCCCCAGATGTTTGTGAACTTCAGCTCCCAGAAGCCCTGAGCATTGACCATATGGCTGGGGCTTCTGGGAGCTGAAGTCCACGAACATCTGAGGACCCACAGGTTGAGAACCACTGGTCTAGAGATATAGAAGATGAACAGCTGAAGGCTTGGAGTCGATGACCCTTGTGGTCTCTTCTGATTCTATGATTCTGTGCTGCTCCAGAGAGTAGGGCATGGAAGAATGGCTTCAAACTATAGGCAAAGAGAATCCACCTAAGCATTAGGAAGAACTTCATGATGGTAAGAGAAGTCTGATGGTAGAATATGCTGCCTCAAGGGAGTGTGGTGGAATCTTCTTCTTTGGAGGTTTTTAAACAGAAATTTGGATGGCAGGGGTGCTTGGATTGTGTATTCCTGCATGGTAGGGGGTTGGACTGGATGGCCCTTGTGGTTTCTTCCCACTCTATGACCCTACCCTCCCACAGTTCACAGATGGATACTGGGGCACCTCTAGCTAAGCAGCATCAGAGTGTGATAAAAATGGTGGAAGTTATTTATGATGAAGAACAAGGTAGAAGAGTTTGCAGCAGTTTGCATTTGCCTAAGCCAGTTGGGAAGGGTGAACCTCCCCTCTCCTCTCTGCCCCTGCTGAGTTAATTGAGTGCAGTTGAGAGCAAACTGACATTTGCATTTTTCAACTCAGTTTGATGCAACTGAAGGAGGCTGAGGACAACAGGGGGAAAGTCAAGGGGAAGAGAGAGCAACAAGAATATTTTAAAAGCTGCTGGGAAAAGTGGGATGCCAAATAGGACAGCTGGAGGGTATGCCCTCTGAAAAGTAGCGTACGTGGTCTCACCATAGTTATTAGTACAAGCCTGCTTTTTTCCAAAGAGAAAGAACAGTCAGGGAAAGAGTGGAGTACTGGCCATCTTGGCCATTGTGAGCCGAATGCCCGAACATAGTTTCATCAGATATGCTGAGGGCTAAAGGGAAGGGGATGCAGGTTTTTATCTGCTTCCTGACACGTTGCAGCTGCATCAACCATTTCCTTTGATATTTCTGCCTCCATTGTTCATGCTGCAGAAATGAGTTTTGGCCACAGGGGACTCCTCCAGCCCGAGTTATTCCATTATGAAGACGTACATTCTGCTGAAAACTGAAGAGAATTCTGATGAAGCCTCTACAGACTTCACGTTAAATGGGGAAGACGCCAGCTATTATTTAAGCTACGGTGTCCATACATCTCTTTTCTATCAACCACAGGTTGCGGCACAGAGGAAAACTGCAATGCAAGATGTATTACTGTAACTTGCATGGGCCTAAGTATTTGCTTCTGCTGCTTAATAAAATGCCTAGAGGATAAAATATTCATGGCATTTGGAACTTTGAGGCTTATCTTCCACTGTTAATACCCATCTGCAAAGAACAAGATCACTGATTCCCTTGTCACTGCAACACTCACAGTAGATAGCCACCAGGGATCACAGTCTGGGGACCTCTGAAAGCAAGGGAACATGAAGAAGCTCATCAAATAGTGAGTCATTGGTGGAGAGGGCATGTTGCACAGAGGCAAACAGTCCACAGTGCAATATTCCTTGTAAAAATGTGACAGTGAATATCAGCTGGAGCAAGATCTGCTTGAGTTCGAAAGGGACCCCAGAGACAGGGTCTATGGGGGGGGTTAACCCTGCCCCTCCTCTGTCAGAAACCCCTAGTAGGTATACTGTGTTGTGATGGCACAATACAAGCATCATTGTGCAGCTAGGTGTTCTTTCTTTTTATGTTCCTACAGTATGCCAGAGTGAAGCTAATTCTGGGTCAATGCGGGTGGTTTGAACAGTGGCTATTAGATCTGGCAGGTTGGTGCATCTCAGAGTGCCAGTCCAGAGAAGGTTAAGCGTGTGCCGATGGTCTTGTTAGGCTGCTTGATCCCTGATGGCTACCCAAGAATGAGTTGCACCAATTTCCATGACACAGCCAGTGTGGTATAGAGTGCCGGACTGGTACTTTAGAAATCTAGGTCCGATTCCTCACAGAGCCACGTAATGCAAATGGGTGACCTTGTTCAAGGAGCTTTCTTAGCCTGACCTACCTCAGAAGGTTGCTATGAGAACACACTGGGGGCAGGAGAGCGTGTGCATCTTCTTCATCTCTTTGAAAGGACGGCGGAATGAAATTAAATAATTATGATATTACAGGTATCCCTCAGTTCACAAAGTAGATGTGTTCCCGGGCTTTACTTCCTGAACAGAAACTTTGTTACCAGAGGTAGAAATAACATGGCAAGAATAGGAAGTGCTCAACAGAAGGCAAGAAAAGTGAGGGCCAGGCTCGGTTCCCATAAAAAGGAATCTTTGTAAAAAGAAGGTTGCCATAGGCTTTGTTAACTGAGGTCTGCCTGTATTGCTATGTTCAAGAATCTACTGTGCATTTTTATCCAGTAGTTCTCCCCTTGGCCTGATTCCAAGTTCTAGAATCTTCTGAAGTTGTTTATGTTAAGCAATGGGTCCTTGGCCCATGGATATTAAAGACTGTTTTAAAGATGAAAACATGAGAGAGAATGGGGAATTTGACAACAGTTCTTCTGGTAACAGGGACAATCCAAGACTTTGTGCTGCCTAGAGTGAATAACAAGATGGCGCCCACCTATTGCTTCTGCAAAAGCCAACTATACTAGTAGTTAAATCTTACTTCAGGACAGGTGATAGGATAACATCTCCCACATCATCTGTGGGCCTGAGCAACAGCACAGCTTACAACATGCAAGACAAATTTCTGGAACATGGGCAGCCTGAAGCCACCACCTCACTCTGCCTCCTAGTAGGGTTGGCCTGATCTGGTAGCATTTGTTTTGGCACATACGCTTCCATCTGGAGACACAGGCTCTTCTTGTAGCTCTCCACACGTCTGTCCCCTGGTAGAGATGTTAGAACAAGGCAAACTAGGAGTGGCATTGTTCAGAAAGAGTATCAGTCCACAGCAGCTGAACTGGCTAAACATGCTTGTATCCTCTGGGGTATTCGTACTGTACAAGTTGACCCAGTCCTCCTGAACAGCTTGGCTCATGACATGCCAATTGTGCTGTTACAGGCAGAAATAACTGCAGCTGAGCAGCGACTCCTCTCCCTTCACTGTGGCTCAGAAAGGAGACAAAACAATCTCGTTGAAAAAGAGATAAATCCTCATTTACAGCCACTGGTGGAGCATATCCTATTCCTTATATTCCTTCCTAGAGAAAGGTCTTCCATCCCTTGGAAAATAAAAGATATTCTCCTTACCTGATCTTGGTAGGTTAGATTTCCAGTTCTCCCCCCCCCATTTCCTGCCTTATTGTTATTGCAGAAATCAGCCAAGGGCCACATCCTACCAGGATTACTCTACTGAGGGATGCATCCATAGGAGCAGGTGTACCATTAGGCAGAGTGAAGCAACAGCTTTGGGCAGCAACCTCCAGAAAACCATGGTCATGCCTCCCTTTTGGAAGATAGAACTCTGTGTACCACACAGACTGTGCTGCCCACTGCCATTAGCCTGCTGCCCTTGGGTGTAGCAGAGATCCATATTCCATTGATAGCATTGATGTAAGATCAAGATCATAGGCCATTTCCGCAATACACTGTTATAGTGCTATTATTCCACTTTCAAGATCCTATGGAATCCTGGAGTTTGCAGTTTAGAGTAGTTTTTCATGCATTCAGGATAATCCCTAACAGCTTGCAGTGAGTTGTGTTTGTGGAAGACTGGCAAGGAGTTTTTTGTAACTGGGTTTCTCATCCATCTGTACGCATCTATCATAATATAATGTAAGTACACACACATGTGTTTTAGTGTTTCCAGGTTTTCCAAATAGCAATATGAGATCAGCAAGAGGTAGTAAACCCCTCCGGTATGATTTATTTTGATTGGACAGCGGACAAGCTGAGTGGGTGACGGAGAGAATAAAAAGAAGCCAGGAAATAGATCCGATCAGGCTGCTCTGAAGCCTACAACACATGAAAAGCGCTGATTGATAAACAGCGACAATTTTTACTGGTAGCCCTGACACGCTGCCAAAATGCTGATTTATGCTGGTAATGCTGTACTAAGAATAGATACATGACTGGATAATAATGAATGCAGATGAGATTCAACAAACAGAAACACCCTTAAATACCTTTGTGGAGATGAGTATCTCCTGAACAGATGAGAATGTATATGTAAACAGACGTTGCTATAATTTGTTCTAATGTTTTTACTTGCATTGAGGTCAAGCTGAGTGGCCTGTAGTTTCTAGGATCTTGTTTTTTGCCCTTTTTTTCTTAAGAATTTTTCATATACAAGAAAAATTTCATATGGAAGAAAAATGTAAACAAACAGCAGCATAGAAGAAGAAAAACGGAAAAGAAAAAAAAGGAATGGATAAAAATAAAAAAAAACAGAAAAGTGAAGAAAGGAAAGAACAGAAAAAGTAGAAGTGACTTCCAGTGTTCTTATATATTGTTATTGCCTCCTGCTTCCCTAGCCTTTCTCTTCTCATTTTGAGCTTTAGCTATCCTTACACTATTCCTGCAATCTTGGGCTACACTCTTGTATTCTTCCCTGGTGATTCATTCTTCCTTCCCTTCTTTATGCGTGTTCTTTTTTCCCTTGTCACTTTCTCCTTGATTTTATTGTGCAGCTACATTAGCTTTTTCAGAGTGAATGTGCAAAGAACAGCAGGCCTGACTCCAATGTAAGAACAACCCAAAGGGTGAGGCAAGACAACACGAAGTTCTACCCAAAGAAGTTGTAAGGCAAGTGTAGAGGCAAGAAGAATCCATCAGAAAGAAGGGAGAGAACTGTGAAAATGCCCCGGAGATGTCAAAAATGCTCAGAGCGAGAGAACAATGTGTTAAGGAAGAAGACAGAAGAGGCCAAGAAGATTTCTCTTCCCAGATTGGAAGTGAGAAAGCGTCAACGCAAATGGAATGAACATGCACAAAAGCTGCTACGGGAAGTCTGAGCACCATCCAAAGGAAATGAAATCAAGCCCCACCAAGAGAAGATGCCTAAGATGGTTGTATGGCTCATGATGTAGGATCACGCAGTGTGGTGAAAAGATTTATTGTGGTCAGCAGTAGGTGCCTAGGGTATACGCAGAGTGCCATCATCATAACAGAGAAATGCTGGCAAAATGGAAAAACTGGTGCTCAAACTCTGACAAAAGGCAAGACTCGCTGAGAAAAGTGAAAGGACAAAACCAACCTCTGGCTGGGAGGGCTGCCAGCAGTATGTTTCAGCCAAAAAATAAACCTCTTCAGCTCAAAGGCTGAAAATGAAAGTAAACAATTCCACCATGAAGATGGGGAATTAAATGCTTCAGCTTAGCAGAAAAGCAAGCTAGAAGAAATGTGAGTGAACACATGTGGCCTCAGTTAATAAAATGAGTAATAATAGTAATGATGATGATGACAATGATGATGATGACGATAATAATAATAATAATAATAATAATAATAATAAGTAGTAGTAGTAGTAGTAGTAGTAGTAGTAGTAGTAGTAGTGAGTTGAGAATAACATAAGCATGTCTCTTATAAAACAAGTATATACCAGGGTGAGATATTCAGACATAGTTCTGAATATATTAATGATGAAAAACACCAGCATATAATCTTGAAGGGAACGGTCATAAATGAACAGTAAATCAATCTTGGGACCTGTACAAAGAGTGCATGTAAGACAATAAATCTGCAACATATATAAAAACTGAGCATGTAAAATGACGTCGATGGAGTCTATGTACAAAATACGTTCCACAACATGAAGAAAGGTTGTAAAGAGTTGTCCCTGCAAAGATGATGCATATAACAAACCAGATGTAAACATGATAAACACAATAAGACAATTTACTCTGTTCTAAATGGACCTCACCTTTAATCCTTAGCTTGCTGTTAGTGTTTGAGCTAACCTCCTTGAAACCCATACTGTAAGGATGTGTCTTCAGAGAAATGGGGTCACTTGGGTCACTAAGTGTAAGAAATAGCTGATAAGACTCATAAAACAATTTAACACAGGATCGGCTGAAGCATCAGATGTTTATTAAAAAAAAAGAAAATACATCTCTGCAGAGCCGGGTGTCTCAGAGAGAGAAGACCCCCCACCATGGAATAGCTCACATTTTATCCCCCTGCCCGACCAGGTTTCCCTCCCCTTGGACAGGACCCAAAAGTTATAGCTGCCCCTTTACTAAACAATGCCAACTTTCTGTTATCAACTTGGTTTACTCCTTACAGCCTTCAGACTTGCGGGTGCCTCCCAAGAGTCCCAAGAGAGGAGGACACCTCATCTTTATCTATCTGGTTCTCTGCACCTGGAGATTCAAGGTCTTCTTTCACTCAGCTACCAGTTCTAAAAATTTGTTGTTTTAAAAAGCATGTTAACCCTTTAACAGAACAAAACAGTAGGCTGTTCACCTCAATGAGGGCTTTGCTGACACTGCTATCTAAAATCTTCCTTCTTAGACTTATTGTATTACTGGAGCTCAAATATAAAATATACCAAAATATATGTGTGAGCATATCTAAAATGTGTCACACTTATAAGCTAATACATATATGTTAATAATACTGCAGAAACTAAAATATATTTTATTTCTCTCACTAAGTGCTGCTAAGAAAGAAGAATAATGAGTTTCTCCACCTACTGTGGAGTGAGGGTAAGAGGAAAACAGCTGTGGCTTCACAAGAAAGTTCCACCCACATGGTTATGACAAGCGTTCCATGAAGAAACGGGCTCATAATTGTCTTAAGAGTCTTAAAATGTTTAGAGAGGGATGGAGCTATGTATGAAATGTCATACTTATGAAAGCAGGCACAGGAAGAACAGCATTAGGCATCCAGCCCTGCTCCAGAGGGTCAACAAGTCAAGAACCAGGTACAACAGGCCAAGAAAATGGCTACTTCAGTGACTCCTGAAAGGTGGGAGTCCATAAGGGACTTCTTAATCCTCACAAAAAGAGATTGTCCAGTAAAGATCAGACATCTGTTCCTCTTTGTGACCAAGGAGGACAGCTATAAGGCCTACACAGAAGGCCACCCACATGGAGGAGGTAGAGATAAGCATGAAGATGCTGAGAGGGCTATCTCCAAAAAGACAGATCTACTTCAATCTCTGAGCACAAGCAGGAAGCAGTGCAGAGTCCCTTCCACAGAGAAAAGAAGCAGGACCAATACAATGATGGAAGATAAAAGTGCTGACTTGAAGGAGATGCCTTCTGGTCAGCACATCCTGTGAAAAGAAGGCCAGTCTTGGGCCAAAGGATAAAGGAGACAACAGGAAACGCTTTACAGAGGAGCCACCATGAGCTGAGCATCCTGCGCCTGTTTCACCATGTGCAGAGCACATTTGAATTACTGAGAGGTAACAGCTTGGAGGAGGGAAACAGTTCTTTCATACAGCGCTGTCTTTTCTCTCCTCCTCCTTTGACTATTGAAACCAAAGGGATGAGCAACAGCAAGGGCCTAAGCCAAAGCCTTCATCTCCTTCCCTGTAGTTATTTCTCTGATGCATTGCCATATAGAGATGGCTCCTACATGGGTCTCCAAAGGCCGCTTGATAATGGATATTATACTTTGGCGACGATCGCAGTCAAAAGCACTTAAAATTATCAGCTTTCCTTGCTGAGTAATTTGTTATTTTAATGCTGTCAACATGCAAAAAATAGATTTATTGTTATTAATAATAGTAATTTGCCACATTTTGCTAGTTAAATTACAGTGCTGTATAGTTAGTTCGACAATAAAATGCTGGAAGGGAGCCAAAAGATCACTCATAGCATTTGGAGTGCAAAGGCAGTTGGCATCCTTCCCATTAAGGCATTAAAATTTGATTCAGAAAACATAACAGATGCAAAACAAAACACTAGCTTGCTCACAGGGATTATGTAAAAACAATTAAAACAAATTAATTACCAGTTATGTTAATGTTGTGCGGTGTACACGCAGTATGGTTACCAAAACCTATTGCTAAGATCCGCAGAAGAGCATAAAGTGAATAAGAATCCCCCAGAAGGCCTGGAAGACAGTCACGGACGACGGGATCCACAGTCATTGAGAGGAAAAGAGAAGAAGAAAAAACAGGACATAAGTGAGCGGGTGGAACTCAGCAGAAAGAACTTTTGATGGTAGGATACAGTTCTAATCTCATGTTTCTGAGCTTCAAGCTACATGTGATAGGAAGAGGTCAGTGGCCAGATTGTTCACAGTTTAAAGCAAAACCTTGAATGGAAGGTACAGGAACACATCCAGACAGAAATGTAGTACTGGGGAAAAGAGAAATCATTAAACTGTGGCCTGAATCCTGTTGTTATTCCTGAACAGAGCAGACCCCTTGAATGCATGCTCAATGTACAGGTAATCCTTTTGTTTCAAGGAGTTGCAACAGCAGGATTCAGCCCTGTGTATTTTGCTTCGTGAGGCAAGTATGAGCGCCATGGCCATTATCACCCAATAAGGGTTCTTAGACGTTCTTATCCAGTTAAATCCTGCTATGATTCTCCAGTTGTCTTTGAAAAGTGATAGTTAAAACACAAACCATATTGGAAATCGCCCTTCCTTTCTGGAACATCTCTGTATGTAAAGAGCAGCAAGACCGAAGCCAGGTGGGAAAAGAAAACGGCTCCATTGCAGACATTTCCCAGCAGTCAGCCGCCTTTCCTGGATTTCAGTGAGAATAGTCCAACTGTTCCTGAGTGGTAGATGCAGACACTGGACAGATGTTGTCGCCAAGCCAACAGCGAAATCACCAAAGGTGAGAAAGCAGAGAGAAAGGGGATGCAGAAGGAAAGGGCAAATGTTTGGAACCTTCACTGTGGAAATTTTACTAGGCTCTCCGTAAGCCTGAAAGAAAACAAGGAGGGTGAAAGTTGGCTTCCTCTGGCTCCTTGCAGCAAGAAGGCAACCACTCATTCGATGTGGCTGGCCCTGTTGACAGACCCTCCCCAACTCCCAACTCCCTCATTTCTCGAAGCCACATCTGTATAAGCGGAGAAGGGAAGGTGACCTCTGTCCCCGGAAATGTGCAGTGCCAGGGTTTATTAATCTGACACAAGATACCACAAACAGGGGCGCTGACATCTGGTTTGAGCATAACAAGAGTAGAGGCAGAATTCCATGACAGCCAACATGGCGTAGTGATTATAGTCCTGGACTGGACCTTGTTCACTCCAGATTAAAGTTCCCACTCAGCCGTGAAATTCACTGGCCGACAAAAGACCAGTTTCCGTCTCTTTCTCTTTCCCTTGCTCTGCTCAGCCTACCTAACAGTACAGTTGTGAAGATTAATTGCTTAAGGCAGTTCTCAATACTGACAATAAGTAGACCCACCGTGACCCACTCTGTATTCGAGGTTAACTGTTTAGACTTCTGGAAGGGAATCAATCGTCATTGTTATCCTCTCCACAAAGGCCTAGACTGGAAGCTTATTTATTAGGTGCTGGTGTGAATACTGTTAGGCAAGGTTGTACTTTCTAGAAAGTTGCACAATGTGATGTTCTGATAATCACAGTTGCTCAAGCGGCGTAACCACTGTGCAGTAGATGAATGTGAGGTCAAGGGACCACGTGTCCCAAAGAAGTCATAGATTATCAATATATTCATGTCCTCAGATGACTTGACCTGCACAGTGCATCCACTGATATTATTGAACATGTCAAGAGGGCAGGCAGAAAACCCACTACTCCTTTTGGCAAGGCTAGGACTGACCCAGTTCCATCTCCTTGCTTTGTCTACTTATCAGCTAGGAGACTGACACCATACCCATGTTTAACAGTAGATTCTGGTGGAATGTTATTTACTGCTCATCTTATTAATCCCATTTATATCCTGCCTTTCCTTTAAGGAGAAGAAGAGTACCTGTTTCACTTTCTCCCTCCTCACTCATTCATTGAAGTCTCACGACAATCCTGTGAGATGGATTCAACTGAAAGAAAGGTGACTGGCCCAAGAACATTCAACAAATGCCGTTGGTGATTTGAGATTTGAACCTTATCAGCCAACACTCTAATCTCCACATGACTGTGGCTCACAGGGACTGGATCACTTCAGCAGATGGGGAACTTGTGGCCCTCCAGATGTTCGGGACTTCAACTCCTAGAAGGCCGTAGACAGTATGGTTTAGTAGGAAGGGACTGAGGGAAGGCCAAACTAGAAGGCCAAAGGTATTTCAAAGGGCCACTGTACTTTAGAAATAAGATACAGCAAGTCATAAGTACAAAATCCAGATATACATTTGCTAGAGAAAAAAATGGGAACTATCTTTCATAAACATGAAGTTTTGGAGGTTTTATTCCCTCCTTTCTCCCCACCCATACACCCACACATGTACACACACCAGTCTGGGATGCTTTTGTTACGAGAAGCTGGAAGGAAAGACTACAGTTTCTGAAGACAGTAATGACACAGAGAAGACACAGCAAGGGCTCTTCGGTAATGAAAAACATACAGGGGTAAGATTGCATGCTTTTCCTTTAAACAAACTGTGAAAAATACAGACCTCTGTTGACGCACAACAGTCCCATGTATCAGCATAGGCTTGCAGCTAAGTACTATGTAAGGCAGCTTCCTCCATGCAAGTAGAGATTTACAAATCAAAATAACTATGATCCAGGTGGCTGCGATGCAATTTCTGGGGTGGCCTCAACTCGGCTTCCTTGCGCCTACTGTATTATTAAGAGCACCTGTGCTACCTCCCTTTCCGCTCTCTTTCCAAAGATCTCTTTCTCTCTAGAGCTCACCAGCCCCTTCCTGATTCTTGGCATCTCTGCCCAGTAGAGGGCACTTTTATCAAACTATTTTTGTATTCCAGGAAACCTGCACACTGTGATAAATCCCAGATGTCAGTACAAAAGGCTGGAATAATTGAGATCTTGTTCCAGCCAGCACTAGCTCGAGTGCACAAAAGCAGAAAGACCTGGCACTCTGGCAGCAGAGACAACTCCATGGGGAGGCCCTGCAGCTCAAAGCATGAGCCTTTTGCTGAAAGCTGATAATGTGGCCGTGTGAGTGGCAACAGACAAGTGGCTTGAGATTCCAAACACAAAATAAAATACACGCTGACTCAAGGGGACAGCAAGCAAGACACTCAGACGCAGTGTCTCACAACATTGGGTACATGTTCAGTTCTGCTACGTTTCAAGTCACAATGATAAGTGAGGGAAAGTTGGTGGATTCTGGGAGTTGGAGTCCAACAATGAAACTTTTCCAAGCTTCTATGGAGGTGCACATTTAACGTTCCATATCCACCCACTAGAGAACCAGCACGGTGTAATGCTTTGAGCATTGGACTACAACCTTGGAGACCAGGGTTCCATGCTGAAGCATGGAAACCCACTGGGTGACCTCAGGCATGTCACAAACTCTCAGCTCCCAGAGAACCTCATGATAAGTTGGAAATGCCAGGGTTTTTTTTTTCTCTAGTATTCCTCGGAGTGATGTAGCCTGGGGAATAGAAAACGGGGGCTGGCAGCTGAGCTGAACAGTTTCGAGTATGTTTATGTTGAGCATGCTTATAGTTGCATTGCAACAAGTTTTGTTTTCCTTACATTCAGGAGTGCTGTAGTAGTGTATTTCTGCACGGGAGAGAGTTGAACAAACATTGTTTAAACCTCAAATTCTTTCCATCATAAGGATGAATTCTCTAGCTGTAATTTGCTCCCTACCCCAAGTGTTTCCACAATGCATAGTAGATACTCTCTGGGCTACACTACCCCTGCTCATTTTTTCTGCATTCAGCCATGCGGCTGGGAGGACTTTCTGAACTGTTCACCATGGTGATATGCTTTTGACAGCAAAGGGAAGAATACAACTCATCCTGCCTGACTTTGTCAGGTTAATTTGATTCACTCCAGCTGGCTGCATTCACTGACCAAGCAACAGAACAGCAGGGGGATAATTCGGGGCGTGTGTTTTGTACATCTTTGGCAGGTGTCAAGGTGCATTCTCAAGCTTGTCACTCAACAGAGTGCCCTTTAGATAGTTTATTATTTCATGTAATTACGATTACTACATGCTGATGTGCCACCATTATGAATAGCCTCTGGCTACCTTCACTTGCTAAGATTTGATGTGGAAGGACGAGTTGTCAGCAGAAAGCACCCCAGGCTGTGAAGTTGCTGCATTGCTCCAGACAAAAGGGAGAAATGACACGCACAGATAGAGGGAAGACTAGGTCGGTGAACCCTATTAGTGTCATGGAACAGAAACTAAGACTGGGCCAATCATCCCAACCTGGGCTGTTTGAGTATTTCAGAACCCTCCTCAGTGCATAGATTCCACCTAAACATTACGAAGAGCTTTTTGACTGTAAGAACTATTCAACAGTGGAGCAGTTTGCCTCAAAGTGTGGTGTATTCTCCATCTTTGGAGGTCTTTAAACAAAGGTTGGATGGACATCTCTCAGAAGTGCTGTAGTTGTGTATTCCTGCATGGGAGAGGGTTGAACTAGGTGGACCTTGTTGCCTCTTCCAACTCTAGGATTCTATGTTTCTGCATATGAAGAGAGCAATGATAAAAGTGTCTCCCATTTACACACTTTTTCCTTTCCTTTGCTGGTGAAGAATTAGTTTCTAGTATGTTTTCTGTCTTTCCCAATAGCTAATCTTAATTATAAATAGTGAGAAATGTATACCGGAAACTACCAGTAAACAAATAACTGATTGTCACCACAGATGAAACCCTCCAAATGCTGCTGGACTGCACCTTCCATCATTCCTCACAATTTACTATCCTGTTTAGGGTTGCAGTCCTGTGCCCACCTGGAGATATAATTATCCTCCCCCTCCTCCCCACTGTATAGAGAGAGAGAGAGAGAGAGAGAGAGTGTGATCTGTTTCAGTATACAGAAAGCACGGAACAAACATTTCCATTGGATCCTTTGCAAATGGAATGTGAGCCATTAGAGGATTTGCACCCTGCTGTGCTTTGTTTCCCTTTTCCTCTATCTTACTTTTCCCCCTTTAGCCACTGTCACATCTAATCACTCTGGCTTTTGCCTGGGCTGAATGAGCATTGAAACTGAAGCAGGTTCATGAGCTTTCTTGAGCAGGTGCTGGCTTCCTGTCATGTCCGCACTGCCACAAGCAGATTAGCATAATGGCGTGATATACTGTTTGTGGTGGCAACCACAGATGGAGGCAGCAGCCTGACAACGACTGGCCTTCACCCAATTGCTGGTGCTTCTGTTGCTAGGCTTGTGGAGACATTGCTTCCTGGACCACATAAATGCCAGAAGCATACCCTTTCATGTTGTAGGCAATCACATTCTTGTAGTCTGGTCCGCCTCTTCTTCATCAGTCCTAAACAACACAAGAAGTTGCTTATACCATCAGAACATTCATTTGTCTACTACATTGTCAACTCATTCCCTGAATGAGGCTGATATTGATTTTTAAGGTGGCATTGTCCACTTTCTGTTGATATATAAATACTGAGGTATAGCTCCCACACTTGAACCATTCCCTCTTCCATATATTTCTTTCTTCTATGATATCTTTATATAAATTAGATACCAACCCTTTAGTTGTTGAAGATGGGGAAATACATGCAGACTCAAGTCTGGTCAACACTCTTGGGGAAACTATCCCCCAGATCCATCAAAATGTCCTACCCCAGTGGTTCTCAACCTGTGGGTCCCCAGATGTTTGTGGACTTCAGCTCCCAGAAGCCCCAGCCACTATGGTCAATGCTCAGGGCTTCTGGGAGCTGATGTCCAAAAACATCTGGGGACCCACAGGTTGAGAATCACTGTCCTACCCCATTGTACACTCTATTAAAATGACCCTCTTCAGATGCTGGAAATTCTGAACTCTTCTTCCCACTTTCCACCAAAGACCCTAGTCTGCTTTGCTGCCTGTATGAGCAGCATTGCCAACCCATTAATGCCCATCTGCCGTCTTGTTTGCAAAAACGCCATTCATGTCCTAACCTTTCCCCTTCTCCTATGCACCACTTTCTTTGAAATCCTTCCTGCCTTGAAAACCATCCCCTTCTCCTTCTTTTCTTTTTTTCAGACAGCCTGTCTTTCAAATTAGCACCTGAAGAGCAAAGGCTTCTCTTGACCTCAGAAGTGCTCCAACTGCAGGAAAAAGACCATAGGAGTCAACAGGGCATGGCTGTTTCTGAAGATGGCTATTACAGACACACTGAAAGATCATGAAATACACCAAGAGAGGCAGCACCAGTCACAACAGAAGATATTCCTACTGGTCTGGAAGCCTATAATCTCTATTGGTATTCTAACTTCATCAGAGCTCATCTGAGGCCTTACCATGAAAAATAGATTTTATTTAACAGCAGAGAGACTTCTGAGAAAACAAATGTACATTTGGATGTATTCTTCAAAGGCCATGCAAATTAACTGTAAAAGATGCTGGGCATAGTGTTTAACCTTTTTATTGCATTCGATAGGAGATTCCTTGCAGTCAGGGAGAATTTCATTTGGTCTGAATTTTGAAGTGAATTGATCTAATTTATTCCTACAGTAACAGGCAGATGAGAATACCATTAGGTTTTGGATTGCACACTTCTCTAAATTTTGTAATACAGTTCTGTGTTCAAACATTGCAATGGCCACAACCCTAAAAGCTGAATCCCAACATATAGGGAAAGTTGAGAACGGGGAAAAAAAAGCAACATGCATATAAGTCAATGATGTACACAAAATGTATATGTTTAGGAAAGTTGTGTATGGAAATAAAAGTTTTATAGCTGTTTTTAAAAAGTCAGGGTCTATATTCCCCCTAAATGTGTTCCCTATTATGATGCAGATTGCTGGAATATCTTAGAAAATTATCTGTGTGAGCTTGAGGATGAATTTCCATCAGTTCCTCTAATAATGGCCGGTGATTTTAATGCACACAAAGGTCCACCTACTCAAGTGATTGTTAAAGGTTTAAAAAGCCCTTCAGATGTCTGCGAAGATCTGGAAACTTGGCAATCTAAGGGCAGGAAGATTGATGATTTTGGGCTCTCCCTTTTTGCATTAATATTTGAACTGAACCTAATATTAATTAATGGCTCACAACTGGATAAATCAGAATGAAAATTTCCTTCTATAAATAATTTTGGGGGCAAGTATGTGATGATTTCCGACTCATTTAGATCAACAATGCCATCTTTTTCAGTTGATGCAATGGCTGGTAGTGATCATCAGTCACTATTTTTTTTTCTACAGTTTTTTTCTACAATTGTCCAATGTCATTAGTAGAAATTCTGGTACTCATTTAAATTTTTTTTTATAATACTTTTTATTAGCGTTTCTGTATAACATACATAAACTTACAATCACCTACAACTACAAAACAAAAATAAAACAACGATTTTCCTTATCACCCCTCGTACTATCCCTGAACAACCTACAACAAGAAGACCTCCTTATCATAATACTAATAATACTGGTACTCATTTAAATTTTGATCAGGCACTATTAATATGAAATAAGCAGATCAAATGGAATCCCTTACTACAATCTGATCTGATCTGAAACAGAAGCTCTGTTCAGAAGAACTATTACAACGAAGGCACAATCAAACCCAAGTGTCCAGTACTGAATTAGCGATACAATTATATGAACAATTAATAGATTATCTTTGACCTCTTTTTGTGGAAAAGGTACCACTGTTAAAGAACTATCAGATTAAAAGAGGTAACAAATGCTTTGATGAAGACTGCAGGAAAGTGAGCAACCAGACGGCAAAAGCAATAAGGTCTTACTGCAAAAGTGGTTCTTCTAAGATCCCCTCTGAATTTTACAAACTTCAGAGAAGGTACAAAAGATTAATCAGTAGAAAAAGTGTTGGGGAAAATGAGACTGAACCTGTCAGGATCCAATCTTCATTTAGCAAAGTCACACAGAGAAGCGGTAGAAGTTTTATCTAATGACTTGTGGCTTCAGACTGGTACTTGGAATAAACACAGACGCAGGTAGCTTTGAATAAAAGACTAAATACTTTACTAATGACTCTTCATTTACATCTGTATTGAGAGAGCCTGCTACCTGTCTAATCTAGTGAATAGGAGATTCTTCAGTTTAACTCACCATCCTCCTTGATGGGACTCAAACTCGGAGCATGCGAAGAGTTCAGGGAAAGCAGCCATTGAGAACAAAGAGAGAGAGAGATCTCTTGAGAGAGGGAGGTCTTAACTTTTATAAGACCGATGACCCAAGCAACTGTCCTGGGTCACATGATCTGAGCACCAAAGGTATTTATGATCATGCAATAAAAGACAGAGAGGCAAATGGAGAAGATCTGGCATGCAACAGAAAGGGAGGCCCTATCTGGCTATTGCCCATCTCTTCTAATAACAAGATGGAGCGGGGAGAGAGAATGCTGGTAATTTTTCCAACAAAAAGAAGGCCTATTATGAGGAACAGTGGAAGAAATTAGGCCTTGCTCTTTCGGGGGAAAAAAATCCAAACAAATTCTGGAAATGCAAGGCTGGAGGAGAGATTTATTCCTGTTCTAGAAAGCCATATTGTGAAATCCAAATGGCAAACTGTTTTAGGAAGCCCAGCCTCTCTAGTTCTCCTTTTGATACCTGTATTAATTGTAATTGGAAGCGCTGCTGGGAAAGAATTTTGGAGGACAGGACCAAGCCATTTGTTCCAAGATTAAAAAGTGGAAAAGTTCCAGGACAAGATAGGTTTCCACTAGATTGTTCTTGGATTCTTACTGCATTCTTATTTTCCTTGATTAACATCTCTAGCATTTTACCTCCTAGCTGGTCTACAGCTATTGCAGTTCCAGTTTATAAAAAGGGACCTATGAATGATCCACGCTACACACCAATTAGCCTGTTAGATGTACCAGGGTAGATTTATGCTAAGTGTCTTCTCAAAAAAATGGAATACTGACTTAGGGATCATGCTCTGTTTGCTCTGGAGAAGGGTGGGTTCCATCCAGGTCAGCCAACTCTAGAAAACTGCTTCCTGCTGAAATACATCATTGGTAAATACTTGGCTGGAATTGTAAAACATGTCTATGTGGCTTTTATTGATCTGAAAGCCTTTTGACTCTATTAATAGAGAATGCCTCTAGAGCAAACTGTAATCTATGGGCATTGATCCACAACTTCTAAAATGTGTAAGGATTCTATATTCTGGGGCATCCCTTCAAGTCAGAATTGATGATAAACATCTATCAGACTCTGTATCTGTTGCAAAGGGAGTGAGAAAGGGTGCTTACTTGCTCCACTTTTGTTTAAGCTATTCATTAATGATGTAGCAGAGTTCTTAAAAAATGACTGTTACTTTCCAGTTAAAGTGGGAAGCCAGAAATATTCAATCCTCCTTTATGCAGACAATGATGTTTTGGTTTCTTATACTCAGCTGTATTTACATAGATTGTCGAAACAGTTTAGCCTGTGCTGTAAAAATTCTGAGTTCCTTTCTATTAACTACCAAGAAACCAAACTTTTATTTGGCAAATCTAAACAAACCCTTAATTGATCATTTGATGGAAGGAAATACCTTCCTTTAAGTACCTTGGGGTAGTTTTTCAGTGGACTGGTCCATAGTCCACCCATGTTCAATCAAGTACCCTGTTAGCCACTAGAACCTTAAATGGACTATTACTGTTCTATCACACAAAAGGGGGAAGGCTGGTTCAACCTACTTTAGAACTGTGGAGGATTAGAGTTATCCCAAAACTTATTTTTGGACCAAAGCTCATTAGAAAGAGCTCAACATTAATCTTTACATACAGTTCTGGCACTTCCTGTATCTACCAAATTAGAATTTGAACTATCGATCATCAAGTAAAGGAAGTATCATATCAATAGTTCATCATTTAAACCTTTAATGGGAAATTTAAACCTCATCTATCTCAAGGTTGATAAAGATTTCTCTCCACTCACTTTTGAAAAAAGCGATAGCCAGGCAGCTCTTGTTATGGCAGGACTGATGAGACATGCTTGGATGTGATTGCTGTGAGTCTCATTTTAGATTCACTGTATCTTCACTGAACAGTTGATAGCACCTTGATACCACCTCAACTATCATAGCTCCATCCTACAGGATCTTGGGTTTATAACTAGATGAGGTCCTCAGAGTTCTGTGGTCTCTGGTTCTGTAATTCTGAAAAGTGCACCAGGTCACTTAAAAGCAGAGATAGGCAACTGCAATGGGTGTACTTCCAGGAGTAGTGATTTTCTTTCATGGGGATCTAAAGCAGCTCAGGGAGCCACCAAAATGTCCCTGGGCGTCTGCTGCACAACTCCCATCCCTGTATTCGAGCAACAGAACAGAATCAAGAGGTGTGAAAACAGAGGAAAAGGAATGTCAGTGTCTTCATGCAAGGTCAGAACTACAACAATGCCTGGGCAAATAAGAAGTTTTTTTCTTCCTAGTAGAAAAAGACATCAGTGTTGAGCAGAAGTGAGCATCCTTGCAGATGACATTCCAGAAATGGAGTACCACCAGCAGCATGCCTTGTCCTGCTATCTTCCTCCCTACTTCACCTCCTTGGCTTCTCAAAAATTTCCATAAGGATTTTGAACCAGGAAGCCTGTGGTGTTTGATTCAGAAGACATCTGATCATTACAAGCACGGCAACTTCTATTCCAGTCAGTTAATACTGTATTTGGCAACGTGAATACATCTTGTCCCCTGATGGCTTATCTCGCAAACCCTTTGTGTTGTTGGTTGGGATTCTAGATTTGTGAGGATTAAAAAGCGAGCGCCAAGCTCTGAGTCACTGAACCTGTGGTGCACACAATCCACCATAGAGAAATCAAATCGGGGGAAGGTCTAATCCCACTTCTTATTCGTTTTTATTACACAGCAGGCAGCTGAGCTGCTTAATGCTTCCCCAGCATTTGATGCTCTGAGAAACATCAGGTAAACTGCAGGCTGGTGGCTTACTCTAACTTTATTCTGAGCTCTCCCTTGGCACAACCCACATGCAAATAAAAATCCCCCTTCCCTTCTACCCATAAACCACATGGCAATGAAATGGAAGTCTCCACTGCTTTATTAATATTAGTCTACAAGATAAAGATGTAGGGGAGGGAAGGAACCTTATGAACCAGAGAATAATTATTTTTGAAAAGAGGACAGGGTGTCAAACTAACCAGAAGAACATAGCATGGCCTGATATTGTGCCTTTAACACAACTGGAGCTTAAAAACCCACAGATGAAACTAGAGAACCCAATTCAAACACTGATGATGGTAGCATTAATCTACTGCTCAGTATTTCCTTCCCCACCTCATCATAAAAAAATGAGTTTTCAAATGGGCTGGTATCTTCAGTGAACTCATTATCACGTGTTCAGCCTGAGCCATCTATTTCCGAAGTGTACTTGCCAGTCAGTAAGCAAGTAAAAAAAAAAAAATTCACCTATAGTGTGATCTTTTCCCCACTTCCAGTCTCAGTTAATCTTAGCAAGTTGCAGTTGCTGAGAAAGGACTGATACAGAACCAGTGTCAGGGCAATATCACTGCAGCCTGAATAGAGCCAGGAAAAACAAGAGAAGCTGCAAGAAGAAACAGAACTGAAGGATAAAGCAGGAGATTTGGTGAAAGAACAGGCCAGAGTCTTGTTACCCTAAGAGGTGGGGGATGTTGGGGTCCATCCACAAGGCTAGCATCCCTTTAGAATTTGGGAGAATTATATTTCAAAGGAGGCCTACAAGAGGAGGGTAATGGCAGGATCTTTTCATGTATGTAAACCACTACTAACTGTAGAGAGGATTCCCGTTAAAGTTAACAAAGTATTTTATTTGAATCGACAAACATACAAGAAATCAGACGCTCTTATGAACTATACAAGGCTATTGGAAAATGAGGCAAGAAAAGCTGGATAGAGAGAGATGGGTGGAAAGGGTGATAGTTACCAATTCTGAAGAAAGGGTCACAGCAGAATGGCTCAGATAGGGTCTGAGGGTAACAGAGGAACGCCAGTCTGGGGCACTACATACAACATACTAAGTCCAATGTACTCCAAAAGGCTGGTGGCAAAGCCAGGGTTTTTTTATATCCTATTTCATGCCCTGAATGGGTGCAATGACAAAGCCATAATGGTTTTCCTGCAGGATTAACAAAGGGGTCTGGAATGGGCTGATCACTTAACTCCAGGCTGCAACCTGGTAGAAAGTGAACACAGTTAGTGATGGAAGTAGCAATGCGTGACTGCAACAAGGAACCTTGAGAGGTGTCCAAATGTGCTGGTACTCTGGGGATGAACGTTCTCCCTCTGAATGTCTGCCTGCTCTGCTAGTATATTGGAAAAAAAAAGTTATTACAAAAACACTCAAGCCTTGAACATTGTCTCCTAAGAAAGGAACTGGCCCACTAGAAAGCTGAGAAAGGAGTGGAAGAAGTGGGGAGCCATGAAACAGCATACTGTTTCCCAAGCAACAGTTTAATGCTTGTTAGTTCCTGCCTTCATCAATAATCACAATCCCATTTTCTCCAAAGAGACGCATCTCCAGCCTGTATAAAGAAGGAAGAAAGGCCTCTAGATGTACATCTGTATCAGCAGCGTGAAGCCTGTATAAATCACAGCGCTGTTATCAGGGGTAAAATTAGCTCCTGTTACTGACAGCATCAATCACTCATTCCTGCTCTAATCTCTACCATGGGAAAGATTTACAAGCAACTGATGAAAGAGCGGGGAGGGGGAATCAAAGCCATACAGGGAGGAAAGAAAAAAAAATCAAAGCCGAGATAACAAAAGTATATGCGGGACTAGGAAAAACAAACAAAATGAAAGTTACTGGGAAAGAGAGAATCATTATCCTGCGAGATTATTTTCTGTTTAACCTGGTGGGCCAATGTTCTTTTAAAGAAGTGGGAGAAAAAGATATATTACTGATCAGGCTGGACGTTATTCCAGTCAAGGATGTGCTTTGGGAGAAAGAAAGAAGGACTGCATGGTAATGACGATGATTTTCAGGAAAAAAAGGCACTGTTGGCTGCAGTCCCATTGTCATGCAGGGGATAATCCATACGCTAAGGAACACATTCTGAAGTTAACCATAGTTTATTTACTGGAACAACTTGGGTACCAACAGCACATTTTCACAGAAGTTGCCAAAACTGACTTGTACAGCCATCATACTCTTTTATAGCCAAAATCATAAACTCTGTGTGTGGCCTCCAAGAAAGAGATCCAATATCACATGGTATCCCTGAGACACCATCCCCTGGGAAACCATGGAATTGCACACTTGGTGTGCATGCATATTTTTAATTGCTTTATCTTTTATACAAACCACGCTGGGGATATGATTCAAGTGCGGCTTCAAAGAGAAGTGGTATAATAAATATTAATATATTTGTTTGCATTGTGTCATTATTTCTATCTTCCCGTGAGGAAACAAACAAGAAATCTGTTTGTCGCAAAAGAATTGAGGTCTCCCCCTTTTTCTTGTAGCTTCGTTTCATCTTTAAAAAAACCAACAAAACCAAACAGCAACTCACTTTTGAACTCACCCGTTGATCAAAAGAGGATTTGGGCTTTACTGAGAGAAGCAGAAATAAGTACTTACGTTGCTCTTGCAGGTATCACTGCCAACCCTTCGTACCTACTTAGAATGAAAGACCTGCCAAAAGCTTTGAAGGATCATCAAAAGATTATTCCTAATCCTCATTTGTCTGACGTGAATCATATTTCAGCATATTTATTTATGTGCTCAGCAGCTGTGTAGCTCCCAAAACCTTTCCAGTGGGAACGTTTTCTTGCCCCTTCACAAGGCTTGGAAATATAACTTCATGGAAATCCTAGAAATCATCCAGTGAGTATGGCCACTGCATATGCTGGCTGGGAGATTCTGAGAGTTGTAATCTAAAAAGTAACTTTTATCATCTCTGCCTCCTTCCACTGACTCCAAAAGTTCCAGCTTCCAAAGATTGTCAGAACTCTTGCTTTTCAGATAGGGTTGTGGGGCTCTTTACTGCTAAATCATTTTTTAACTTCCTAGAAGCTGCCTGATCAAATTCTCTTAACGATTCTTTGTACTTTTTAATCTGTTTCTTTAGTCCATTTTGCAAGTTATTATACAGCTGCTTTTTAGAGCTTTGTGTTAAATGTATCATTTCAGATATAACTTTATACACAGCTTACCGGGGGGGGGGGAACCCATTATACTCAGTAGCCCTTATATCTGAATAGACATGTGTAGGATTGGTCTGCAAAAGCCCCCCAAGTTTTAAGACTGGCCATAGATGCAACTCATTTCTTTGTTTCTAGTATATTTGTAATTTAGCAATGCAATCCTATGCACATTTACTTAGAAGCTCTGTTGAGCTCAGTGTGGCTTACTCCCAGTAAGATAGATAACAGAATTGCATCTTCTTGTGTTCAGTACATTTACAACCCATCTTTTCTCTAAAAAGCTAAGGGGATATCATAGAATCGTAGAGTTGGAAGAGACCACAAGGGCCATCCAGTCCAACCCCATCCAGCCTCTATTTAAAAACCTCCAAAGAAGGAGACTCCACCACACTCTGATGCAGCATTTAGCGTCAGAAGTTCTTTCCAGCATGTTGCAGTAAATCCTGAAAAGGACTTTGTGAGGTTAGATAGATTGAACAGCTCATGAGTAACCTGTGCGCTTCATGGCTGAGTGAGCAGAACCTGAGACTTTTCATGTCCTCCTGTAAACTCTAAGGCAGGGGAAGGCAACCTGGTACCATCCAACTCTTCTGGATTACAACTTGCCTCAGCCAGGTTCCATAGGCTTTCAGCCTAAGTTACCAAGTTTCATTACTTTGGTCACCATCATGCAAAACAGAGAGGCCATACAATCATACACAAACACACTGCCATTCACAATGTCACAAAGCATTGTCCGCATCATAAGATTCTGCACGCTAATATGTACTAATGCAATTTTAGGCAGATAACGCCATCTGAGCACTTCCTCCCTCTAATATCATTATTGACAGATTGATTTTTGCATGAATGGTGCTGAGAATCACCTTCAAAAGAGCCTTTGAGAATGCAGCAAACGTTAAGGCAAAGCAACTGTGGCTGCTTGAGTTATACCTGTCCCGTACAGTTGTCAATTCTCTGGATATAAGCTGACATCCCAGGAAATTGTTTTGCTCCCCTGAAGGTCTCCAAGTGGAGAGACAAATTTCAGGGGGAATGGTGCTGGAGGAAGAGAAAGTTTGATATGTGTGGGCAAGGTGGCTTTAAAGCCTGGGCACCCATCTTCCCCTGTTCTCAACTGGCACCTGGGCTCCCTAGTTCAGCACAAAGTTGTTTTGATGCATCTTGTGCTTGGACAATGTCAGTGCACCAAAGAGCAAGTTGCAAAAGATAAAAAACAGGGGATGCATTTCCAGTGGATACATTTTCTTGGGCTGATCGTACCCAAGACAATTTGTAGAGCACCAAGGACATGACCTCTAAGATTCTTCTCACAGAGGCCCTGGCAACAATGGTGTAGCAGGCCTTGGAAAAAACTCTCCTTGTGGGCTGACAGGGAGTCTTCCACAAGCCCAACAGCAGTGACATACCTAGAAAAACCTCCTCTCTTTTGTCTGTGTTAGAGGTAAGGGTCATGCAAGATGCGAGTCCTAGTGGGTTTGGCAGAAACAGCTACAGCTGCTCAATGGATTTTGCTGCCTTCTCAGCTTTCAAAAAATTATTTCCCTCTCCCCACCATCTCTGGATTAGTGCCCAATAGTAGTCTGTTCCTAATAGATTCAGATCCTTAGATTGCTCCTTTTAAGATCAGGCTAAAACGTAGAGTGGATTCACTAGTCCACTGATGTGAAAGCTATCAATCACCAGTGGCTGTAAAACTATGAGGGATGTTGGCTCCTCAGAACACGACTTCATCAAGTGCTGGATATAATAGCCTAAATGTTATAGAGAGAGCTGGGTGAATAGTACAGGAACCCAACAACGGGAGGAAAAAATCCTTAAATAAGTAACAGGGCAGGACTACTTTTACCCTAGATTACTGACATAATTTTTGTGTGTTTCACCAATATTTTCACCGATGGCATTCACCCCCTGAATACCAAAAAAATGAAGGAATGATATGCATGCCGCTACTGAGATCTGTACAAGACCAGCAAATGCATAGGATAAATGAGATCCTTACAAAGGCAGCAGTTCAGTGGGTGAACATTCCCAGTCTGACCATTTTACTAATACTATTAGGAAATGATTGTTTGTTTTTCTGGAGCTTCCGAAAGGATTTACAGTGAGCTACCATGGATCACACTCCCAGTTCATCAAAGCTCATAAACAGCTCTGATTGTGTGGATATCTTGACTTTAGCAGCAGCCCTGACTGATATTAGACGCTCTATGTTAATTCAAGAATCCATTCATCAGGCGCACAAGCACGATGGTGGGGAAGAGTGATATTTCCCATAAGTGGTTTGGAAATTTCTAAATGGAGTAGGCAGCACTAAGAGACCCAAGATGGATAACTCCATTACAGAGGGCTGCCTGAGTCTTCCTGGTACCCCCCAGTCACTAATGGATGACTAATATACTCGCCTCTTGCAAAATGGCGGCAGCACAATAGGATATGATCTTAAGAGCTCCAGCGTCTCAAGGTTTTATCTGTTTGCTTTTTTTACCCTCTCAATTTACTTACCTGTTTTATTTTGCCTAGCTTTTTAAAACTCTGCCTTACTTGTTTTATTTTTTGTTGTTGTATGCCTTTAAGTCACTTCCCACTTATGGTGACGTCAAGGTGAACCTATCATGGGATTTTCTGGGGGCTGAGAGTGTGCAACATGCCCAAGGTCACCCAAAAGGTTTCCATGGCTGAGCAGAGATCTGAACTCTGAGCTCTAGAGTCACAGTCCAGAGCTCAAACCACTATACCACACAGGCTCAAGATTTGATTAACACGGATCCTCCAAATTTCCATATCATCCCTTTCATTCTGCGGGAAAGAGCAAAGCCACCTTTGGCCAAACACTTAGCCTAAAGGCTCATTATGAAATAAAACCTAGACCAAGAGAGCTGAATGATTTAAATGAATCTTTAATGTATTATTAGCCTGTGGTAAAAAGTGGGGGCTGGTGCATGGCTGGGGCCATTTCTGCCCTACAATGTGTTAGAGCTATTATTCCACTTTCAACATCCTATGGAATCCTGGGATTTGCAGTTTAGGGAGGGGCATTGAGAATTCTCAGCCAGAGAGCTCTTGGGCCTAAGTAAACTACAAACCCTAGAATTCCACAGGATGTTGAAAGTGGAATAACAGTACTACAACAGTGAAGTGCAGAAAGGCCCCTTCTCTGCATTGTTTCATCCTCTCCTCTCTCACACAAGTTTCCTAGGCTGTTTTGGGAAGGAAGATAATTGGCGCTGTTTTATGCCCATTGAGGTGGCAAGCAAG
Organism: Iguana delicatissima; assembly: GCA_948472985.1. Taxonomy (NCBI): domain Eukaryota; kingdom Metazoa; phylum Chordata; class Lepidosauria; order Squamata; family Iguanidae; genus Iguana; species Iguana delicatissima. Next base: position 1,039,925 of record CAOKZL010000404.1, read on the forward strand.
GTTACTCTCTTATCAATTGAGTGTCTTGTCTACTGTTTCCAAAGGTTGACTGAGCCAAATCATTAAAGAAAAGAAACAACTCATCAGACTTAGCTCTAACGGACCCAAGCAAACAAGGCAGTCAACGTAACTTCTTTAATTAACCTTATTTTGTCAAAATCAGATCCAACTGACTCAACAACCATTATGTTATGTTGAAGTAGCAGACCTCACCAGCTCTTCTCTATGGATAACTTGTCCCTTTCCCCAGATGGACGACAAACTAAGCCCCCAGGCCATTATCACACTGGGAAGAGTAATAAACTAAGGTCAAGAAACCACTAAATACTGCGCTAATTGGGTTTCAGCATTTCTGTAAGAGAAGGAAGGCTGTATTGGGTGCCTCAGAGGCCTTATTTTCATTTAGGAGGCTAATTGCTGCCTTCAGACTGCGGATGGGCACTGATACAATTAAGTGTTCCTTCACACACAAAAATATACTCCACTTAGAAAACAAGAAGTTTCAAGGGAAAGGCCATTTGTGCACCTGTCTGCTTGTTGGTCTCTCTCTAATCATCTATCAGGGGAGGAGGAGTGATTGTGACTTGGTTTTGGCCTATTAGATTGTGGGTTTTGTTTTATTCATTTTGTTCTGAGTGGGCTGAATTGCTCAAATTGATTTTAATTTGCTTTAAAGGTGTTTTTATGGATTGAACTCTACCCACACATTCTCAGTTATAAGGTGGGATAGAAATGTTTCAATAAGCTAATAAGCAAGCAAGCAAATAAACAATATCTATAGACAGACAGGTAGATGCTACTATACATTCTGATTTGTAGTGGCTCTCCAGGATCCCAGGCAAGGAGAGCTTTCTCATTACTTGCTACACGATCCTTTTAAAACTAGAGTTTTGTAGGCTTCCTGGAGGCATCTGACTGGCTGGACCAGCTGGTCCTTTGGTCTGAGCCAGCAAGACTGTGATCTCTACCACTAATACGTGATCACTCTTATCCATAAAATGTCCTGACGTTCCACGGTCTCATACTTCCACATACCCTTGACTCACACTTTTCAAGGGATGAAGGTTTCACATTCCTGAAACATCAGTCAACCCATCTATTCACCCACCCACAGTCTCACCTGCTGGGGGGAAACATTTATAAGATCTGTTTTTAATCTGGGCCAAATTTTGCAAGTGTCAAGGCATCTTCGTTTTCTGTATTTTCAAAAATCACCAGTAATTTGAGATAGGACAGAGCTACAGTGAAGCTGCAGCTCATATTTCATCTCTGATCTTCCATCAGCCACTGCCAAGATAGTTCTTTCTCCTATCTCTTGTTATCTTCTCTGGACACACTGATGTAACCATATCTCTCTGCCTTGAGGTGTCCATCTGCTGCCTTGAACAAATCGTGGGAGAGGAAGGCCTGAGTGCTCCACAGATCTTCTGCAACTAATCAGGATAACAACATCTCAAGAAGGACAAGTTGCCCACTATTTAGATAGACAGACATGTAGATACTTGTTACTTCCTACTAAAGTAGACCATTTGAAATGAGTGGGACTTGTTTATCACTGCTTAGGTAAGTCCTAATGATTCCAATGGTTCTGTTCTAGTTGAGAGTGATACTGGATTTTCTCTTCGTATTTCCTTGATGATGAATGGAGACAGTTCAACTGGCAGCATTTTTCTAGGAGGTGAAAAATTAGACAGAGGAGCTCTAGATACTCAATTTGCACATCTATCATTCTCTTCCCACAGTCTCCAGAGAAGCCATATAATAGTAACATCCTTTACAAAAATTTAAACTACAGTCATGCTAACAGAGATGGGAAGAGGTAAATAGCTGCCACAAAAAGGAATTTAAAAATTTTGATTGCATGATCTGTAGAAAGCTGGCAGTGAGTCATCACCAGACATATTGAGGAGGCAATGAAAAGATGACCTTTCTCAGGATTGGGGGTCTTCTTTAACTGTGCAGGGAAACAGCCGCTTTCTACCATGTCTCCCTTCTTGCCCAATAGCTAATTTTAATTCTAAGTAGTGATAAGATCAGATAAGCCACTGAATTTACATGGTAGGATTCAAAAGAATTAAGGATGATGAGTTTGGAAGCACTAAGTTGCCTGTTTAAAACAATCTTGTATGTGAGATATTTGAGATGCGGGACAGATATTTACCTGAAGAAAATCTGAACTACCTGTGCAATATGAAAATGAGACCTTGAAAGTGTTACTTTTCAAGACTGCAGGTACCAGAATTCCTTAGCCAGCACAGGGGATTCTGTGTATTATGGTCCAAAAAATAACTCCTCTAAGTTCTGATCCAGTATATTCATTCTATACAGAGAAAGGCTCCTCCCATTTATGGGAGAGACTTGGATCCAGTGGATGCTCCTGATGGAGAAAGAGACCTTAAAAAAGAGAAACAAAACCTTTCACAATTTATGAACCAGGCCCTGGGATGTTCTTTGGTTTACAGATGGCCAGTGCTTCCTAGGATGTATATAATTGGTTTGACAGACTAAGCAGGTTTACCCAGGTCCATCTTCAGGTCCTGTTCCCTCCCGTGGTCTCTTAGCTGCTGATTCTATGCCCAGAGTTCAAGGGAAATAACAAGATTGTAGAGGCAGCTCCTAATGCAATTAGCCAACCCCTGCCAAGTCAGCCAATAAGAGCACTTTGTCAGTCTATAACAACCCTGGAGGGTGGAAGAGGAGCTGCCACAATAATGCCTTTAATTGTACTTAGTGTTTCATTAAGTACAATTAGATGTAAAACGTCAATGGCACCATTTGTTGTGGTTTTAATTACACAAAGGGCAAGCTCAAGAAGATTTAATTATTGTTGTTGCGTCGTTTCCGACTTAGGACAAACCTAAGGCAAATCTAGTGTGGGTTTTTATTTTTGATTTTTTGGCAAGATTTGTTTGGAGGGGATTTGATTTTTTTTCCCTCTGAGGCTGAGAGAGTATGACTTGCCCAAGGTCACCCAATGGGCTTCCATGGCTAAGCGGGGATTAGAACCCTTCTGAGTTTCCCTCCCTCCACGAAGGGAGGAAGCCAGTGTAAAACAGTGGCCCCAAGTCCCATCCCAGTAAGGCAGCCCAGAAGGCTACCACAGGACCAGATGAACTGCATCCCAGAGTATTGAAGGAATTTGCTGGCATACCTGCAGAACCACTTCACTTCACCTTTTTTTTTTTTTAAGATAGAAATCTTGGAGAACTGGAAATAAGCAAAAAATTGTCCCTCTCTTCAAAGAGGAGTAAAGAGGAGCTCCAGGAAACTGCAAGTCAATCAGCCTAACCTTGCTGCCTGGAAAAATATTAGAAAGGGTCATACAGGAGTCTGTATGCAAGTATCTTGATGATAATGCAGTGATCAGCAGGAGTCTGCATGTGTTTGTCAATAACAAATTCTGCCAAACTAAACTTGCATCTTTTTTTTTAATCAGGTACTAGTTTAGTAGATGGTGGGAATGCTGTGGATGTCATTTATCTGGATTTCAGCAAAGGATTTGATAAGGGTACCTGTAATATTTTCAATAGAAAACTGATTAAATATGGAATAGAAAGAAACACCATCAGGTGGATCGATAATCAGTTGGAAAACCCTGCTCAAGGAGTCTTCATCAATAGCTGTGCTTCAACTGGAAGGACATCTCGAGTGGAGTGCCTCAGGGTTTTATTCTAAGGCCCCAGGGGGCATGACCAGGTCTAATGGTTTTAAGTTACAGGAAGGTAGATTTTGATTGAATATTAGAAGGAACATCTTGACAGTAAGAACAGTTGGGCAATGGAACCAATTTCCTAGACAGGTGGTGAGGTTGCCTTCTCTGGACACCTTCAGAAAGAGGCTGTAAAGCTACCTGCTGGCGGGAGATACTCCTGCCCCAATGGCCCATGAGGCCCCTTCCAACTCTATGATTTTATTAACCTCTTCAACGCTATTGCCACCAGAAGAGCACCAGACACGTGAGCAAGCAAGCTAGTGGTAGCACTTTTTTCTTCTCCCCACCACCATTGTCTGCTCATTCACTGAGGAGATGAGCAGGCAAATAGGTAGTAGCACCTCCTCTTCAACACTGTGGAACACTGGCTCATATTCTCTTGATCACTGGCTCATATTCTCTTGATCACAAGAGAAAGACCAGTGAACCACTGTCATGCAATGCTGAGAAAGAGCAGCCGAGAGTTTGTGGAGCATTTGGCAGTGGTCAGCCTGGAGAACTGTAGGCCTTGTTAGAAGCCCAACTCACTGCTCACTTTCTGCTGTCCCCTGCACTTGATCTCCAGCCAGCAGCAGTGCTTTTCCTTCAATAAAGGGAGATGTTTTGTACTCCTGAATAGCAAGATTAGAGATTCCAACTTAACTCAAAGCGACAAGACTGTTGGCACAAGCCGGGGACTCCGCAGTATTATTAAACGTGCACCTCAGAGCTGCGGCCGAGGGAAGCATCAAGGGAAAAAAATATCTTTATTTGTCTCTTTTCCAATTACATCATCAGTCTTTCAAACATTCTGTTTTCCCAGAGATAACATTCTAAATAGTTCCATTAAAGCAGACAGGTGTGGGATTTATCTATTCCCCCCTCAGCAGCTCCTGTCACCATTCTCCCTGTGCTATTGATCTTCAAGAAATGGATTGCAACATAAGGAGAGGGCGGTAGAATATGGAAAGAGTGAAGGCCATTCCATACGTTACATGGCTGCAGATCTTAGTTTTGCGACCAAGCATACCTTGATAGCACAGGACAGTAGGCAAAGCAAGAGACAACCAGTCTAACGTGTGTGTATTGGGGGAGGGGTCAACAATAGCCCTTAGCCATTCTTCTGAACCGCTGCCAACCCATCAGCTCTGTAGGAGAACAGCACTATACATGTGCCACATTACCTGTGGCCCTAGCTTGCCTACTTCTCTCAGGGGCAGTGGAAGATACTGCAACGGTTCATTGTCTCCCTTCATACTTCGTCTTTCAATACTTGTTATGCATTAAGTATAGATTATTTCACTGTAATATTTATTTATTAATTTAAACATTTTCAACCTATCCTGCATCATAACATCTCGGGATAACATAGAGACCAAAACCAATTTAAGACCATTGGAAACAATAAAATGGAATGCACCTTAGGTTTATCAAAACATGGCCCGTAGGATAGGATCCTCTACCATACCTGAGAGTATCAGGCCTGTTTCGGGGGTATAAGGAAAACTGTGTGGAAAAGAAAAAGTCAGGGGATTCTGAAACAACAAGTTCTGTGGGCTGGGAAGCAATACAGAAATACTTTGCAGAAATAATAAATAAGTACATGTGTCATGCAAATCTTTTCTTTTTCCTTGTGCAGTTGTTCATTACTCTCCTGTGCCCCCCCAAAAAAATCAGTCCCCTTGTCTTCCATCCACCCCCTCACAAGCTCTTTAGGTTGCCTCTAGTCTATCAGCAATGACAGTCACCAAGCCTCCAAGGAGCAAATCTTGGCAAGCTCAGACTAGATTCTGACAGCTAGTTTATTCTGGAGAGGGATCCATGAGTTTCATTTCCCTCCAGATGCAATCTCGTTTGCTTTCATAAAATTGTTCCTCTGAGGCTTTTAGAAGGCTTAGAGATGACAGAGGTGCCAAACTTTTAGAGGAGAGGCAGGGGAAAGAAAAGGAGCAGGCAGCTAAATAGCTTGTTCTTAATTGCTTTGGTTAACTGCAGAAATACAACGGAGGCACAAGCTACTGAAGGCACACCAGACACTGGCAAACCAAATTCCACTTCTCAGACGCAAAGAATGTCAAAGTAACAGAGGATAACACAGCCCAAATTCTTCCCTTCAGATTTTCTGTCTGTCCAATTCTCTGTCCTATTCTGAGAAAAGAGAAGGAAACAAAGAAACAGCAACAAGAGCCTCACACCCCTGAAGTCATGGAGGAGACCTTGGAGGGTTCTATGGATGGAAGTTGTTGGTTGTTGTTGTTGTTGTTGTTGTCGTATGCCTTCAAGTCATTTTTGACTTACAGCAACCCTAAGGGGTTTTCTTGGCAAGATTTGTTCAGAGTGGGTTTGCCTTTGCCTTCCTCTGAGGTTGATAGATATGACTTTCCCAAGGTCACCTAGTGGATTTTCATGGCTGAGCAGGGATTTGGACACTGGTCTCTGGAGTCATAATCCAGTGCTCAAACCACTACATCATACTGGATCCATGGATAGAAAAGCTACTGTTAATTATCAAAGGAAGAAGAGGTGTGTGGTGGTAATAGGTGATTGCCTGTTGCGAGGAACAGAAGCAGTGGTGTGCGGACCTGATAAGATGTCTGGAGAGGTACGCTTTCTCCCCAGGGTGAAGATCCATGATGTAACAGAGAGGCTGACAAGACTCATCAAGCTCTCCAAGTATTACCTCTTCCTTTTGATCCATGCTGGAACAACTAATATTGCAAAATATAGCTATTAACATTTTGCAAGGGAATATAGGGCTCCAGGGAGGAAGCTCAAGGATCACAGGGCACAGCTTATTCTTTCATTGCTCTTTCCTGTTGAAGGACATGGCCCAGGAAGAGAAAGAAGAATACCAGAAGTGAACAATTGGCTCTGCAGATGGTGCCATTTAAGGAAGATTTGACTTCTTAGAGCATGGTCTGTGCTTCATGAAGATGGACATCTGGCAAGAGATGAGTTCCAAGAAAAAATTCCAAGAAAAGCGGTTATATCTAAACATTAGGAAGAACCCTTTTTCTACTATATGAGCTATTCAACAGTGGAACAGATTACATCGGAGTGTGGTAGACTCTCCAATTTTGACGATCTTTGAACAGAATTTGGAATGGACATCTTTCAGGAATGCTTTAGTTGTGTATTCCTCCACGGCAGAAGGTTGGATTAGATGGCCCTTGTGGTCCCTTCCAACTCTCAGATTCAATGATTTTATTCTACCATTCTTGAAAGGGAAGCAGATTTTTTTTCTCCTTTTGCTAATACACGCTCCCCCACCCCACCCCCTGATGAGAGCGAAGTGCTAATGTGAGTGTTATGATTAAATTATGTTAATGTGCAAATATGTACTGATTTCATCTAAAGAGCACTTTACGGTTTCCTCTATAAAGCTGCATAAACACCAGTAATCTTTTCCACCGAGGGCCTTGTTAGTCATCAGCCCTGTTTAAATCTGTCAGGCTGGAATGCTGAACTAACTCTGACATCTTTGCTTTCTAAGTAAAAGTACTTACTCTTGGGAACCAAAAGCTTGGTTATTAACACTAAATGTGAAGCAAATGCTGTGCTTCATGGAAGAAACTGGATTCATAGTATCCCCCTCCACAAAACACATTTTGTTTTTTAAGAGAACAAGTTTATGGTATAAGAAAAGATTTGTCCTCTTTGGGACACACAAAGGCAGGTTCCTATGTTTTGGAATAAATACTAAATCCACCTTGGTTATGTGTGGAGGACACAGGAAGGGACCTAGAGTGGAATGTCAGGTCAGCATCAGCTAGAAGGCAGATATTAAACCTTTTGCACACCCCTGAGTGTGAATCTATGGGCCTCACACTTGAATGCCATTGCAATTCTGTTCTCAGGTGCTATTTGGGTTCCCTAAATAGCATGTGCACACTTTTCATACACCAAGAAGGAAGAGCACCTCAAATCTAACTGGTTGCTGTTGTTGTTCCTATTGCCTTTTCAAGCTTCAAGATTTCTTTCTTTCTTTCTTTCTTTCTTTTAAAGTAGGTGGGTGGAAGAGATGTAAAACACTAACCACTCCAGTCTTTTAAGAGTCTAGAAATTGAGTTTGCCCTTTCTTGCATCAGGTTCCATAAATTCCAAAAACACAAGGACAGAAAAATCAATGCTCAAGAAGGATAGTTCATCTACTTACCCGCTGGAAGAAATGGCCTGAGTTGTATTAAATCTGTCAATAAGGTCGGTGCAGCATGTCAAACAGTGTTTTTCAGGGAGAATAACTTCTTTTTGGCTTGGTGGGGAAAATGTAAGAACCTGAAAGAAGAATAATTTGAAAGAATAGAAGAATGGTGAAGTGATCATTTGAAAGCCTCTTCACCTGACAATTGTTGTTGTTGTTCTTGTGTGCCTTCAGGTCATTTCCAGTTTATGGTGACCCTAAAGGTGGACCTGTTATGGGATTTCTGGGGCTGAGAGTGTGTGAAATGCCCACGATCATCTTTGTAGTCCAAAGCTCAAACCACTACACCACAATGGCTGTCACTCTACAGCAGTGCCCTCCATTTTCTGATCCCTCTTACTGGGTTTTTACCTGGTTTTTAGACCCTCCTGTTCCCAAGGAATCCATTCTGCATCGCTTTCCCTGTCAAGAACCTTCTGAGAAACTTATTGCATTGCACCAGATTTCCACATATGATGCAGCTGAGGCATAGTTTAATTTTACTAGGGATGGGCAGTGAACTCTACTGGGAACTTTGTACCAGTTTGTATATATCCATTCAAAAGTCATTCATCCCCGTTCTGCATCAAGCTACAAAAATGTTACTGAAACTTTACAGTTAAGGACTTGGTTGCCTACACATTTTTGTATGCATTTTATCTTAAAACACACATTTCGGATGGGGGTGTGAGGTAAGGACTGTATGATAAGAATGGAAGAAATATCTGAAATATAATCATGTGCTGAGCCATGTATTAGTTCAGGAAGTACCAGCAGTGATGGTTTACTCAAAAATGAAGATGAATCAAAATCCTTGAGTATCCCTATACTTTACACAACACACCACGCTGCTTTTTTCAGGGTTTAACATTGTCTTGCACCCAAAGCGAGTGTTAAAGATGGACAATTATCACTCCTTCCCTCAACTATCGAAGGGATAAATGTATAAGTGATTTCAAGCATTTGCTACATCTGTACCGAATGTGTAGCACCTTCACAGAGGGTTCCTTTGGTTGCACAAACAGTTCATAAACTGATAGTTCAGGAGCAGTGAAACAGCTGTGTGTGCATCCAGGATGTAACTCTTCACTGTAGGTTTGAAGCGTTGCATTGACATTTGGCAGTTTGCCATTTTAGAAGAACTGTGGAAACAGCTGACACCGCGTTACAATGTAGAGATAGGATAAGGGTGCACACGTCTAAGTCGGTCTCCAGTCTGTCAGGTTCAGCTTTCCACCAATGTCATCTTCATGGAGCCACTGGTCTCTGAGCAGGAAAGCTGAGTGAAGGAAGTATTGCTTTCACAAGGGAAAGTCATTCTGCCTATTATAAGGGGCTGGTGTTAGTTCCAGGCTTTGAAGGGGGCTTGAACAAGATTTTCTCAGTGCCCTCTTCTTTGAGAGCACCCACCTTTTCCTCTTCACCCTTCTGTGTCTTCCTCAGGGTCCATTTTGTACTGCCACCAAGAAAAAGAGGACAAACAATGTGAAGGAAATGGCTGCTTTTCCTTGCTATTGGTTGGCTCATTCAGGGCTGATAACAAGAGCACAAAAGAAAACAGACAGCAGGGCTGAGGGGCTTCTGGGTTTTGCACTGGGACCTCTAAGACCATAGGCCTCAGCAGGTGCTCAGTGATGCAGACTTCTGTCTCCTGTGGTGAAGTCCTTTCTTTGGAGAAAAGGCCTCTTCTTCCTCTTCTGACAGGTAAAAGAATTCTGCCATGCTTCCAGGCACACTGTCTGTGATGCTCTGGAAGGTTTGCAACCAACGTTGATAACCACGGCTTGATTCTTCAAATCACTAAACCAGTCTAGCCTTGACCATTCCTGAAAGAGACTGAGAGGAATACATTTGTATGGAGCTAGATGGAGTGTGTTCACGTTTGAATAAAGGCCAATTTAAAAAAATGAAAACCAGAAGAGGGATAAAGAAAGATAAGCCCTTGAAATAAGCAGCCCCACTCTGAATAACACACACAGGCCTTTTATAGTGACATGAATTGCGGATGAAATACTACAAGTGTCTGGCGGAAGTTCTTTTTCTGATCTCATCCAGGGCTGTTGTTCCAGCATGCTTGACTTTGATATGCAAATATTTCCCTCCCTTTCTGACTGAAGTACTCAAGGTAACTCGTGAAATGGTAAACCTGGGAATTCACCCAGGAGATGAGGAGCATAAAAATGTAAATTGACAACTCTAAAATAGATGAGCGCAGATGCTGACCACGTAGAAGATGTAGAGTGCTGTCCTTTCCTACTCTCGGTGGCAAATCAGTTGCAGCAAGAGCTAGGAAGGAGGTGAATCCTAGAATGTCCAAAAGCCATCCTTTCTTATTCTTTTTTCTGCACTAATTGACATGTCTGCTAATCTATAATTCGCAATTGGAACTGCTTCAACCTCTCCCTCTCCAACATTATCTGAGAGAATTAATCTGTGCCCCTGAGATGCTTGACTCTTAATCTGGAGCTCATTTACATATTCATGGACTCTCACTTTTATTACTCATGACTTTATAACTGGCATTGGAATGTATCAACTGGGCCCATGAAAAAATTATATTGTGTGATAAGAAAATTGGCTCCTGTTTGCTACTCATTTTGGCCATTCCCCTCCGCCATCACAACCACAAGCCTCCTTTTCATCAGTGTTTTATTTCTTCCTAGCTGTTATTCATTCATTTACATTGCTCTTACTGTCTCCGTCAGTTGCTCTCACTTGCCTCAGTAGCACCATCATGTTGTCAATTCCATTTCATGCCATAACATGGCAAAATCATCCCTTCACTGCAAGGTCCTAATTAGGTAGGATGCAATCATGCTTACAAGTTGTTCAGAAGGACAACACAGTAGCAGTTCAGAAGAGCAGCACAGACAGGTATGCCATACAGGCCCTTCTCCCTCTGTCCTCCAAAAAGTAAGGACAGTCAGCTCTCTACTTTTGTGGGGGTTAGGGATGCAAGACCCTCAAAAAAAGCAGAAAAACCATGAACAAACATAAAAATTGTGGATGCTATTTTTTTAACTTGAGAACACTTCTCTGGGAATCTTAAGGTCCTCCAGCACAACTCTATGGTCAACGTCAAGTTTCAGCCATGAAGCTATCTAACCTACTTGATTAGGTTCTAGAAAAAGTATAATGGGAGAGGGAAGAACCATGCACACTGCTCTCTGTTCATTGGAGAAAGGTAGGATATAAATGGAAATGTTAGGACTGAGTCACTGGCAACAGCCTGGAGTAAACTGGGAACTATGAGATACAGTCAGGGAATGGTGTAGTGGCAAATTTTGAACTGCATGACTTCACCAAAACAGTCTCTTTTACACCCAGAATGAAGGGTCCCCATGTGCAAGTGCCTATGTTGAGTTAAAATAATCTTAAGCAGTTTTCATCTCCACGAGGAATAGGTCTTTTGTAAAGCCAACTACAAATATTTTGGATTATAGCAGGGATAGGTCATAACACTGTATCTTTACAGGGAAAATCAATTTCTTCTCCACTAACTATGGGCATTATAGCTCATCTCAGAGGGAACAGGGAATCCAAGGAGGGAGACAGATGATGTCACAGTCCCTGCTAATCAAAAAGTCCTAGAGCTTTGACGCTGACGCCCAGGCTTTGCTACACCACTCCAGTCAGAAGTGACGGACAAGTCTGGAGAGCAAGACAGAAACCAAGAACAACCAAGCACATGTAAGATCATCAGAACTCAGGAAGACCCCATTACTGAAGCAGATGTCATCTGGAATAGGAAGCCTCTGTCTACTCCTTCCTGTCCAGGAGAATCGAATGAGTGGCAAAGACAGATTCTTTAGATACAGCACAGAAGAAAATCACTTGAACGCCACTGTTTTGCCACAAAGCAAAATTTCACACACATCCAACAATTATTGACAGTAAAGAATAAACAAGTGAAATAATTCAGTTTAAAGACCTGTTCTCCCTCTTTCCAGTTCTAAAGTTTCATGGACTAATTGCACCTTCTGTGACCTCAGAAGTTCAGTATTATAATGATATGCTACTCCAGAATTGAATGTGTAATGACATTAAACAAGGAGCGTATGTGTGAGAGACAGTGGCATAGGACTTGACACAGATTCAAACCTTCCTCATCAAGTAATACCCATCTATCTGACCCTGAGAAGACAAATTATATGTACATTTTTCTTTCACTACTCCAGTCCTCCTCCATCATCCTCTCCCAATAGTCCTTTCCCCATGTGCCTGCGTTGAATGCTGCCTCAAAAGCTGAACAAACAGTCCTTCTCCACCAGGTCTGTGTGGGCACAGTTAATTATCTCCAAATAGCTTCCAGAAGCCTCAAATCAATTTATGAAAACAAAAATTAGCATTCCATATAAACCTAATTACAAGGAAACAAACAGCATCCCAGGCTGGTATGAGTGTTCTTCTGAAGGCTGGGAAAGGAGCCAAAGAAGCTCACTAGGCAATATAATTGATAATGTTCGCTCCCTTCCTTTCGGAAGCTGTTTATGGTCCTCAGAGTAGAAGGCAGTTTAAAGCACCCACTCTCTCTCTCTCTCTCTCTCTCTCACACACACACACACACACACTTGACAGGTTAACCTGGAAACAGTGGTTCAGTGCTGAGGGATGTAGGAAGGTAGTTATTAAAAACAAGTAGACAGAGTTTTGAACTTAGGAGAGCAAAAAGGCACTATCAGGTTGGGGCAGAACTACCTGAATCAGTTCACTTTCTCTTCCACTACCCTTCGTGGGGAGAGGGGCAGATGAGAATAACAACCAAAAGAACTTGTGAGGAGCTCCAAATAACCTTGCCCAAATCAGGACTCAGAAACAGATCTGTGAAGTTATAAAAGGTTCAGTTCAAATGAGAATCCAAGCCAGAGACAAAATCTCAGGCCCCAGGTTCACAAGCCATCTTAGCTGGAGTGGGAAAGATTAAGCATTCTCCCACATATCCCTGGTCTCCTACATAAACAGTCATATTATCTCAACAAGCAAGGATTTACAGCCATTTGCATCATTCCACCTATACCTCATTCTTCCTTTCATGGAGGATTCAGTCAATGGCACATAGTCATTATATTTATTACCTCCAATATCAAAGAACATTGGTGGCCCTGGGACTGGGGATATAGTCCTGGACACACACTCACACAAAAAATTTCCAATCACTATTTGGTCTAACCCAGCATAGTTCTTCATATGTTCCTTCATGGAGCTCAGACAAATATCATGGCTATTCTCACAACAACCCAGTAAAGATGTAAGGCTGGGTGAGAATTTTGTTGGCTTAATAAGTGCTTTCCCAAAAAAAATCATCCACGTCTTCATGCATTTGCCAAAAAGAACATGAGAATGGTTTTGAACAAAATTAACTGTGGGGAAAAAACCAAAAGGCATCCCTGCTCAGACTCCAACATTCTCATAGTAGTATTCTTGGTGTGATCACCAGCACGTGCATGGCAGAGGAAATGTGTGGCTTGCTGACTGTTATTTGATCTCAGGGGGTTTTGAGGAATTATTAAAGAGGCTGGACTCTCATGGCCTCTGCCTGGGCCCAAAGGAAAGATGCCAAAGTGTGGACAAATCTGCGTGAATGAATCTGGATTCCCTTATAAAGCACCTGATCATACCTCCAAGGAAACCATTTGTTAATTACCACTTTCATTTGTTTCACAGCCTGCAGCTCTTCCAGAATGCCCTCAATTAATTCCTTGCACCACTAGAAAGGCATTTGCTAAGGAGGGACACACCAAGTGAATATTTAAGCAGTGTATGATGAAAAGCAGACAACTCCGCATCTGAGTCGCTGGCTATTTTATTCCCAGAAGTATTTAGCAGTAGAGTAAATTACATTTCCTAAAAACTGATGCCTAGCTGGAGAACTTCAGATGGACACTTTTCTGCTAGACTCTATGGACACTTGGAGTGAACCAGCAAGACTTCTCATAAATCCCTAAAGCAATCTTGGCATGCCCATTTGTGCCACTTTGGTGGGAATCCTCCAGGTATAACTCCAGCATGGTATGGCGTATGTCTATTATGCAAGAAGGTATCTATGATTCCTTGCACAATAGTTTTTCCAAGCCACACAATAGCAGTCAGATGGCACTTGGGTCCCGCTTTACCACTCTGACCCAATGACCACTAATCGGTCAGGGTAGAGTGAGACAACTTCATTGTGCCATTGCCTGAGTGCCAGCCATTGCCCTCACAGACCTCTGGGTAGGTACACCGGCTGAGATTTATGCTTCACCAGTGTTAAATAGGATTGCAGTCCATAAGTTCAGAGGAGAATCATTACACACTTGCATTTCAAGGCTTCTATTGCCCAGTTGAGGCAAAAGGATTATAGAACAGGAAACAAGTCAAAGAGCATCGGATGTTTGCAGACAGCACGTCTGACAGAGCAGGATTACCGTGTGCTTGATGGGGAAGACCTATTGTGTGTTTGCTGGCGAAGGAGGATTACTGTTTATTTGATTTAAGCCAAGGATTAACAGTGTTTGAAGCAGAAGGAGTGAAAGCAGAATGCATGCAAAGGTGAGCATACAGATAGAAGGTTACAGCCAATTTCTTACTGACAACAGAGGAGAAGCTTCCAAGCTGGGTATCAATCATAGCAGAAAGTTCCCCTTTACAAATGGCCATTTGAGATCCAAGACAGAGATAATTCATTTTGTACAAATTTCACACTCAGGTTCACCAACCTGACTTTTGTTGTGCAAATTAAGCAGAATGGCAGACTCATAGAATCATAAAGTTGGAAGAGACCACAAGGGCCATCCAGTGCAACCTCATTCTGCCATGCAGGAAGATGCCATGAAAGCAGTTCCAATAGATGGCCATCCAGCCTCTGTTTAAAAGCCTTCTAAGAAGGAGAACTCCACCACACTCCACTGAGGCAGCATATTCCACTCAATTATCTGGTGTGAAAATGCCATGAGGCAAGGGGCAGGCACATCTCAGAGGTAAAAGAGTCCTAAAGTCTGAGTGCCACTGTAAAAGGTCTTCTATCAACCTCCTACAACTACCGACAATACTTCTGAGAGGTGATTTTTTCCCCCTCCCAAGGACTTAAGGGGTACATTTGTTTGCTGTTTTCAGAGGTTTGGTTTTAGATACAGCTTCAGAGTTTGTTGCCAATAATCCAGAGAAGCTGGGCACGCACAGGACAGTGGTGCCTAACTTTTCCTTCCGATCTGGTTGCCAAGGAAACTACTTTTCTTTACCATTACATTTTCTGCATGCCAATGTGACTTTGTGTCTGGCTTCTTCTCTGAAATGCAAAATTGTACGACTCCCCACAGAAATAGTCGTTGTTGTTTCAGAGAATACATGTTGGAGACATTTTTAACTATAATTAAAAAGAAAAAATGGTCGATAAATAGGAAGATGGAACAGCGAGGTTATTTCTGAGAAGAAATCACCCTCTCTTAAAAGGTGTCAAAATCTTGTCCAAATTATGTTGATTTAGCATGGCAGTCAGAAATTTCTTAACCCATCTTGCACCACCATCAAGCAGTTCAAGTCCCAGGTACAAAAGATGGCCAATTTCTGTCTTGGGTCATTTCTGCACTACACTGTTATAGTGCTATTATCCCACTTTCAACATCCTATGGAATCCTGGGGTTTGGGGTTCAGGGAGGGGCATTTAGAATTCTCAGCCAGAGAACTCTTGGTGGCCCCAGGAAACTACCAACCCCAGAGTTCCACAGGATGTTGAAAGTGGAATAATAGCACTCTAACAGTGTAATGTGGAAATGGCATTGCTGACATGTCTGTCACAAACCAACTGAAAGGAGCTGGGGCCCCAATATTGACAATCTACCAATCAGCCAATGGCAACCTAGTACAATTAAGTGGTAGAGGAGGGCAGGTCCCTGTCTTAAGTTCCAAGCAATCAAAAGATCAATAAAGAAATATGTATTTGTTTGTCTCCTTATTGATTTATTCTACCTTTAAACCACGTGATGGTTTAAGCCCCACAGAGTAGAGCCCTATACAGTATATAGCTATTATTAAGATTCCCAGCTTGTCCGCATCTCCAAAAATACACAAGGAATTCCTTCTTATTCTTAATCTACCACGTGGTTCTTTTACTTTGGAAGGAGAGAGAGAGAAAGAGACTGCTGCTTCTGATGGGGTCAGAAATCAGCTTAGGGGGAAAAAAGGGTATTTGAATGTGAGGGGCAAGTCAATGAGAGTGAATGGATTATGTTACACCATTTGTTCTGGCTCAAGGGATTATTATTTTTCTTCCTTTTAAACCACTTAGCTCATTCACCCTGAACCTTGTCCAACGTTAAATAGCATTTTGGAATAAAAACATTGTTTGAGCATAAGCTAATTATTTCACTCTATCATCATCTCCCTGGTGGTAGTAGTGGTGGTGGTGGCAGCAGCGGCGATAAAGAGGTGGCGTCTGGAAGAATCTTTGGAAAAGAACTTCCAATCTTTCAGTGACAATCCAAACGTTAGACTTCAGATTGTGGATTTACTCTGCGGTGGCATTATCAACTAGAACTTTGTGCAGGAAGAGCCACAAACAAGAAAATATGGTTTCAAATTGTTGCTTGACTTCTCCAGTTGTTCTGTGTTATGTTATGGCCATAGAAGGACCATAAAGAATTAAGTTCTTATTTTTAAAGTTTGTTTTAATTGGGGGGCTTTTCACTACAAGGTTTCCTCCACTTGTCTGACAGGTTAGGGACTGGAGCACTGTCAGAAAACAGAACTGGTCAAAAAGTAGAACCCATGTACTGTACTGTAGGGAGCATGAAGGACTTCCGGAGGCTCACTTGGAATTGATCTCACATGTGCTTCTTGCAACATCTCTAAGCCAGCATAGCATAGAGCATTTCCACCCTACACTGTTATAATGCCATTATTCCACTTTCAACATTCTGTGAAATCCTGGGGTTTGCAGTTTAGAGGGAGGGGGCATTTAGAATTCTCAGCCAGAGAGCTCTTTGGCCTCAGTAAACTACATAACCCAGAATTCCACAGGATGTGGAATAATAGCACTATAAAAGTATAGGGTAGGAACGGCCTTAGTGCCTTCCCCCCACCCAGCTCGCTTTGCAAGCAGTGCACGTATGCAAGTGGTTCTAAGTGAGCCTCTGTAGGCAAGAAGAAATGATGAAAGACCAGAAGCCCCATTGATTTAATGGAATCTGTCTTTAATATGGAAGCATCAAAAGAGCAAGTGTCATATAATGGGGTACTAAAAGGCAGGGGCTTCCAGTAGGGGATAATACTGACACTGTGTTATTTGGAACTTTCTTCTTAGGGAGGTCAGATTAGTTCCCTACTCTCAGCAGAAGATTTTTTGTTGTCATCATTCTGGTTTCAGTAAGCCTTTGAGAACTGATTGCTCATGAGGAATGCAATCATGTGTGATGTTGCCTATACTCGTTGGTTTAACTTTTTTAATGGTTATACTTTTAAACTGCTATTGAAAGTTTGATTATATTTTAACTTCTATATGATCTTTACTTTTAGCTGTATCTGTTTTAAATTTTGTAAGTCACCTTGAATCCAAGAGCTGGGAAAAATGGGATATAAGTTATAAGTATCACTTACTGTTGTGATCCTCAAACATTTTTCATTGACCCAGATGAAAGTGCAGTTCTCACGATGCTTCCTCAAAGACGCATCCACAGCTTCTCCCTACGTCCAGCTGAGCCAAAGAAAACCATCATGGTGCTTGTGAATCAAAGTTCCAGTTCAATGGAAGTCCAGGTCTTTTCCTAAACACAGCATTCTGCAATGTACAATGGGAGGGGGCTCTTGTAGTTATATACTGCTTGTGGGTTTCCCATTAAGCAACTGCTTGTCCACTTTGTCAACAGAATGTTGGAGTAAACTGGCCTTTGGTCTGATCCAGCAGGGCTCTTGTTGTGCTCTCATAAAATAAGTCCAAAATAACACTATCCACGAATTTTTCACTCCAGATGTTGTGGAGCTCCAGTTTCAATCATTTCCAGTCAGCATAGTTAGTGGTCAGGGATAGTATGAGCTGTAGCCCATCACAAGCTGGAGAGTCCCAAGACCTCTGTCTCCATGACATAGACACTGGGATTACGTTCCTCTGAAATCACTGGCACGTACTTTTGGCTAGATTTCAGAGATGGAAGACTATTTGGATGGACTTCAGTTGAACAAATTACATCTGGAACAAAAGCCAGTGGCTCTTTAGACACTGATGTCATGATAGAAGATGACAAAAAAATGAAAACAACCATAAAGCTCACATAAGTGATGCATTCAGAGAATTTTCTTTGGCATGGTTGGGGTAGTTGTTTTGGCTAAAGCTTTGGCTGAAACGGGTTTCTTTGCACTGTGCTCACATTGTTGCAATTTGGCTTCTGTTCATCCAAATTATTGTTCTGAAACTGCTTCCAAGGCTTAGGTGCAAGTAAAGATAATAATTAGCTTGGACAGGATTTTGCAGCATTTCATTTTTGGCCACATAGAATTTATGACCAGGGATAGAAAGAGATTTGTGGGCAATTAGTTCCTGGCTTAATTGTCTTTGTTGTCCTCCCAGGAGCTTGGGTTGGGAAGCCCTGCCCCTGCCTTCCTCACTCTATCTTCACAACAAGCCTGTGAGGTTGGTTAAGTTCTGAGAGTACAATTGACCAAAGATTGCCTAGTGAGTTTCACAGCTGAGTAGGGATCTGACACCATGTCTCACCAATCCTGTGCCAACACTTGAACCATTACATCAAGTAGATTACTTCAAGATCAAATCATTTTATGGCTACTTCGCTTAAAGGTGGGACCCTATGTGCACTTAACACAAGCTTTGCTCATGCATTTACCACCACGCGTTTTCAGAACGTGTGGGAAAAGGGGAGGGGCCACACAAATTAGCCTCATCCTTAGTGCTTCTACTTGCTGCTATCATAACTTGCCTGCTGGATTCCAACACAGAGACATCAAGATTTCCAGGAATTTACAGCTCCTGATGATGGTGGCATCCCCAAGTCCCAGGAGCTGGGAGCTGAGGCAGCTGAGGGGGCCTACTCCTCAGCACAAGGTGGCAGACACTGAGGACAAGTGCTGTCATTTGAAGACCATTGAAGGGATATGGACAGACTACACCAATCCCAGGGACTTATTAAGCACCTGGTGTCTTGAGACAGCTGTCTATAAAGCCCTCAGCAGCTCCTTGGCATCTTTGTTGCTTACAGTTGTTCTGCCTTGGTGAAAAGCATTGCTCTTCAATGTTAGAGTTTTCCTGACCTTGGACCAGTTACAATTGATGGCTGCTTTACTCCTTGCTGGATTTGTTTATTTGGACTACTGACTTGCTGTGTGACTTTTGGATCATCGGATTACCATCCTCTTGCTTCTCCCTTCATCCTACTGGATAACCTATGACTGACCTGGACTGGATCAACTACCAAAAACCTCTTGCACTGCAACCACCTGACTCCTGCATCACTTGCTGAGCAAAGCATAAACCACTACAAATGCCTAACCGAATTTGAGAGTATTCCCAGATGAACACAGTTGGATTTGCTTCTCAGCAAACATGCATAGAATTATTTGGTAAAGCAGGACTGAGGATCTTAAACCTGGGATCAAATCTGATCCTCTGAGGTTCCTCCTTCCCGATGATACCATTGTTAGGTAGTTCCTCAGCTTTTGTACATTGTTTTCCCATTCTAAAAAGTTGATGGGTGTCTCCTGAGGTTTTGTGAGAGACAGTAAAGGTTTAAAGGTAAAAAATATTCAGAGATTTTTTACTCTCATACTTTTGTCTTTGGCCTCACACACCAACGGAATGTACCCTCCACCTCTGAAATTGAATTTCACTTTTGGGCCCCACTTTTGCTGTAAAGATTTCTCCCTAAAATACTATCAGTAGTTAAAAGGTAATTTTAAAAAAATGATTCAAAGGTTAACTCCATACAGAATCTGGATGTCCTTGGATGTTACTCTCTGTCCTCTTCCCTCTCTAATACAAAACAGAGAAATGGAATTAAGCAACAATGAATTGAATTTAGTGTAACCTGCCAACCCAGCCTAAATGCAGATTTGTACATGTTCTCATATTACATTGAGACAAATCAGATTAAGGCAAATTAAACAATTGCTAATTGGATGCAACGTCTTCTAATTGTTATTAATGGAAACTTGAATGAAGAAGCTGATCTGCAGTTGTAACTTGCAAGCTGCATCTTTGGTCAGCCTTTTGCTTCAAGAAATCTTACCCGGGGGAGCAGAATGCTTGCTTATGTAGAAGTACTATCCAAAGAGGTTTCACTGGGGAAAGTTGGTAGAGGTGGGCATTTTGAAATCGGGCATAGTCCTGCTGTGGAGCGGAGTGAAGTGTCCTGTTTTAGGCAGCATGGTTTGGGGAGTGGCTGAGTGAGAAGCATATTTTCCACTTCCATTCATCAACAGCTGCAGCCAGAGACAAGGTAGCAGCGTGAGGGACAGCATCAGCTAGCATTGACCATCCTCTGGCCTTGATGCTGATCCAAAGCTCTGTTAAACAGCCCTTCTCCACTGTGGTGGGACAAGAGCAGTAAAGTTTCATAGCCAAAGAGCCAAGAAACAATTCCCTTTCATGAGCGAGGAGTTAATTAAATTCTGGAATCCCGGCGATTGGCTGTGAAATTCATACCTGCAATTTGTGCCGGCTTCAAGAATGACAGTCTACAGGGCCCTGTTATTAATCAGGAAAAAGGAGGAAAAATTATTTGATTTTTGTGTGCCAAGGCTCTCAACAGGGGACTCAGAGGTCCAATGTACCATCACTTTTCTTCAATTAACCTCCCTTTGTGTGGTGGGAGAGGAGAACTAGACATCTGTTGGAAAATCAACCCTTGCTCATCTTTCAGTTAAACCCAGGTCTGTGTTAACCCTTAGCCAAGAGGACTTGCCAGTTTCCAGGACGAGATGCATCGCAAATGATGAAGACAAAAGCACCAAAGGAAAACTAATCACAGGCAATCCAGCGAGACAAAAGAACTTTTTTCGACTTCAATCATTTCATTCAAACTGGAGACATTGCTTTCCCAAACTAGATGCCCCACCAAGAGTTTTTTATTATCACACAACAAAAGCAAAGGCACAGAAAACCCTTCTTCTAAATCACTCAGTTACTGTGCTAGGAAGAAAAGTCAATAGCTAGCATATCATGAGAAATTGGAAAAACCAGTGACAATGATGACGATCTTGAAAAAAAGAATAACGTTCAGATGATTGATATAACATGGAAAAATGCCACCTGTTCCTGCAGAATACCTTTCAAACAAACATTCGCAGAAATATCACAGTATATTTTCCAACTCGAATATAAATTTGTTCAAACAACAGCCAGTGGATTTTTTTTTTTCCGTTTACATCCAGATTCAATTTAAAGTGCTGGTGCTGACTTTTATATGTTCTAATGAAAGTGGTGAATATTTGAAAAATGGCGTTTCAACATTAATTGAGCTTTAATGAACAGTCCCTCAAAAGTGAAAATGTGGGATTAGAACACACTGTTCATAATTAGAGATATGAAGGCCCAGAAGTGGGGGGGACACAAAAAAATTGGGGAAAAAACATTATTTTCCTGAAGCCCCCTTTTTTTCCCCTGGAATCATTCCTGAAAGTGAAGAACGTGAATTTATCCAACATTAATTTTTGCTGTTGTGCGCTTTCCAAGCTATTTCCAACTTACAACCACCCTAGGGTGAACCTACCATCGGGTTTTCTTGGCAAGATCTCTTCAGAGGAGGTTAACTTTTGCTTTCCTCAGAGGCTGAGAGAGTGCGACTTGTCCAAGGTCACGCAGTGGGTTTCCATGGTCAAATGAGGATTTAAACCCTCCTCTCCAGAGCTGTAGTCCAATGCTCAAACCACTGCATCACACACTAGGTCTAATTCTTTACATTTTAATTCTTCCGGGCCCTAAAAGGAGCTTTCATGAAGTCTGACAGAATGATTGGAAAAGAATCACCAGGAATCCAAGTAAGGCAGGAAGTCTCTTTCTTGTAGAACAACTGACAAACAGTGTCTGGGCTAGACAGACCAATGGTCTAGCTCAGTATAAGCAGATGTATAGAAAATGTAAGCTATGTCATCTGTTGTTGTTACTGTTTGGCACCGTCTGTAAGTCTCAGGGCAGTGGTGTCATGGACCCAGAGCTTGCAGGATTGAAATACAGGGATTAGCAAAGATGACAATGTCATCTGTGACCAGCACCCCTCAAAGCTTCCCTCTCTATCCCCCCCCCAGCTTAGTCCCAATCTTAGCTGAGGGGTGGATTTTCCCAGCAACATTGTGTTCTTGCAATCTATTTCCAGTGCTAGCATTGAACAGAAACATCCTCTCTACACACCAAACATTCTTGCTTCCGTTTATCATAAAAACCCAGAATCTCCTATCAGTATTAATAAAACTGCCATGGAAGCAGCGTGTTCTAATTACTTGGGTCAGCAGCGGAAAACTGGAGACAGCAAGAACATTTATACCGGGCGACCTCCGTATTGGAGCATGTAATCAGTCAAGCATAACAATGTATTAATGTCAAGATAAAAAGAGAAAGAGAAGACAAGGCAGACTCCATTCCTGGTGCAATATGACAGTGACATGGGTTGTCATTCGACAAAAGAAGAAAGGTTCTCTTTGTTTGAAGGGGGAACAGAGGAGAAAGGATGACACAGAAGGCCCAATGTATTCAATACAGCTAATAAACTCTTTGTGAAATTAATACAATAAGTTTTGGGGGACGTGTGTAGCAGGCTCTTTTCTCAAGCTCCAGGAGCATTTATTACAAAGTGCGAATCTACACTGGAAATATGAGATGTGAACAGACTACAGATTACAAGCGAGACACTAACAGATTACAGGTTCCAAGTGAAAGAATACGAGGGAAAGAAATAAAATTCATTTTCCTGCTCTCCCTTCTGGTTGGATCCACACCAGTCAACAGTGTTAGATCAGCTCTGTTTTTCTTAGGCCCTTTCCACAGCTTGCCTTTTCTCGGCGCTGGGGTGTGGGGATCGCACAAGCAGCCTCCAGCGAGAGGCTCTTGCGTCCCCACTGCTTCAGCTCTGCACGAGCTGCCTGCTCCCAAGCAGGCAGCGCGAGAGCCCTGCCTCTTCCTTCCGCAGCGCAGCCTGGGAGTTTCCAACGCTGCACTGGGGCAGGAAGTGCGACCGCCGCGGCTCCGGAGGCTCTGCACACACGGCAAGTGCACGCGGGGGCCCCGAGCAATGCGTAATCGCGCACCATTTTCGGCTGAAAGCCAAAAATGAAAAAGTATGCGAGCAGTGCCCTACCCTGGAGTGTCGCGCGATTGTGAGTGCATCGTGCAGATCATTCCTCACAATCACGCGACGCTTCAGGCGCCCTTTCACATGGCAAATGCCGTGCGAAAAGGTGTACACAATACCATGCCCTTTCCAACCTGAACCCACAGTAAATACTGTTTTTGATTTGTATTTCCTGAATGTTTTTTACTCCATATTTTCTGTGTGTGTCATTCATCTTGGGGGCAAGACCCTTTTTGCAAATTGGCCATTTCTGCAAGTTTTTCCCACGCCTTTCCCTCATTTGCTAATCAGCATCCAGGTCTGTTTCCAGCCCTCCCCTCCACCCCTCCATCATTGCCTCTGTATTCTTCTGCTTCCCAAAACAATGAGTGGGTGTGCTTGTTATCCCTATCTGTCCCCCATTGCACCCAGCCTGGTTGAGATCCCTAAAAGCCTCATTTGGAGTCATTCTCCCTTCCAAAACAGCTCAGACCAGCATGGCTAAATGGGCAACTTCATTCCCCCACGCCCCTGCAGCTTGGGACAGCATTGCCAAATGGGTACTCTGCAGTCATCTAGACTCACCCCACCCAACCCAGCCTCTAGGTAGGAATGAAATATTTCTGTTTGTGCTGGGAATTGCCTCTGTGGATTCCATGAAGCAGGCAATGTTGTCTGGTTGTTTAAAAAGAGAGAGAGAGAGAAAGAATGAACTTGAGCAACAGATAGAACAATCAACAGCAACATATACTCTATTCGTTTTCCCCCTGAGATAGGTGGGTGGGTTTCACCAGCACTAACAGTAAATCTCTCTCCAAAACTGCTATTTGCACTTGAATGGAGACCTCCATTACTACACAGGAAGCTTCCCTTGAAATACAAGTCAAGGCAGAGATCTTTTAAAGGATTTTTCTTTCTTGTTTATTTTTAGGATCTCTGCTTTCCAATACAATCTGGAGACTGTTCTTTGTTTACCCACTAATGTTGGGTTCTATATGTGTAGGTCTGTGTTTTCTAAAATCAATAGCTGTTTATTTGGTAGATTATTTGGGCTGAACCATTTCAGCTGAATGGATAAATGCAGCAATTTCATAGTTTCTGGTCCAGGAGGCAATTTTCAGTTGCATTTTACTTCTTTGCCTCACTCTGTAATCATTGCCAGTGCATTAAAACCCGAATTTGAAGAGCATTGATCCAGTGTCCTTTGGCAATCATGCACCCACCGTTCAAAGCATCACTGAGTAGCATAGCCTTTCCATTAGTGCTATTTCTTATCCAAGCATTCATTTGGGACTGGGGAGGAAGCTCTTAAAACAATAAGATAGTGCCAAACCAAATGAACAATGCCTGTATTTCCCATGCCAATAATATATCAGGTAGAAAGGCATGGATGGCAAGCATTAGAGAGCATTTTCCTCACATCTCTGATTTGACTGCAGGCTTACTGTTCTTGCTATGGGCCTCTCTGGAGCTCTGGGAGAGAATCAACAAGATGCGCAGTACAATCGGCCCTCTACATTTGCGAATTTCACTTTCATGGATTTGATTATTTGGAAGTTTCTCCAACTCCTGCCCCCTTACCTCAAGTGCTCACGTGTGCTGATCATTTATATAGAAGGAAAACACAGTTACATATACATCTCAGTTTCTTTGGGGCACAAAGATCAGAGATAACAGCAAGCCCAGGTTTGAACCTCAGGAATTTTTCTTTTCACTAGGAGCCCCCGAAATCCTCCTCATCCAACCAGGCGTCCTACCTGTACTGTAAGCTGGGCCCAGCTGTCCTTAAACAACCTAGGAGTGCTGTGGGAGGGTTCTTTCTAACCACTGCCACTTAACCTTGAAATTCAACATGACTCTCCATCTTTTATGTAATCGCATAAGTAGTTCTTCCCACGGAGGCACTTTCTGGGAGCTTAAATATTTTACAATTGCATGCAAAAGTGCAAATCTGTGGCAGAAACTCACTACTCAGAGTGCATTTAATGGGCAGCTTAGGTTTCCAGAGCATAATTCACCTTACAACCTGGTAAAGCAGAGGGAAGAGGGAAGTAATTTCTCTCCTTCCTCTCAGGTCTGTCCTCGGATTATTTACACTATTCTGGCAGGTGTCTGTTGCAAAATTGTTCCTGTAATAACCCCTGTGGAGTCGAAGGGGTGTTTGTAGTTCATGACAATAGCTCATGATAACATAGCAGGAAATTGCCTCTTAAATGCAGACCCACTTGAAGAAGGGCTTGGTTTTCTTTTACAAATACAAGAGATTTCTATAAATGTTGCTTTAAAGTAAAACATAGAGAGAAATTATTACTACTATGACTACCTTGCATTTCTTTGATGTGTTGTTTAATGTTTCCTGTGCTCCAGTCACCAAGTGTCCCAGGAAGCAAGTGGTTGTAATCCAAGAGCTGTAAGGTAGTTAAGCCTGGCCGGGCCAATTACAACTTTCCCGGCAGGATGAAGTAAAAAGCAAGAAGGTGTTGTCAGCCAGTCCAGAAGTCACACAGCAAGTCAGTATCCAGCTAAACAAAGATAGTGAGAAGCAGAACAAAGTTGTAAATAATAGCCAGTCCAAGGTCCAGAGAACATGAAATGCCAAAGAGTATTCCCAGTCACCAAGACAAGCAGTTGTAAGCAACTAAGCTGCCAGTGAACTGCTGGGATATTTATAACCAGGTATCTCAAGGCACCGGGTGTTTAATTAGTCAGTGTTTCCTACTTAAGAGCCTCTGGGACCAACATAACTTCTCCTTATCTCTCCTATGCTCAGTAAATGGCAGCACTGTTTCTTCAACCTCCTGCTGGGAAGTAGAATTCCCCCTATGCCTCAGATTCCACTCAGAAAGACTACTGACATCAGGAGTTGTAAATTCCTGGTACTCTGACTCTGTGTTTTAATCTTCCAGCTCCAGAGGGTAAGTTATGACATAATGTAGTGGTTACAGTGATGAATTAGGATTTGGGAGATAAGAAGATAAATACACACTGACCTTGGGCAACTACAATCCCTCAGCCTAACCTATCTGCTGGGGTTGTTGTTGAGATGAATCCACGGTGGGGGTAAATGCATGTTTCCTTGAGTTCCCTGAGATATATATATAAAGAAAGCATCTGTAAAGGTTTCTCAACAGATACCCTTTTCACACGGCATTTGCCATGTGAAAGGGCCCCTTGAGCATCGCGTGAATGTGAGGAGCGGTCCACATGATGCACTCACAATCGCGTGATGCTCCAGGGGTTGGCAGGCACCAATCTCGCACTTTTTCATTTTTGGCTGTGAGTCGAAAATGGTGCACGATCACGCATCGCTCTGGCGCCCTGCATGCACTTGCCATGTGTGCAGAGCTCCAGAGCTGTGGCACTCGCACTTTCTGCCTCAGTGCAGCCTGGGAAATTCCCAGGCTGCACTGCAGAAGGAATAAGCAGGGCTCTTGCACAAGCAGGCGGCAGCTGCAGAGCTGAAGGAACCGGGACACGAGAGCCTCTCACTAGAGGCTGCTCTCGTGATCCTCGCACCCCAGCTCCTCAAAAAGGTGCGTTGCGGAAAAGGCCAGAGTTTCACTTTCTACTGAGGTTCTCCTCTATTGAGGAGGGAGAGATAAATCCATAATTTTTGCTTTCTCCCACACTGATTTTTTTACAGACCCTCAAATTCTTTCCATCAAGCTGATGAAGAAATTGACAAATATGATAAGTCTCCAATCACTTCTGTTCTTCAACTGGCAGGGCTCAGAGTGGGTTAACTGCTAAAGGGGGAGAGATACAGATGGGGTGAGGAAATTCCTGCAAAATTTGGTCTACAATGTCCATGTCTCACCTTACAAAGGGCATTCCTCTGTCCAAAGGGCTGTGAAAGGATAGCCTTTTGTTCGAAAGTATGTGAAGGGCCATCCAGTCCAATTCCAACATAAAGATGAAAGAATAATAAGAAGGAAGAGCAGGAAATTTGGATCTCCTCCTCAAAAGTAAGGACAACAGTAGGGTAAGCAAAGCACACAGGTCATGTTTTCCCCAGTCTTCTCAACCATGAATTGTTTCTTGCTGTCTTCCTCTGCTCCACTTTCCAATCGTCTTTGTCCCTCACAGAAAATTATAAAGGTTAAAGTATGTCATCCCACTGGGGGAGACAGCTCTGTGTGTATTGTTTACCCAGCAATAACTCAAACCTATAGGAACCCTATGAGCACAGCATGGCAAGGGATGCAATCCTGTGACAAATGACTCAGCCGCATGCCACTCTGGGTCTGACTCTGCCATCTGTGGCAAACCATTATTGTGCTGACTAGTGGAGCAGAAGGTTTTGTGTTGCTCTGAAAGGAACTGACATGGCTGGAGATTTAATCTCCTTGGATTCATCTTGGCATGATGCCACTTGTGTGTACAAATGGAGCATGTAATGTTTAACGCGCTGTTCTGACTGCGTGATGACCTTCTCACGGCATTTGCAATGTTGGGGATTTCTGGCACTATGTCACTACAAGTGGCACTGAGAGACACAATATGTAGCATGGATTTCACCAAGACCCTTACAGCTTGACACCAGAAGGTGAAAAACTAGCAGCTTGGATATTTCTAATAACGCCCCCAAGCTCTTGTTTACACACATACAGCCAGATCAGTGTGTACTCTGTATGTTCAACTGCTGCGTACAAAATATGATATCATGCTCAGAATTGTAAGAAAATATTTCACCTGAACTAACCCTTAAAAACTTCATGTTTTTCTAGGAACATTTTTGACATTCAAAAAATATCTCCCTTAGTTTACATAGTCATTTGCTTGTGCCTTGTCTTCACTTCCTATGACAACCACTTGCCTTCCATTAGATCACAAATGTAAGCAAATCTAATTAGCTATGTAGCATTGTGACCTCACAGTATTTCAATATCCTCGCTCCTCTTCTGTTGTTTTCCCCTTGGGAGACCATTTGGAAAGAGTTTCATTTACAAAGGAGGTCATTAATGTTTTTTTGGTGGGGTGTGTGTGTGTGTGTGTTAATAAAAGAAACAGTTTTCAAATCGTCTCCCACCAGGAGAACAACAGGAGACTGTGGTTATTATTTTTGTTTTCTTAATGCTCAACTGCAAACCTGCTTTGGCATTTTCTGCCTTGACTTTCTTCAGTAATCATTCCAAATGCCTGTTATTTCTTCCTAGTAGTATGGCTAGTAGTATGGTAGTATGGCTAATAGCATAGTATGAAAGCCAGCATGGTATAGTTGTTTGAGCATTGAACTACGACCCTGGAGACCGTGGTTTGATTCCCTGCTCAGCCATGAAAACCCACTAGATAACCTTGGGTGCATTACATACTCTCAGTCCCAGAAATAGCCATGATAGGTTTGTCTTAGTCACCATACACCAGAAATAACTTGAAAGCATACAATAACAAGTATGGTGTCATCTGTGTATCTTAAATTGTTGGTTTCCTTCCTCCAATTTTCACACCTCTTTCCTCCGAGTCTAATCCTGCTTTACGT
Source organism: Iguana delicatissima (assembly GCA_948472985.1). Taxonomy (NCBI): domain Eukaryota; kingdom Metazoa; phylum Chordata; class Lepidosauria; order Squamata; family Iguanidae; genus Iguana; species Iguana delicatissima. The sequence continues at coordinate 1,068,520 of CAOKZL010000404.1, forward strand.
ATGATAAGTTCAGCATACAAGCTGAACAGATAGGGTGATAAAATGCAGCCTTGCTTGACCCCATTGCCAATTGGAAACCATTCCGTTTCTCCGTATTCTGTCCTAACAGTAGCGTCTTGTCCTGAGTACATGTTCTGTATCAGGACAATCAAATGTTGTGACACACTCATTTCTTTAACAGCAATCCATAGTTTTTCATGGTCTACACAATCAAAGGCTTTGCCAAAACCTATAAAGCACGGGCTGATTTTCTTCTGAAATTCTTTGGTGTGCTCCATTATCCAATGTATGTTGGATTTTAGGTCAATAATATTTACACAGCTAGAAGAAAGGGACTGCAGAAGTTGGCATTTCAAACGACTGGGTGCTCTGTAAAACAAACCAAAGATCAAGTTCCCCCATGTGAAATCTTCTGACAAAAAGATAAATACGTCTGAAGTACACTTGCTTGGGCTCCTGAACACACAAATGCCATATCCAAGCAGTTTCAATTTACACACTTCATTTTCCTTCCTTCCTCAGACATGTGCTTACGCTTTCTTGTCCCCCACTTCAGTTTCTAAATATATAGTTATCTAAGTTATCCCACAATTTCCAGCCTCCCCATCTGCAGGCCTCTCTCAGTAATTTAGTTTTTTTATAAGAAATAAATTCCGCTGAGATACTAATCCAAACACTCAAAATCTCATCCTGCTTGGAAGGCAGATATAGAACTCCAGCTGCTCAAAGGGTAGTTCTTTCTTAATTCAACAGCTTTGAGGCCCAGCTGTTCCTTACCTCAAGTAAATAGAAAGATTGTTCCTTTATCACGGCCATCACCTCCAAAAGATGGAAGAGACGGGGACAATCACCCACCCAGTTATATCTTCCCAGCAATATCAAGCCTGCCCACAGCCACACGCCTAAACCCACAGTCCATATTTTGCTAACTATATGTAAGAGAGAGACAACCAAGCTGGACAGCCACGGGGTGGGGGTGAAATGTTTTTCTTGTCGTTATTGTGTGCCTTCACATCATTGCCAACTTACAGCAGCCCTAAGGTGATTTACTCCCATATACACGTGGATAGGACTGTAGCCAAAAGTTGCAATGCTATACATTCTTACCTTGGAGTCTGAGCCACTGAACTCAGCACTACTTATCTCTGGTCCAAATGTGATGTATATGCCTGTGTGACCCTGAGCTGTTCTAATTCAGATCCTCAATCCTAATTAAATTGTGAAGACTGAACGACTGGGGCTATAAAAAAAATGACGCTGATATAAAACAAAATGCATAAATTGGGGACTGCACATTTCCGCATAACCCCTATCTAGCTATGCAAATGGAAGAGAGAGGCAAACCAAGTTGGTTATATGAGGGGGAGATGTGTATTTCTTAACGCATTTAAATGTCCATGAAGGATCAGCTGTGAGAACAAGCAAGTACCCTGCAGGAGAGTTTTGTAGGTGAGAGAAAAAGAGAGATACCTTGACAGGAAAGAGAGGGTGGGTGTACAGAGGGAGATTTGCATAATTCTGGGATGGGGATTAATCCAATCTGTTGACACTCAGATAAGGGGAAAGAGCTAATATCTGTAACACTTGGGCAGAAAAGCCCCTGAAGGGAGTGTAGTGGAAGCTAAAGGTATGCAGCAAAGCAATGCTATGGGTCCAAGACCAACACATAATATAGGAAAGCTATCAGAAGAAAAATATCAGTGCAAACAATTCCATTTACTTCTTGTACTGCTGGAAAATGTGCCATCCTCTCTGTAGGTTTTGTCTCCTTAAGAAGGGGGTGGGAGACTAGAAGAAATGTGCTTATTATAGAGCGGGATGCAATTTTGGAGACCATCTAATCCATCCATCTGCACAATGGAAGGATCTGTGCTGCAGAAGATACAGTGACAAGATCTCTAATAAATGGTGATCTGCTCTCTGCTGAAATGCCTCTAGCAAAGAAGACTCCATCTCCACTCAAGGCAGACTAGTCCACATTTCACCCATCACATGGAACTCATGGCAGCAAGCTTGAAGGTTTCCAAGTGATCTCCTAAAAATCCTCAGTTTCAGCCAGGTGGGTGTATCATGTACCCTCAGATTATGTCCTGGGTTACAGTCTTCATCCTGCTCTTAGCCAAGTAGACACAGTTTATGACAATATCACTAGATAGTGGCCACCAACCATCAGAAACCATTAAGCAACCAGCACTTTCTGCTGGCTAATGGCAATAGTCTTAGGGAAGGTCATTTCACACCTCAAACGAACACAGACCTATCAATATTTAACAAAGCTATGCCTGTATTCAGAGACTGTAGGTGAATCAAAGTAACATGGGAGGCCGTCCTTCACCTCTGCTGACCACAAATCTGATGAGCTTCAAAGCGGTAACAGCCAGGTTTACTTTAACATCCCCTGTGGCAGCTCTCTCACTTGAAGTGCTAAGACAGCAGACAACTGATGGCTGTGAAATTCTTTCTGACTGCCTCTCCTGTAACCTTACATGAGGGTCTCTTTCATTCCCCGTTTGACCTTTACTCATCTGGGAGCCAGAGAGATGTGAAACATGTCTAACGATAGTAGATAGAATGTTGGAGGGAAAGAGAAAAGAGAACAAGACACATGAAAAATTCATCCCGTGTGTGTGTGTGTGTGTGTGTGTGTGTGCGCGCGCGCGCGCGTGCGGTGGGGACTGTTCTGGAAGGAACCAGGGAGATCACCAGCCATCCCCATGTTGCAAAAGGAAACACATCTAACATAGAGATAAGCCAGAAAATATCTAGATCCCCTGTCTGAGCTTTGAAGAAAACGTTCCAGGGTCTCCCTAAGGCTTTGACATTACAGTAGCTAAATGTCTCCAAGAAATGCTTTTAGAGAGAATGGAAAGGTGGGAATTCTTCCTTGCTCTCCGGGCTCTTTCCATGCAGCCAGCAAAGCTATTAGGCCCTTATACACCAGTTAATAGCCATGAGCTCATTCTGCAATTGCAACATGCTTTCCCACCTCTCCCGCTGTGTTTTCCTTGTGCAGTGTGAATGTAGCAGAAAGGATATTTTGAAAAACTCATTTTTTTTCCAAACTCAGCACCTGCTAGGATGAGAACTCCTTCTCCATACAATCAGTAGATGACTGGCAGCTATCAACTGGATGAATTTGCTTAGAAGACACAACAGTCGGAAAGCTAGGTCAGAACTCTCTCTCTCTCTCTCCCGGAAACATATGACACCTACCAGATATAAGTCCAGTGCCACCTAGTGACTAAATTGCATACTAAGCCACTGTGATGGTGTTGTGGATTCTATCTGACATATAATCCTTTCAGTAGGAGCTGCGGAGGGTGCTTTTCCAAACATTGATAATCACCCATTCAATAACTATTCATAGACCAGGGAAATATAACACACGTAGAAGAAACGTGGGTGCCGCAGCACTGAATGCTCTACACCCAATGACTGAAGCAGATCATAAGAGATAGTGAAATTATCAGAAGAGCCTCTCCTATGTGTTTGCCCTAATCAAAAACCATGCCAAAGCGTTCTGCACTAACTGCATTTTCAAGTCCAACCTGAAGAGCAGCTCCACATAAATCATACAGTAATAGTCGAGCCGGAGGTTTGTCAGTGCCTGGACCAGTATAATCAAACTATCACTGTCTAAGAAAAGAAACAACTGGCATAAACCTCTGAAATGGATAAAAGGCACTCTGAGCTAATGAGGTCACCTGGTCCTTCAGTTACAAAGATGGATGGAGGCATATCTTCAGGATGTGCTCTGGATGGGGTTCAATTTACCACTGAAATACAGACTCCTCTGTTCTTGGTCTTTTAAAGAAGGTATTAGTAACTTAGCCATTAACTGTTACCACTAGGGGTAGATTTTATGAACCAGGATAACCAGAGGACCTAATAGATCATTGTCTTTGCCCTTTTATGTAGCTGCCACCAGTGGCTGGGCAATACAAATGGAAATGGATGAATATAAACTAGGCAAGAGAGCAAGCATGGTGTAGTGGTCTGAGCACTGGATTATGATCCTGGAGACCAGGGTTTGATTCCTTGCTCAGCCACGGAAACCCACAGGGTGACCTTGGGCACGTTGCATACTCTCAGCCCCTGAAAAGTCTGCCTTAGGATTGCCATGAGTTGGAAATGATTTGAAGGCACACAACAAAACACAAAGCAGGCAACACACTAAGCTTACCAAACCTTCAGCCTTGAGTTTGTTTTTTTCCGGCCCTTGAGACTTGCTGCTGCTAGTTTCTTGCCTCTAATCACATTCCTTTTGAACCCATAATGGATACCCGTGCAGATAGCATGTTAATTTATTAGTTCAGCTCAACTGGGCTTGCAGAATGAAAAATGATTGCAGGAGACTTTTTAATAAGATTCAGAGAGATTTTATAGGTCTCCAGCCACATTTAATATGCGAAAGGAAACCAGGATTATTACTTTGTTAACCCATGTAATTCTATCCCTGCCTAATGAAGGCAGGAGTTTATCTGTGCTGCTCTACCCAGGGATGAAAACTACCGGAGCAGCTAAACACTGCTAAGTGCTGTCTTGCATTTTTCCAGGTCAGGCTGTGGATGTCACTCACAGTTTGCATCTACACCACACAGATATAGTGGTTTGATACCCCTTTAATAATAACTGTTTTAATCCTACAGAAGCCACATCTGTCGTTTGATGAGGTGCTTAGAATTCTCTGCTAGATAGCTCAAGTGTTGGAGTTCAGAGAAGTCCACTAGAATAGAGAATTCTAAGCACCCCCCCCCAAAAAAAACTCCTACAGATCCCAGTATTCCCTTAAGATGGAGCCATAATTGTTAAAATAGTATCAAGCTGCTATCACTGTGCAGTGTAGATACAGTCTTAGTCTTCAGTGGAACAGCTCGTACCCTAAGTTGGGGACTGGGGGGGAGATGAGTTCACAATGCCCAAATGATTGAGCTACCACAAAATGTAGAGGCAACCATCTTGGACTTTCTGTAGTTCATGCCAATATATTTGACCTTATTGTCAAAAGATCTTGTTGCGGGCAGGGCTGGAGATCTTCTCAATTACCCTGATGCTCGTAGAAGTATACCCTGCCCCTGTAAGCAGAGACCTACACATCTCTTGAGTTAGCTTGGTTCGATTGCAATTTGTCTAAAGCAGTGGCTCTTCACTTGTGGTCCCTGGACCCTCAGAGGCCGTGATGTTTTCACAGGGATCTGTGAAGGCTTGAAGAAGAAATGCTTTTACATTTAAAATAGAAAGAATGGAAGGAAGGAAGGAAGAACGACAGACAGACAGACGGTCGTACGTTCATCTCAAAGAACAGGAGTCTTTTGCTGGTGTGATAGATGTCATTTGTACCAGGTTTCATTACAATATTAAACAGTTCAAAAGTTATAAAATAACTCTTTGATAGTAAAAAAGGTACTCAGCACTGCAGACGGTGAGAACTTGCAAGTGAATGAGGCTGACAGAAAGCCCATGACATTTCTTGCTTAATTGCTTCTTTTACTTATTTCTTCCTTCTCTTCAAATCCGAAGACCCTTGATGATCAATTTTAAATAAATAATCGATGCACTTTAGGGTTTAAAATCTTGAGTTAAGTCTTGGTGGTCCCCAGCAACAAAAAGCATTTAAAGGGGGTCCGTGGTAAAGAAAAGGTTAAGAACTGCTGGTTGAAAGCTTTCAGACTGGAGGGTCATCTAGGAACTGGAATGGAATCTGAGTTGCAAAATAATGAGAAAGACAATTTTAAAAAGGAGCCCAGGGAGAGCAGCATAAATATTTCAATTGCAGTCACTAAGTTGAGTGACAAATATTGGCATCTACAAGATTTCTCATCATTATATTCAAAGCAGCTCCCTCTCCAAATATGCATGGATCTAATTTCTTTCTTTTCTTCCATTCCCCTTGTCAGCGTTGAATGCAGATGACATCCAGTACTTGGGGAATTCATTTGCAGTCACCCTGGTCTGATTTCTAATTATGATGGAGGACGCACAATTATGTATTTCCTATGGGATGTTCATTATATAGCACATATGAATGTATTGCAATTAGGCACATTTGTTGCTCAGGGTGGGAAGACAGAGCAAGAATGCAAAACCTTAGCTGGGGCATTTTTAGTGGTCTCCCTCACTAGCTTTATTTAAGACACTCACAAAATTAAAGCACAGCAACGTTCTACCTAGCACAGAGCAAAAGGCGCGTTATATTGAAGGATGGATGAATCTTTCCAGTGAGCAGCCACGCAGTTTTTCTAATGGACCATTCCTTCTGTCCCATATCCACACAGCCGGGTGGCACGGCCTCTGAAATTTCCCATTCCTTGTGAAAGTGTGACTCTTGTACTATCGCAGGGAAAATTTTAAAAACAGAGCTTTCAATGCATCTATTAAAATAATCAAGAAAATCATTTTTAATGCTTGACTTAGGATTTTGTCCCCTGAGGTCAAGAGAAAATAGCACACTCTTCCATTCTATGTAAAGAAAGTGACTGGACTGGCAGTTGGGTATTCCATCATCATTGTCAGTGAAATACAGACCACGATCCTATTGGTCTGTGTGACAACGTCAACACAGATGGGAGCAGCATCATGGACAACAGTGCAGCAGCAAGGAGCCAAAGGCTGTGGGTGACTGGGAGGTGGAACAGGAAGCCATCACTGTCATTCAGAGGCATTTCTGAAAAGGCAAAAAGAAAGGTTGAATTAATCAAACAGCCCTTCAAGCAACCAGGTACAAAGCCATTTACAGTTTTAAAGGTCAGTCAGCAACCCTTTGAAGAGATCAGAAATCAAACCAGACTGGCACAAAAAGAGAGCAACATGCTCTCAGTAATCACTTGGAGACCAAAATCTGACCACAGGTTAGAGAGAAAGAGAGAATAAGTTCTCGGAAAGAATTCCAGTCATAAGGGACGGCAGAAGGCAACAGGCAGCGTATCTTTGGAGAGGGCAGGAGAGCTTTCGTTCCATAGTTCTTACTTGCCCTGTAGGATGGGTAAGCAAGCCTTTTGACTCCAAGGGCCACATGACACATTAGATGGAAAGTTAATCACTTTCCCTGCACAGCTTCTGTGTGTCTGCCTGCCTGCTTCCCTCACCCCCATACACAGTTTCCCCAGCCAAGACAACTGTTTCCCTAGCACTGAGGCAACTGTGATCTTGACTGCATTGAGAACATGGGGGGAAGGAGCTTAAAACCTCTCCTCTCCTTACCAGCGATACAGAGCAAGGCACTGCTAACAAGCAGCGTGTGGCCCATGGGTTTCCCACCTAGGAACAATACAGCCATTGATCTCTTTTCTACTCTCTGCAAGAACTTGGAAACTGTACCCACGGTAACTGTACCCACTGTAATTATCCAGCCAGCGGCCCGTCATCCACAGGCAAATGAATGCAAAATCTGGCTCATGTACTTGAGATGCACTCAGGAAATGCTGAGACAAAAAATTTAAAAATAGAAATGAGAGCAATAATCTGATTTTGTGTCAATCACAACTTCTTAGCTTTATCTCTGTTTACTGGAAAACAATAGCAATGTACTGACTGAATGTTTGAAGTGCCATAGTGTCATCTCCGCTGACTAAAAAAAGATGCCTGTCTTTCACTGGAAACCAAGTATCCACGTAGGAAAACAGAATGGGTGGGTTGGCAGCTTGTCTGATGCATTTGGTTTTCTCTCCACATCTTCATTCTACCATGAGATAATCCACAAAACAGGTGCCGTGTTAACAATGAAGCTGTGGAATCAAACAAGACGTCAATCAATGTTACTGTAGTCTCTTTTTCCCAAACATCAGTTTGCTCTTCTTGGATGATGAAAATACTGCAATAGTAAATATCCAAATGAAGAGGCCGTGCATGCCCGGTTTCCAAACCCTACCACAAAGGGGCTGATAGACTTACTATGTAGCTCTCCCTGTCCAAAAAAGGAAATAGTAGATTTTGGAAGCTGAGCAGAATTGGGCTGTTTAGTATTTGGATGGGAGCTACCAGGAATATCAGAGAACTCCAGGTACAGATTTTTTCTTCCCTATCCTTTAGAACTGCCACTGTTACCATACTCCCCTTCTTCCATGGCAAGGAAGGTGTTATCTCCCAACATTTCACAGAGCAAAAGTGGGACATGTGTGGCCAAGCAAAATCAAAGTGCAATCAAGATGGCAAAAGAGATTAGTGAGGGAGAACACACAAGCTAGGGGAGACGGCAGCAGTTTGCTTTTCCTGAACCTTTTGGGGAGGCCAAGATTCAGCCCTCCCCTCAATTCTTCTCCCCTAGTCAGTTAACTGAGTGCAAACTCCTTTTGCAATTTGAACCCAGTTTGCAGCAACTGACATAAACTGAGGACAAAGGGGGAGGAGAGAGAAACTGGGACATTGCAAAAGCAGCTGAAAAAAAATAAGACAGTGGAGGATTGTCTCTGAGGACAGAGCAGGAGGTGAGCTGTGTTTGGAGAGCTCCTCCTTGATTGCTTGACTGTGTGTGGTTTTGTGTTTCTTGTTTGTTTTTGTTGCTGGAGTTGTTGTTTTGAAGGCTTGTGTGAAGGCTTTGGTTCAGTTTTTGGCCATGTGCTCTTCCTGAGCGCATAATCTAAGAGGGTGAGGCTTCCGCTGAGTCAGGGAGAGAGAGGATATCCTCCTCCAATCCATCCATTCTACATGGAGCTACATGTCAGGTCAGAGGCCTACCAAGAACCCGGAGGCTACACTAAGTACTGCAATTTACTCATCTTTTGTAATTAATTGAGGGAAAGCTTAAGGCTGTTAGCAGCTTTAAAGAAAGCAGATCTGAAGGGCCAATTAATTAAAAACAGCAGTATTTAATGAGGACCTTTCACTTCCCTGCTTCCCTCCTGTTGACTGTTATATTTGTCAAGAAAGTTACATTTCCCACTGTCTGTCAAGATTTCATCTGAGTTTGTAAAACAGATCTTCTTAATGCTCGGGCACTTTAACCACTTGACACAGGAACAAAAGCTTTCAATTACAAAGCAATTTGTAGGGATTATAATAGAGTGAACTACTGGCTTGCTTCCTCTCTCCCCCTCCTTTCACTTATCAATTGCCAGTAATGGCGGAGTTCAAATGGGAAACGTTAGGATTGGAATGGCAACCCTGTGGCTAGAGTTCACATTGTGCAGAAGATTACGGTGGAAATGGATGCTATAAGAAGTTAACTGCCTGGCTTTAAACAAAAGTAGTTATTTGCTTCGAGTTTCTCCTATATGTTCCTTGGGTTGGCCAAATAAAGGTATCGCCAAAGAGAGTATTTTGGATTTTGTTGTATTTTGTTGCTTTTCCAACATGGCTATTCTTAAAATTCACACACCATACCCTGCCTTCCCTCTATGAATATGGCTTGCTTTGCTTCTGGTCCTTGTGGCCCTTCCTGTCTAGCAGGGACCAATGGCTAGCCTGAGTGAACTTGAAAATAATTCATTGCTAAAAGATGCTCCAGTCTGTAGCTATGGTGGCTCAGCAGTTAAGGCAGCCATGGACAGAACAACAGGCTTCCGGTTTTCAGTTCTAGTCCTGGTGGTTTCTGACACTGTCTCATCACTGTGTGGTAGGGAGCACTGAGCAACCAGATGCTCCACCATCTTCAGCCAGTGATGCAGGGTTAAGGAATGCAAAGAACACCCCATGCGCATATCACAGCTGCTACCCAACTGGAAAGTTCTGTGGAGAGACTCTTGTGGGCCACTTAAGCTTGTTCCTTTAGATCCAACATGTCACACACATGGAAGAATAGACACTTCTTTCCTGCCCTTACGATTCAGCCAGGGGATGCTTGGTGGTGCAATGGCAGCCTTATCGAGACTGTGTTCTTCTCACATCACACATGAAAACAAGTGTCAGACAGAGCCATCATGTTCTTTTGATATACAATATAGAATACTTTGAGAAGTAGTCCCTGGGGCACTTCCGTCATCACCGTGCAATGGAGCACAATGAGACATGTGAAAAGCCCTGGCAGTTGTTTTATGTCTGATTGGTGCTTTCATGAATAGCAGCATCAGTAATTCTTCCTTTATGCTGACATTGAGAAAACTCCAGTGACTCTTAATATGCTCAAGAGGTTAACCCTTAATCTGCTCAGACAACTGCTAGTCTGTTCTGAGTCTCTGAAGAACTTGGGAGGATAGAAACTGGGCTGTTATTTTTTTTCTCCTTTCAGCTTCCTTCAAGATCCCTTCCCTAAGACCAGGGTTTGTGCCTCCTGCTGTATGTGTAGGTTTATTCTCTTGGCATATTCAAGCAAAGTTTAGAAGGAACTAGCTACACATATATCTTCTTGTTGTTGCTGCTTGCCTTCAAGTTGTTTCTGACTTATGGCAACGCTAAAGTGAACCTATTTAAGGGGGTTTTCTGAGCAAGGTTGGTTCAGAGGGGGTTTGCCTTTGCCTTCCGCTGAGGCTGAGAAAATGTGACTTGCCCCAGGTGGGTTTCCATGGCTTAGCAGTCACGCAAACCTTGGTCTCCAGAATCATAGTCCAATGCTCAAATCACCACAACACACTGGATTGACGGATATCTAATTACTTATAATTGATTTATATCCTAATAACTAAGGGATAACCAAATTCCATTATACATGTACATTTTTTGGCAGCACAACTATAACTAGTACCCTTGAGCAGGGTGGGCAAAATGTGGCCCTCCTAATTTTGTTGGACTGCAACTGCAAGAAGCCTTAGCTGGCATACTCAGTGGTGAAAAATGCTTAGAGTAGTTGCCCAAAATTTGCAGGTCAATCACTGACTGACACTAAAATGAGATGGATTGGTATGCTGAGTAAACAATAAGAAGGAGGAGAGTGTGTGTCATACCACTGGCTGATGGCACTGAGATGCTTTTCAAATAATTCAAAAGGAGCTATTTTAGTTATTGTTGGAAAAATCCAGTATTCTCTCTCATCTCGCTCCCTTGCTGTTTGAGCAATTGGGGTTTAGATAAACCAGGATTTCCTGCATGCAAAACCCTTCTGTTTTCTCTTCTAAAGTCTCCTCATTTGCTCTTCCTGTCCATTGAAATGCATGGTCATAAATACCTTTTTGTATCCAAATGTGACCGAGGAAAGTTCCTAGTGTCATTCGTCTTAAAAGACTCCTTCTTTCTCCTTCTTCATCTCCTCCTCATCGTCTTTTCATTCTTCTTCTTCACCATTCTGTTTCTCCATCTGCAATATGGTGAGTTAAAGACTGAAGCTCTTTATTTTATCCAGTCTTCTCATTAGCTACTTAGGATATAAGCACTCCATGCAAACGTAAATGTAAAAAAACAACAACACATTAGTAAACTTTGTCTAAATTTGTGACCTGAAGCTGCCTACCTTGTTTATTCTGAATCAGCTTCAGTTCAGCGAAGTAACATGAGATTGAAACATACTTTACTCTGTTAACTCTGCTAAAAGAAGGCTGATTCCTAGCAGTTTTAGCTTTCATGTTTTTCCTACAAAGAGCTAATACCCTGGGGCACACAATAATTCCCACAGTTATTTATTGAAAAAGTGGAAAGTAAAGTTTTGTTTTGTTTTTAATCTAACTAGGGATGGAATGGAAAGACGTCAGTTTCCTGACTGGGCTCAAATTAGGAGTTCCTGACCTCTCAAGAAACTTATGCAGGAAGAAAAATGGCATGTGGAAAGTTCCCACAAATTGCAGGAACTTTTTTTTTTTTTGTTCCCGGCACAACATAAACTATGAACTTTTTGGGAACTGTCCAAGTGTTTGAGAAACTGCACAGCTTTGTAGTAAAAACCTACACTCCCAGTCTTTTCACTACACTCAGAGGACTGCACAGCTTTCTGAGAAAAACAAAACATTCATTTATGTTATTTTTTTGCACTTGGGAAAAGTGCACAAAATGTGAAACAAAACTGAATACCCCATAGAGTGAAGGATTTGATATTGTGGCTGCAAGACTTCGATGGTCTGAAAGTTGCACAAACCAAATGTTAGGCAGCACGAAAAGAAACGTGGGGTTATACTGAAGCTGCAGCAACATGTGGTTTTGTTGTGCCCCCTTTTTGTTGTCCGACATCAACGAACACAGCAATGTTGCACAACAAACATGTTGTGCAAAATCCAGCAATCTTGCCCAAAAAATAGGCATATGGTTTTGTTGTGCAAGACTGCTGTTTTCTACAAAAAGACAGCAATGGGGACCGGTAAAAATATTGCACTGCTCAAAGCCTATGCATACCAATATGAAATCCAATTGCAGAAATTTCTGAAGCTGAGAATCTCATAACACATTGTTGTGTGCCTTCAAGTCATTCCTGTATGAATTCTAAATGAATTCATGTCTCCAGAGTTGGATGAGCTGCACTAAAAGTACTTATGGAACTTGCAAGAGTAATTTTAGAACCACTGTTGATTAATCATCTTTGAGAAATCTTGAAGAACAGGAGAGGTCCCAGCAGAGTTTAGTTTTAAGTGTGCAAATGCATTTCTAGCCACCACTGAAACCTAGCCATCCAGTCTCAGGGCTAGGACTAGGATTACACCCAAATTGCAAACCTAAGAGTTCTGGGGAAGTGTACCTCATCTAGCATAGACGGAATCCCTATTCCTTCATCTTCCTGACTGACTAACAGCATCTGTCTTGTCTGGATTAAGCTTCAGTTTATTTAGAATAAAGACAGCTTTCTTGGAGTTTAGTGGAAAAGAAAGATAGAGTTGAGAGCCATCAGCATATCGATGGCACCTAACACCCAAACTTCAAACAACCTCTCCTATACATGTGAAATAGCATGGCATGGGGAAGAACTGAACCCCAAAAGACTCTGCATGTCAATGGCTAGGACACTAGGAATAGGAATCCACTAAGAAGGGCCAAAGCCACTGTTAAACAGGACTTCCAAGTCCCACCCTAGCAAGGTGGCCCAGAAGGATACTATGGTCAAAGGCATCAATAGCCACTGAGAGATCCAATAGAGTCAACAGGGACACAATCCTTCTGTTTAGTAATTGCTGCAGGTCATCCACCAAGACAACCACAGCTATCTTTCCCATAACTTGGCCTGCAAGACTCAGCCCTCCAAGGGCCATCATAACTTAACTCAGTTGCAGACCTTTGGCATAATTGTGGTAGCAGGATTTCTTTTTGCAATCCAGCCCAGAACATTAAGAAATGGTTACAGCTCACTTGCTCAGTAATTAGAGAAACCTGAAATTACTCTGAAGTTTTGGCAAGGCAAGAGGAAAAGCTGCAATTACACCAGTGAGCCATTTTCAACCTAATTATCTGTGAGTGTCATATATTTGTGCATAAATGGAAGCTGTTCTCAGGGCAAGACATGACCAAATGTATACCTCCAGGCATCGCAGTTAATATGCTGGCCTCTCAAATGATCTCCAATAAAACTAAGAAAACAATAATCATACGTTCTATGCTGCTTTAATGGTTGGTTATGCAGAGGGGTATTTCTAAAAAAAGAAACCTCTCAAGGGGAAAGAACACAGGATAGTGGGTTATAACTCAGCAGCACTGAAGTTATTAGCGTCTATTTTCTGGAGGTGGGGCGGGGGAGAGAGAGAGAGAGATACTGGCAACCCCACAACCTCATCACTAGTACATGTCCCCAAAATTCACCTCTAAATTTGACTAAGGGTAAGGATGCTGTAACCCGTCTCTAAAGGCAAGTGTTAAGGGCCTTGGCTGTACTTATTCATGGCATCTGATCATTGCAAGCTGCAAAAGACCCAGGTATAGTTTGCGTAGATTCTTTGCCCATTATACAGCAGGCGGAAGAAACTGTCCATGCAAGACAAAGACTTCTGCCGGTTTGCAGTGCCTATATAAACACCAGCCTATCTATATGGAAGGAAAGCAGCGTCTTGACCAGAGTTGGAGAAGTTATATTTTAGATGACTTACACCTAAAGTTCCTGAGTTCCCTAGGAATTATTAACTGGGCATAGATGCAAGCTTTGAAAAGCAGCTCTGCTTTCCTGTTTCTCACAAGTAACTAAACATGTTATTTTTTTTTTAAAAAAAACTCTGAATACTGGTCTATGGTACAAAATACATTTGCCTCCTGTCAAAACTGTTTTTGCCTCAGTACTCACAGAAGGTAAAGCAACAACATGAAGTGAAGTATGAGGCATCCCTTTAACCATTTGATATTCTTCTCTAGCATGTAGTGAGGCCATACCACCCCAAAATTAAAATAAATAAATAAATAAATGGTCACACTGAGTTATCTCTTGTTAAAGTACCATTGTAATGTCACTTTTTATATACTTATTACCGGGAAATAAATTAATTGCGAGTAACTAATTGTTTCTTAGAAAGCTAGCGTCATGTAGTGGTTTGAGTGTTGGATTACGACCCTGGAAATCAGGATTCAGTTTCCCATTGGGTAGCCTTGGGCGCATCACACATTCTCAGCCCCCAGAAAACCCTGTGATAGGTTCGCTTTAGGGTTACCGTAAGTCAGAAATGACTTGAAGGCCCATCACCACCACAACAGGAGACTTAAAAAGCTAACTGATTTATTTTAGCATGAGCAGTCATGGATTTCAGTCGATTGCTTCAGATGCACTAATGATGCATAGAGATTCTCAACAGTTCCTAGTCCTTACTGTTCACTCTCATCAGGCAACCGTTTGCTGACTGTTAACGAACAATTTGTCTGGTGAAGAACTGACTGGCCACGTCACTGTAGAAAGGTCAGGGGCCACTCTTTCCATAAGACTTTGTTCCTTGCCCCTTAGAGAAACCTCTTTGAAAAACAAGCATTAGCAATGCTGTTTTTCCCGTTACTTTTGAATTCCTTGGTTCCCCCCCCCCCAGGAGAATGAGAAAATGGGTGTGCTGTATTTCTATGACAATGTATGCCACTTGAAAAAGAATAAAGGTTAGTAATTGCTCCCCAGATGATACTCCTTTTTTTTAAATGTAATTAAAACCTTTTAGTTGGCTTGTCCCTCCACCTCCTTTATATATCTCCTCCCTTCTCTTCCCAGCTTCCTGAAAAAAGAACAGGTTCTTTTCAGAGTGAGTAGATTAACTAACTTCCATGTTATCCAGAAGAAATTAAAAATTAAACAAAGCCATTTAGTCGCTTTTGAAATGCGCCTTTTGTGTTCCCACACTTTCTGCTGATTGTCATTTGAACTGGAAAGCAAACAGATGTTCCAGCATGCCAGAAGGCACATTCAGGCAGTAAGACCATTAAAAATAACTTCAAATAATCTTCAAATCTAAACAAGAAGGTTAGAGATAGAAAAAAGATGATCTGTTGTCCAGCTTTCCCTGTCTGCCTACTGTAGGCAACACAGTTATACAAAAAAAACAAAGATTAAAAGGGAGTTTGCATGACTGTTTATCCCAGGCTGCTCATTTCAAAACTTTGAACAAGAAAAAAAAAAAGAAAGAAAAGAAAGAGGTTATAACAGTGTAGCAGCAAATGTGAATGAAAACAGGAAGGATTAGAAGAAGATTACATGGCTTACAGAATGCAGACTCGATAATGTTACTGTTGATGATGCTTATTGCTTCTGTACATGCCTTCAGGTTGCCTGTCATCTTTTGGCAACCCTGTGAATTTCATAGGGTTTTCCTTAGCGAGGAACACTCAGAGGTGGTTTGCCAATTGCTTCCTCTGAAATATAGCCCACAGCACCTGGTATTCATCCAAGTACTAACCAGGGCTGACCCTGCTTAGCTTCCAAGATCAGATGGAATGTGGTATCTTTGTTGTTCTTATGTGCTTTCAAGTCGTTTCCAACTGATGGCAACCCTAAGGCTGCTTTTCTCATTGCCTGGCAACATAGTCCTCAGAAGGCATTCCCAGAATCTTTTATCGGGTTTGCTGTTTACTGCTTAGTAAGTTTATAACCTGAACCAGTTTTCAAGACCTGGGCCTGGAAAATGTCATTAATTCCAGACTTCATGGCATCACTCTGTTTCGCATTGTTCATGCTATCTCACATTTCTACGACACTATGACCATAAGCCTGTGACTATGTTACTGTTTTGTATTAAAACACCCAGAATCCCTGAGCCAACATGGCCACTCACAGTGCTGGCTAGGGGGATTTAGGGAGCTGTGATCCAAAGAGTAACTTCTCATAGTTCATGCCTTCAAGGGCAGCTGGTGGTTTCCTTGTCACAGTTGGGGGAATGATAGTGTAGGTTTATTCTAGGCTTTAAAAGAGCTCTCCAAGGTCCTAAACCCTATCCTCAAGATAGGTTCAGCAAGTTGGACAGCTCACTGAAAGCCTGGAATGAGACCACACGGGATTCACTGCCCTCTGACATGGAATCCAAATGCAGTCCCTGCTCAATTAAATACGCTACTGTGTTTTCTGCTGACTTCAGACTGTCTCAGGGAGGAGGAGTTATTCTTCAGTTATCAGTTTTCCCCCAGCTTCAGTGGCAAATTTTGATCTGCAGATGCAAGACAGGACATCCTCTCCAGCAATATATGGAAGAACTGTGTCACCCCCATTTCATCCACCTCTGAGAGCTGCCTGCCACTCCCCCCGCAACAGCTCTGCAGAGCCCCTTGGCTTTGTTCAGAGGGTCAGTTGTCACACCACATTTTCCAAAGCGATCTTCTTCTCCGAGGCAGTCTGTTGAATAACAGAAAACCAAACAAAAGCTGTGCTCACAAGCAAACATAACTCAGCACATCCATTCCCCCAAATAGTTCTCCTGAGCACAGATTTCACCATGCTTGTTTGAAATGTATCTCACTGTACCTCCCTCAAGGACTAGCCTATCAGAAGGCTACATCATGTAGAACAGCTGCTGCTGCCGCTACCGCTCTCCTTCCCTGTAATACTGCTGGAGCAGATCTATGCTCCAAGCTGTCACTGTGCTTTCCCTAGTGGGCGGCAATGAATAACGTATTCATTACTATTCAACACAAACTCAAGGCAGCAGAGGAAGCAAGAGGGAGACCCCCACAGGTCACAAAGGAATCATTTGCTCCACTGCCATTAACCTTCCAGCCCTTTATTACATTTGTAGGCACCATATTTCTTCCCTCTAAGCATTCGCTCCCTTTACTCCTGCAGAGCTCGTGGGCTGTTGTTGTTTAACATCATGCTTGCCTAGACAGTGGTCTAGGGAACTGGTATGAATGGAGCAACTCTCTTGATAGCTTGGGGCAGGGAAAGAGAGAATGGTAGACTGAGAAAAATGTCATTCTTGTTCCAGCAAAGGATGGCAAGAAAAAAGAGAAGCTAACTTAAAGCTCTCCACCAACATCTTATTACAGAACTTTCCCCAGTTTGGTATCTTTCAGATATTTGGGAGCAAAGTGAACAGGGGTGAGGCTAATAGGAGCAAGGGCAACAGGTATTTTGCATAGGCAAGGTAGAAGAAAGAGCATAAGATGAGCTTGTGTCTGTTGTGTTAAACCACTGCAGCTCTGGAGTGTCTTTTGGGAGAGTTTGTTGGGTTAAGGCTGTTGTGTCTCTTGGGGTAATGCCACTTTTTTGTGTGAGTTGGGAGGAGGCTTGCTTGTGTGCTCGTTAGGGCTCTATTGTTCTATTGTGTTTTGGTGAGCTTGTGTCTTTTGGGTTAAGGATGATTATTTGCATGAGCTGAGTGCAAGCTCCTCCATATTGTTTAGGAACAAGTCCAGGATAGGACAGAGTGGAGCAGAGGGTCTTGGATGAGGAACACAGAGGGGATATCTCTGAGGAGGAGGTCAGTTCCCAAACACAGGAGGTAGACTGTAATGAGAGAGAAAGAAAGAAAGAAGGAAAACCTGAAGGGCCTGCAGTCCACCAAATGTTGCTGGACTCCAGCTCCCATCAACACCAGCCAACATGGTCAATGTTCAGGGATGATGAGAAAGGTAATCCAACTAGATGGACTCAGTGGAGGTTGACATCCCTTCCAGCTCTATGATATAATATCTGGAGGGCCAGAGGTTGCCCATCAGAGGGAAAATGACTTAGCATGAGACCCTGGAAAGCTGCTAACAGTTAGAACAGTAAGCAATACTGGGCTAGATTAACAATTTCATCCAACTTGCTAGAAGGCAGTTTTCTATGCTGTATGGCAGAAATGTGGGTAACACATGGCCAGTGGGTGGCATGCAGCAACAGGGCCAGTTTTGTGTCAAACTTCCTCCCAAAACTGCCTGGACAAAATTCAGTGGGCAAGCCACACACACATGGCTTTAAAATAAGCACTTACTGTTTCTTTTAAATGGAATGTCATGGCCTATCACTGAAAATAGACAGTCTGGCAGCAAGTGGGAGGACAGTTCACAGTGCGACCTGACTGGAGGGACTGGCCCCCAAGACCTGTTGAAGCTGCCCAAAAGTAAAGAAATAAATAGAGAGAGAGAGATTGAGAGAACATTTGAGAAAGGTCTTCCAACCCTTAGCAACTGAAGAACATTTTGCAACAACAAACCATGAAATTGTGCTTCATTAAGGGGCGCGCCTGCAACCTGTTCAAGCCCCTTTGCTTGATGCTGAATGGCTTTTTTTTCCTTTTTAAGAAGTCATGCCATCAAGCCCGGCCAATCCTTCCACTTGCTTGCACAAAGCGGTGACAGCAAGCCAAAAACAAAGCAGTGACTTCAATGTTTCAGTGTTCTCGGTGACAACGTGGGTCAGTGCAAATGGCACGTTTCCTTTGAGAAGGATTAAGCCAATAAATTTCTATAAGCACGAGCACTTATAGATAAAATGATCCTCCACCTTGGCTCTTTTGGGTAACAGAGAGCTGATTAGAACTAGGTCATCTTCCAAGTGTAGAAAGGGAAGCAGATTGCAAATTGGCAGGTAGCTGAATTCTTCTAAAAGGGCAGGTGATGAGACCAGATGCCTTTTTTAGAAGAAGAAGAAGAATTTGTTCTCCAAATCTCTCGCACACACATTCATGTTGGGTGGCTGGTTGGCTGAAAAAAATGAAACCTTCAAGCAGCATAAGACAAAACTGGAGCCTACTTCTTCACACAGGTTTATCCCTTCTCATTTTCCTCCTCCTCTTCCACAAGGTCCTGCTCCATCACCTCACCATGGCTTGAAGGTGACCCTGGGCAAAGTCTTTCAGAAAAGATGTGCATCAGAATATTGACATCCTGTCAAAAAGTTTTGTTTTCTTCTCTGCATACCATGTGAAAAGAAGTCTCCTTTTCTCTAGGCATCATCAACTCTACACCGTAATCCTCTGCTTTGGGCATCAGACCAACATATTCCCAGTTTTCAGGTGTATTGAAAAAAATGAGGTGTATAATCCTTGCAACCAAAGCCCTTGAAAGTTTAACTAGAGCCGTGGAAAGATGACTAAATGAATCAATGAATCACATACTTAGCCCTTCCATATATATAATTTTCCCTCCTTGAGCAATAATATCTACATCCAGTTTTTCTTTGATCAGTTCCTGAATGATAAGGTAAGAATCCTAAGCCTTCAAGTTGTGAACTATAAATGTGGAGCCTGTGAACCGATCATCTTTTGTGAAAATCTGGATAAACTCAGACTCTGAATGACTCATCCTTAATTTTCCATGTCTCCCAGCAGGGGGCCAAACAGGCATTTCCTCCACAAGCTTTGGGTTTTCCACGGATTTCCTTCTTCTTATTGCCCTTTCTTTCCTCCTCCTCCTCCTCCTCCTCCTTCCCCATTCTGAGACCATTCTTAAAACACTCCATAGTTATGCAGTCCCCTTAATCTCTTTTAGGGACCAAAACAGAAAAAACCAATGCAACAACAGGAAAATAAAGCTTCCAAGAGACAGAGCATAATGTTTGCCTGGAAAGAGGGGTGGGGGAGTCAGTTAGAGAGAGAACCCAAGAAAGAATCAGGTATCATATTCATTTCATGCTCTCGCCCTCACACAAAGTTGCATTTGATGTTTTGTGACAGTTATAACTCACAGCATCATTCAGAGCCTGCACCAAGCCTGGAATCATGGACGAAAATTCTTGTTACTCTTTATTACTTAAAAACCTCCCCTCTACTGAGAATTGCCAGGTTTTCAAAACAGCAAAAAGGGACAGCCGAAATTCACGATGTGCAAGGTTGACTACCAGGAAATGGCTATTAACAAGGTCATGTTCTACTTAAACGACAAATAAAAGTATTGGTTTCAGTGAACTTAGTTATATCTTTCTCCATAACATTCAGGTATTGTTCACATTGTTCAAATGTACATTACGTATTGCAGAAACTTCTGGCTTTATGAAAATCCATAGCAACAGTCCCGAATCCATTTTAATTTTAGGGGAGAAAAAGTCCTTGCAAGCTATGATTGAAACTCAAAGTA
Source organism: Iguana delicatissima (assembly GCA_948472985.1). Classification (NCBI taxonomy): domain Eukaryota; kingdom Metazoa; phylum Chordata; class Lepidosauria; order Squamata; family Iguanidae; genus Iguana; species Iguana delicatissima. Next base: position 1,088,749 of record CAOKZL010000404.1, read on the forward strand.
ACTTGAATCTTAGATTTGGCTAGATTTATAGAACGTATGCTCCCCTTATCACTTTGATTGAAATGCTATAAGCCGCTTTGAGTCCCAAACTGGACAATAGTAGTAACAACAACAATAACAGTTTGGGAAGTGAACAGGTAAGGAGGACAAGGACCACAGAAGTCTAGGTTTCATTTTGTCTTCTATAGGAGCTTAATATGCTGTGGCTGAAACATGGGGGGGGGAGTATATGAGGAACTGGGAAATATTTAGGGGATGGGGTGGGGGTCTTTCGGGTTTTCTTGCACTCACTCCTGAGCTTTATGCGCTGTTACTTTGTAGTACCTCTAATGAACTCAATGGGCAAAAAGTACTTATAGTACTTTTAAAGGTACTTAAACATTAGAACTATCACTGGTAAATAGGAGAAAACAATCATATAGTCTCCACATCAGGTTGCATTCTCATATAGGCTGTGATTTTACCCTCTGCTGAACACGTCAGACCACAGAAGGAACATGGTTATCCTGGTTTTAGTACTGGAAGTCACCATGGGTCTTTTCGTTTTCCAGTTTAAAGTCTGCACCACGTGGCTATTTTTTTTTAAAAAAAAAATCAGCTTGTGTTTTGCATTCCTTGATTTAACTTGCCTAATGAGTCCATAATTTGACTCCATTTGCTTCAATTAGTTCTATTTGATTTTGTTTACTTTGGATGTTTGATTAAACTTTGCTTAAAATGGAACTAATCAAAGGAGCAGTTCAACTTAGTTAAACAAGGAAACTAAGTGAATTATTGCATAAGCCGAAGCAGATGCTTCGTTTCAGCTTCTCTAATGCTGGCAAGAAAACTATTAGGGATGGATAGATTAGGTAGGGTGAAATGGCATGTGATGCCTCTGATGGAAACAGTGCAGTAAATCTGTTCTGAGCAAAAGTTAAAGTTCAGACTGGAGAAGATATAAAGCCCCTTTGAAATAAGAGTTACCAATGATGGGGTGATTGGGTCCTCCTTTAGAAAGAGCAGTTCTCCATTTGAAGGTGTTCTGTGTTTCAGGGCAGGGAAATACACAGGCCTTCAAAAGAGGGGCAAGGCCAACAAGTGTTTCACATGACGTAGGGAAAGAGACAGCATAAGGTGAGCTTGCATCTGTTGGGTTAAACTGCCCCAGACCCAGAGAGTCTTTTGGGAGAGTTTGTTGGATTAAGGCTGTTGTGTCTGTTGGAGTAAGACTGCTGGTTTGTGTGAGCTGGGAAGAGAATTGCATGTGATTTCGTTATTGTTCTATTGTGTTTTGGTGAGCTTATGTCCATTTGGTTAACACTAATTGTTTGTGTGAGATAGATAGAATCTATCTCCTGTAGATAGAGTCAGCCTTAGTTAGTTTTACTTTTGGAGCAGTGGAAGAGTCAAAAGGAGGAGGAGAGAAGAAGTGGAATGGTTCCTAAGAATATCAGTCTAAGAGAGGTTAGGATAGGTGGATGAGATTTTAGGTCACAGAAACACTTATTAACCTCTATTCCCTCCAAGGCACATTTAAACACTGAGCATTGTTGCATTTCCAGCAATTAAAAAAAAACTGGCATTCTCTTTTTGGGGTGCTTTTTATTCTCCCCAGAAGCTTAGGTAAGTTGTTGAAGTACCCTTACAGCTCTCTTGCCTATCCCTTGGTTATTGTAAATATCACAGCAAATCTATTGTAACCAGCAGCGAGAGGCTCACGAGAACTCATTCGTCACAATAAAAGGCTGGGGTGTGGGCGGGAGGAATCCTCCGCTCAACACTTTTAACTAGAGCTGCCATTCCTCGCTGCGCAGCTGACTCCCAAATGCACAATTTATTGCCACACCCAGGTTCTCCAAGGGCTGGGACGACATTCCACGGGGGCTACTTGAACATCCAGTTAATCAAAGCACAATATGAACCCCAATCATATTTACAATCTGGCAAGCAATTAGTCAACAGTACATAAATAAGGAGGAAAGAGAGAAAGACATATGGTTGCACCTCGTGCCAATGGCCTTATAGATTCCAAAAAGATTCATCAATAACCAAGAGAGAAAATAAATATTTACAAGTGGGTCCTGTCAAGCATAATGTGATAGAGGTTCTTTCATCGTGGCATAGAGAAAATGTAATTTAAAAAAAAAAAACCTGGCATAATGGACTAACCACCTACTTAGAGTTCTTCCTCCCTGAGACAGCTTTCATAGTGATGTTTTCTTTTCTGCAGTTTTCTTATCTTTAGGAGCTCCTGCAAAAATGTATGGTAAGACAGATCTACACACTAGGACATCTAATCAATGTTTTAAAACGTGTCAGCAGCCCCTAATAAGTCAGAAATGACTTGAAGGCTTACAAAATCCAATAGAGATAGGGCCTGCTGGGTTGAAACACCAGGACTAATTGTAGTGGTTAGCCACTACTTTCAGATCTGTGTATTTTTCATGTTTTTAAAACAGTGTTAAAATTTAGTGTCCAGCATCTCAAGTTGCATGTCTTCACCTGCCCCCTGCAAAAAAAAAACCCAACCTGGGATTGTCAAGATCTATAAATTATTACCGATGAAGGGGAGTAGTAAAAGGGTACAGCGCTGTCAAAAAATGAGCGACGGCTTCCTGATGCCTATCAAAAATGATTAATGCCTGCCAAAGTGATTGAAGTCTATCAAAATGATTGCTGTTCCTTCCTCACCTGGAAGTATCAGCATGGGACATCTAGAGTGGGTCATGTGACCCTTCCAGAACTGACCTGAGCCATAGGAACTGGTTTTGGATTTCTTGGTCCAAACTGGACAAGTTCCGGACAAATTGGATTTCCAATTTGTGTCCCAATTGTCCGCTCTAGGAACTTGCTCCACCACCCTGACCAAAAGGAACCAGTTTTAGACCTCTCAGACCCTAATGCTCTGAACCAGCCAACTGTGGTAGACTCCCAATTTTTGTTCTTATTGGTGCCATTGGGGTCATGTGACCCCTCCCAGAACTTGTACCATCACTCACAACCAATAGGATCTGGTTTCAGACTCCTCAAAATCACATGGCCTGGGCCAGTCAACAGGAAGACAGCCAGATAGATAGATAGACAGACAGACAGACAGACAGACAGACAGACAGACAGACAGACAGATAGATATTCTGTAGAGAAGCCCTTTTTGCACGCCCAGACTTGTTCTCCAGACAACAGAGAGGTGTCAAGGACCCCCTCAGAGGCCTACAAGCTTTTTCACTCCTGGGAAAATTAAGTCCAGAAACCAGGGGCCACTCTTGTCAAGATATAAAGGTCCTGGGGGCAGAAGTAAACCAAACAGATCCTGATTGTTCTTGGCTAATTTACCCAGAGTTGGCAACTAAGTCCTTGAATCCTTGATATTCATCATTCCGCATTGGTAGCCAGGACAATGTGAAGCCAAGGTCACTTAGATGATAAATGGCAAAAAAGAAAAGGCATTTTCAGGAGCTTCAAAAATACTCCAGGAAGACTAGTTTCACATCCACTTTTGTCTTGATGGCCGCTGTTGCCTCCTTCATTCCTGGATGAAAAACAATCCCAAACAATTAAAAACAAAAACAAACATCCAAACAATCAGGGATCGTGCAATGAATGGGAGGGTGACATGATGCCACAGAACAAATTAGATTTAGCCTCATGATGATATCAAGGGGAGATATAAAGGCAGTTGAGAGCCAGAACAATATGACAAATAAGGAAAGGAACACTGATGATAAAAAAGGATTTCCCCCAACCCCAAATTTACTGAAAATGGTTGTGAAAGATTAGAAGTAGTCCTGGCTCTGTTCTAGTTTTTATACAGTTCTAATTAGAGATTGCAATCAAGTACAGGCAGTCCATCAACACTGTCCTTCTCTCTGAAAATTGGCAGATCCAGCTTGTATTAAAATGGGATTTGAATACTTACATAGGCCTTCTGCCACATGGATCTGAAAGGATATAAGCAAATAATTTGGAAATCAAGAGCTTCTCCTGTGGGCTTCTCACAGTTAATCCCTTGTACAGCACTGGCCACAGCAAGTTTTAACTTCCTCTCACCCAAACATGAGAACCATCATGCTCTTTCAAATCAACAGAAAGGACAAAATTCACTATTGTTTGATTTGGAGACATTTCATATAACCAGGATCAAAAGCATGAATGCAGCCACACGGAAAGGCAGACACACACACAAAGATGAGATTGCAGTTAAAAAGCAAATGCTCCTATAGGGAAAGGTTATTAGGGTGTTTGGGAAACAGTTGCAGGCCCAGATGTAGAAATGATTGCTCAGTTAAAGACTTCTCAGCAGAAGATGCCTGTTGAATAAACCAAGGCAAAGATTCAGAAGGACATTTGAAGGAGACGCATTCCTTATGGTAGTGCGCAACCAATGGTTTATTTCTAGTAGCAGAACAAAATTACAAACAGCTGGGGGAAGATTTTAAAACATTTCTTTTAGATGGAATGATACTGGTCTTATTTTTAAAAGAACAAAATGAAAGTCCCAGAGCATTCATACTAGAAGGATTCTTTTCTCCCCTCAGTGTCCTAGTCCAACACTACAAGGTTTTTTTATACTATTATATTCCCATTTCCACCAAATGATAACCAATCTGTCAAAGATCCTTCTCTTTTCTCTTTTTATTCTTTCTCCCCTCTCCCCTTTTGCCACCCAGCACTCTCACTATCATGCAGGGCTATCCACCTGACATAAGCTGCAAAGACATCAGAAGCCTTCAAAATGTTCTCTCTTTCAAAATCCTAGCTTATTGGTTTAAGAAAAACATAACAGAGATGTATGTTGCTCAGGTTCAGACAGCTGTAATGTAATTCCTTCAGCTCCTGTCATTCAACATTGCATGGACTGAAGGCTGCAACAGAGCGAGGAAGAAATGCAGATCACCGTGAGTGCGTGGGTACAAACAAAGAAAGGTGGTGCCACATAGTGTCTATTAGTGCAATCTTACGCATTTCTGCTCAGAAGGAAATCCCTTGAGTTAAATAGGGATTATTCCCAGAGAGGTGTGCATAGGATTGCTGAATCAGAAATTTCCCAGATGGAATCTGGCCTCCGCACAAATTCCTCAGGTGGCCTTAGGCAAGCCTTTCTCTCTTCACCTCAATCTTTCTGTCTGCAACATGGTGATAACAATGCTGACCTACCATACCAATGATACTGCTAGAGTTGCAAGCAGCTAACAAGAGCAGGGTGCTATGAACACTTGAAAGGATGGCACAAAGGTTAAGAAGGGTTTTTGTTCATGATCTAAACCAGGAGAGGCAACCTGAGGCTCTACAGAATGTATCCTCCAAACCAAGTTGCTTATCCTTTGTTTAAAATTAAGGCCCATTGTCATTACTATTGACATCAAGGGTTTCATACATAAAGATATATGATTTCACACTAAAGTTAGGATTGTCCATGCCATTGTAGTTCCAATTTCTATGTACAGTTAAAAATGCTGGACAAGGAAGAAAGCTGATAGGAAGAAAATCAACTCATTCAAAATGTGATGTTGGAGGAGAGTTCTACAGATACTCTGGGCTGCTAAAAAGACAAATGAATGGATCTTAGAGCAAATCAAGCCTGAGCTCTCCCTAGAAGCCCAGATGATTAAACTGAGGCTGTTGTATTTTGGCCATATCATGAGAAGACAAGACTCACCAGAAAATAATACTTGCCAAGGGGGAAGGCAGTAGGAAAAGTGGAAGATCGCATTTCAGATAGACAGACTCAATCAAGGAAGATATGTCCTTGAATCTGCAAGACTGAGCAGGGTGGTTGATAATAGGATGACTTGGAAGTCTCTCATCCATAGGGTCTCCATATGTCAAAGCCAACTTCACAGCAGCAACAACAAACATAACAAAAGCCTCTGTGCAAAAGCTTTCAGACACGCCACACCAGCTCAATATGGTGTATCTCTGCTTCAGAGCAAGTACCAGCGTGGCAGTAATCAGATGTGCAAAACACAGCACGAGTCCATAGATTCGTGCTCTGAAGTAAGCCTCAGCGCAACAGGTTTCAGGCATGCAAAGCACTGCTCAGTTCTACATATCTATACCCCACAGTAAGCTGCAGTGTAACAACTTCCCAGGCTACAAGGTGTCGTTCAGTTCTCGGCAACAGCGTGGGTTTCTTTGGCCTCCCTGCATTTCCCATTCAAGAGTCTGAGAGGAGTGAAGTCCCTAAAGACAACAACAAATTAAGGCAGCTGAGGCCCTAGAGCACTTCTAAAAATAGGCCCCTCTTTGTACATATATGTGAACTATTGTAGGAGCAGTGGCACAGAAATCAAATCGATAAAAGAATAAATAAATTACAGAGTCCAACTAACAGCGGCACAGAAAGATCCATGCATGAACCTGTTTTCAGTCTTACAGTTTTTGATGACTAACAGCCTGGTCCCATGCATTTTTAAAATTCCATAACTCAAGTAATACACAGAACGTTGACGACAACAGAAAAATCCTAAGGTTCAGGAAGCTACTGGGAAGAAGAACAAACAAGCACCGCCTTTTCCCGCCTACACTGGGTCACTAGACAGTCAGGGCCCTGGAGCAATTGCACCATCTGAATGACTGATAATTTGCCCCAGCCCAAAAAGATGGGTTGTCATTTTGCGAGGAGAAGAACGCAAATCTCCTCCAAGCAGCGTGGAGGCGAATATCATGCACTTTAGAACAAGGCAACTAGGGCAGTGCCAAGGGAAGGAGAGACACCAGCAGCAGTTGTTGGAGTGCCATGCAATAAAAGGAGAGTGGAGAAGATTAGGCGAAAGAGATCACCATGGTTCACTTCCCAATGTAATCGCTCAAGTTCAAACACCCAGCTGTAGTGAATGGCAAGCATCCAAGCCTTAATGCAGCAGAAAGCAGTACCAGTGTATGAAGAGGCATGTCCCCTGGAAGAAGAGGGTAACTGAGTTCACAAGGAAGCATAAACTCTGAACTCAGCCATTGAAGACCTGCCCTAAGATGCCCACCAACTGACAAAATGGGGAGAAAGAGAAGGAGGGGCAATGAAGACACAGAACCGTCACCTCTACTACGTGCCCCCCAGAGCTTGAAACCAGCGCCCAGTTTTTTTTGGACTACAGTACCCAGAATACTGGCTACTGGCTAAAGGATTACGGGACTTGCAATTCAGAAAAGTAATTTTCCCAAATTCTGCTCTCTCTTCAGGTCTGTACTTAAAAGGAAGAGGAATGCTTTATCCTCAAATATTTCATAGGGGGGAGGGAAATAAGGTCACTTGGGTTCCTAGACTTGGGTAGGGGGAATGTAGCCCTCTAGATGTCGTTGAATTGCAACTAAGGCTGGTGCCTCAGCCAGGAAAGCCAACAGTAAAGAATAATGGGAACTGCAGTCCAACAACATTTGGATGGGCAAATTTTACTTATCACTGTCCTTGGCCATTTAATAACTCTTGCACATTAGGCATTCACCTTTTCAATATCTTAATTTTTAAACCTTGCCTCTAGCCCATTCTGCTACTTTGGTGTCTTGTTTATCCCCATCTCAAAAGACTATCTGGACATGGAGTTGAAGCACCCTGATTGCACATGTGTTGCAAATGTTCCAGAAAAGAAAAAAGAAAAATTAAACACTAGACAAACAGAACAATGTCACCAGCTTTCCATGTCAAGATCACCTGTCTGTACTCTTTTTTTCTGCTGCTGAGTTAATATTTTAATAAAGAGTCCATGAAAGGCATATTTCAAAGCTCTAAGAGTGCACACTTTTATATACACTCTCATACACACACACACACACACACACACACACACACTCCTCAGACTATTGCCTGGTTCACCTGTCCCAGAAACACTCCTTGTAATGTGGCACAGTGTTAATAATTTGAGACACTGGGGCAAACATTAAGGTTCAGCAACCTTGGCTGAGCCCTTTGCCAGAAGGCTCTTTCCTTGCTCGTCCCAAGGGCCAGCACAGAAATCAAAGACAGCTTCCTGAGACAGATCTTCTACTGAAACCTGACCCAAAGCCCCCCAAATTCAATTCCAAATTCACTTTTCACACTATGGGCATACCCGCAAACAACTCGGGTTTTCTGTGCTATATAACATCTGTAACTGCCCTTCACATTGGAAGGTGCCAAAGTTAGGAAACACAGCAATGAAACCTACACAAAAGAAGCCAGACTATTCTGCTAAACTTAAGCCTGTCAGCCTCAGTTACACATGATATACCTGGGCTAGGTTACAGAGGATATAGACTTGAATTTCCCTTAGACCTTCTACGAGATTCTGGGTTGTTGTTGTTTTTTTAAAAGCCATCCAATCGGGGGATTAAATGACATCTCAACCAGCCTTGTGAAAGTCCATTAAGAACAACTGATCAGCTGCTCTGTGCAACAAGCCCAGTGACAATAGAGAAACGGGGTTACTTTGTTAGGCTAATGGAATAAATAGGCTGGTGCTTTTCCCCTGCAGAGAGAGAGAGAGAAGAGAGAGAGAGAGAATGAATGGGGCTGTCTCCACATGAGCAAATACATATAATGCTCTGGATAGCATAGATCCATAATTGATGTTTGTTCCAATAATAATAAATACAGTTCAATGGCTAAGTTTCAGATGGTTTGGAATAAAAGCCTGCTAAGCGAAATCCCTGCTGAGAGGGCAATGAGGAAGCACTTGATCTCAGGACCACAAGACAGAAAGGAAACACATTAACTCGTGTCATTAAGAGCCGCGAATGTTTGACTAAAGACATGAGCTGGAAAGTTCTTGCCGGCTCTGTGATGTCCAGAATGGGTCTCTGAAGTTACCCATCTGTTACCAAGATGAGTCTGTCAATGGACTAGCACCTTCTGTCACTTGCTTGGTAACAAAGAATGTCAGCCTCTGCTATACTGGGTCAGAGGACAGAGTGGGCAGGAGAGAAGCCTTTCTTGACAACAACCCTGTAAGATAAATCAGGCTAAGCCAAGGTCACCCACTGAGTTTCCATATGGGGGAAAAAACTCTGAATCTTCCAAGTCCCTGTTTAACACTTTAACCGCCACGCTGAATAGTAACTTTATTAAAATGATTGTGGACTAGCTTAGAAAAAGGACAGAATAGACTTGAGGGTGAACAGAGGCAAAAATGAGACAGGCTAGACGTTGACATAGAAATAGAAATGTATGCAGAAGTTGCAAAGAGAGGGGAGTTGGTGGCTCCCCTAACTATACAGTGGAGAATCTGCTTTGGGATTTAATCCAAACTTTGAAGAGCTGTCACAGATGTGGAACCTGATTTTGGAGAAATAGTCACTTTGCATACCTTGAATCAGCTCAGTACCTTGGATAGCTCCTCGTAGAGTCCAGACTGAAAACCAGAAATGTTTCCACTGGTGGCAAAGGGTGCTAGTGGGAACCTGGAGTTCATCACTTATGAAGATGATTTGAAGGTGCTGGTTATGTTTGATCCAGAGAGGCATATTCCAAATATGCACCCCTTGTCTCACAACTGTGAGTCAACTGTCACGTTGACTGGCATTTGGAGTTGGTCTGGAGAGACCCACAGTGGTCATTTCTCTCTGTTGAAGGGCTGAGCAATGTCTTTCCAGCAGCCTGCACTGCAAATTGTGGGCTAAGCTGCCACTCTCAGGTATGGTGGTGGATGCTTCCCTATCATCCCTATTTACATAAAACTCTAACTGCCACATCCTGGTTATCTTTTACAGGTGAAATGATGTGGGAGAGGAAACTTTGCATCAGGCATAAAACAAATCGGGCTGGTCCTGGGTCGTACTTTCTTAGAAGTCAGGAGTGGAAAAACTATGGCTGCATACAGTGCCCAGGCCTCATTTTGTGGCCCAGGAAGCCCCCAAAGACCCCAATGTGACCTCCCAACATCAGTAAGTCTGTAACAAATTTTTGATCCAAAATCAGCCAAAAAGCAAACACCATAAAAACATTGGAGAAGGGCCTCCTTTCCCTCACACTTCAGAACCTCAAACTTCCCCCTTCCATTGAAGAAAAACATTGGAAGGGGCTTTATGTTACATCCAGTTGTGCTAGGAGCATATGTGTGTGTGTGTGTGTGTGTGTGTGTGTGTGTGTGTGTGTCAAGAGAGAGAGAGAGAGAGTAAATGAATGTCTGCTGTCTTTCAAAACTTCAGAAGGACTTTTACTAGACAAAATTGGAAACGTTTTCACTGCTGGCAGAGATTTCCTGGAAACTCAGAGATGGAAAGGGATGGAGATGGGGACTGGGACGCATTGAAAACTCTGGTCTCTTGTCATCAGCTCTAATAAGCTTGCCAAGAGGCAATGTGTTCTGAACTGAGATGCACTATGACAAATTCTAGATCAAGGACATGGACCATGTGACAGCAATTATTGTCAGCTGCCAAGCTCATTAGGCATAAAAGCCAGTGGGTTTTGTGCTTGGGAACACCAGACAACATGTATACCACCCAAAAAAAAATGGCAGGGGGGTGGAGAGAGATCCATTAGTTGGATTAATTTGCTGGTATCGGAGGGTGGAGAGGGTCTCTCTGCTCCCCATGAATAGGCCCGGGAGGGGGATAAATTCTGTAATTACAGAGTTCATTGTCAAAAACTTCACAGAGAAATGGACATTCACAAGATCACAGCATTTTTATTTGAGTTTAATTTGTCTGCTTGTGGGCTCGGTAACACAAAAGAGGATCAGACATCATTCCAACACTTAAGGACAGCCATTTTCAAGATTGCTTACATAAAAGGCTAAAATTGACAAGAACTAAGACAAGCAGGATGAGGTTCTTCTGATTGTTTGAAAAGTATAATGTATAATAAGGGTGGGCAACCCTTTTTCCATTGAGGGCCACATCATCTCAGGGACCACTCGTCCCTGGCAAGCAGAGACAGAGCCAAATATGGGTAGAACTATACCACCCCCATCTCTCTCACATGCACATGTACCTTTTCTCTTTTCTGCTCTCACTCTAGGACCGGAGGGAAGACTGTGGGCCCGTTTCAGACTTTTGGTTCTGGTATTTATGGCTGTGCGCTCTAATTTCTCCCAGTACCTGGCAGCTCAGCTGGTATAGTAGGTACCATCTAGGAATTTAAGATCTGTGGGCAAAGGATTATTGTCTGTTTTGCTGACACACACAGCCCTGTCAAGGCTGTGAGCCTTTCAAGATCTTCCGCATCTGTGGAACAACCTTCCTTTCGCCCTCCAGCCAGAGGAGGATATCACCCGTTTTCACAAGGGGTTGAAGACCTTCCTCTTTGATTTGCCAGGTTCAGTTGCTGCATTCTGCCTGAGGCTGCTGAGGTACATAGTGACTGGTAGACTGTTGGGGGATTTCATTTTATGTATATTTATAGTGTTATGTTCTATTGTCCTTGTCTTTGTCTGTATACATTGATGTTCTGCTCTTTGGTGAACAGGGCATTATAAATATTGTTGTTGTTGTTTTTGTATGGAATCTGATGAAAGCATATGCATGTTTCTTCTAAAACAGTCAGAATGGCCAGCTGGCTTCTCTTAGTTTCTCTCAGTTCTTAGCAGATGGTTTATAAAAATTTAAGAAGCCTCCAGACTAAGCTTTTATTGTGAAATTGTGCTATTCCATTCACTGAATTTTACAGGGGAAGCTAAGTGAGAAGCAGGGGATGATGGGCACTTCCAAATAGAGGGCTTCTGCAGCTCACAGTTCAAAGGCACCATGTGGTTCTTCTCTCTCTCTCTCTTTTTTTCCTGTGGTAAGAAAAAAAGATGGAAGAAATAATACGTCAACATGAGGTGGCTGCAAATGGAAGAAAATGAATCTATCCACATTACACAATTACAGCAGCAGTCTGATACCACTTTAACAGTCATGTCTCTGTCTTAAAGAATCCTGGGGTTTATAATTTGGTGAGGTAGTTAGAATTCTCTGCTAAAGAGCTCCACTGCACTCTACTGAGCTACAAATATTACAACTTGGGATTCAGAGTTGTCATAGGAAAAGAAAACTTTTTTCCAAACTCTTCTCTGGCTGTGCATATATGGAAGCAGGGTAGAAATGGCAAGTTACAACTCTGAGAGGTTGCCAATTGTCCCCCCCCCCCAGCCCTGTTCTAGCAGCTTTAACAGCAAATTGATCCGCAAATGCAGTGCTTCTCTCTCCCTGTGGCTTCTCGGGAGATCGTGCTGATCTGAAAAGGACAACAGTAAGCCAAAGGATGGATTTTTGCCCCCTGTTGCTGTCCCCCCACAGATACAGCTTTGAGAAAACCAAAAGAATTCTACCAGGTTCTAGAACTAGTGTCACAAAGTATAGTTGGCTCTCCACATTCACTAGGGTTAGGGATGCAGGACCCTTGCAAAAGTGGAAAGATTGCAAATATGAGAATGTGTGTGTGTGTGTATGTCTGTCTGGGGAAAGGGGCCTGCTGCACAGTGAGGAGAATGGGTACCCAGGGTCCCAACCAGGTCAGGAAAAGGAGAGGGAAAGGGAGTTGTTTGGCATGGTGTCCCTATACTCTCTCTTGCCCATCTCTTTCCTTATGTTGCAGGGGGACCTTGGGAGAGGGTTTGCCATGCTGAGAAATTGGGTTGTGATCCATCCTTAGCTGGCCAGGCAGAGGCTGATGGAGAAAGAAGATGATGACAGGATTTTAAAGGGCTGCATTGCCTGATTGGAGCCGCTAACAGGAAAGATGCTCCTGGAGAAGAAGCACCTGAGGTGTGGAGGGGGGCAGGGGTTGGAGAAACTTGCAAATAATCAATCCGTGAAAAGTAAACCTGCAAATGTGGAGGGCCCACTGTAATCACTGAAATTCCCCTTGAAGGTTTCTGGGATATACACAGTCAGTCCTTAATTCTTCCAGATCCTCAGCAAAAGTGCCAGGAGCTAATTCCTCCTTAGAAAGTGAAAAAGGGGCAGCAGAAAGCAGAAATCCCAGTCTTGCAATTTCAAAAAGCAGGAGCATGAATGCACATTGTCACCTCAGTTCTCGCTTTTATCCCTTGCTTGATACCAGTTAAATATACTTAAGCCCTTTCCACTTTCCTCCAGTCAAGCTCTTGGCACAAAGTTCAATTACTTCAGCGGCATTTTCAAGCCTGCCGCTAGATAAGAACCAGGAGGAAATAGAGAGCGCTAAACCTCATCACTTAGAAACAAGGGTTTCACCCATCTCCAGAGTTTTCCAGTTCCCTCCCCTCCCAGAGCACTGAATCAAAATTCAAAGTGCTTCCATAAATTGCACATATCATTCAGCCTTGGAGTACCTGTGGGTCTTTCTTTATCCATGCCTCTGAACACTCCTCCTCTTCCTGTCTGTCAGGACAAGGGTTTGGGACAAAGTTCTAAAAACCCACTCCAGTAAAACAACAGGCTCAGGAAGAGGGGGTATTCTGCAAATGCTAAATTTTGAAGGAAAGAAGGATGGTAATATATATTAATATATATTATGAGAGGGTGTAGTGGTTTGAGCATTGGACTACAACCCTGGAGACCAGGGTTTGATTCCCCACTTGGCCATGGAAACCCATGGGGTGAAACAATCTGAAGGCACACAACAACAAGAATACACATTACAGATCTAAAGGAGGGAACTTGTGAGAATATTAAACCCAGAGAATAAAATTAACCAGAGATCGCTCATGATGTCCTGAGGCAGAAGAGCCTCCCATAAACATGCTCAACCAAGTCAAGATTCCTAGTACCTTAACATAGCAATTACCTGGCCAGAAAATATCACAAATGTCTCCCCCTATCCTTGCAGTGAAAATGGAATTTAAAAAATTAAGCGCCTATCAATTTGATGCCCTTTCTTGACAACCAGAACCTGCTGCCCATGGCAACTACTTCACTCTGGTAGAGAGAGAACTTTGGTTCTTTAAAGGTTTTGAACTACAAATCTCAAAATTCCTTATCCCTAGCCATGTTGGCCAGGATGTCTGGGAACTGAAGTCCTAACTTCTGGAGAGCCAAAGCTTCCTCATCCATGGTCTGTGCTTCCTATTCTAAGAACGCCACCTTCTGGAAAACAAAAAGAGATAGGATGGGTTCCTAGAGAAATGTCCTCAGCTTAAAAAACAAACTAATGTTTGCCATTTTTATTTTTGTTCGTGACTCTTCCACTTTTGCAGGGTCCCGGCACCCCTAACCCCCATGAAAGTGGAGAACTCACTGTATTTTGATTGTATATTAGATTTCAATGTTGAAAATTAATCAGTGAAAAAGCTGTTAACTTAAAGAGACCAAACTCAGCTCCCTTCTGTTTTTTGTTTTGTTTTGTTTTAGTCTTAGGACAGCCCCTCCACTAGAAACAATGAGGCAAGCGTCTCAACTGGCAGGTACTGGTAGTGGGGAACCATGACAGGAATCCAGTGATTCTCTTCTGTTGGAGAATATGCTATTAGAGAAGGCTATAGCCCTTGGGTGTGTCACATACTCTCAGCCCCAGAAAACCCATGATAGGTTCGCCTTAGGGTCACCATAAGTCAGAAATGACTTGTAAGGCGCACAACAGCAACCATTATTCAGTATAGTGCAAACAGTGTACTCTCAGCTGGCCCAAGACATTTTGTTGCCTGAGGCAGTGCAGTCCCTTCTCCACCAAGCCAAACTGCGATAATACCAAAGGCTGGCTCCCTCCACCTCATTTCAAAGCAGCCCTGCTACCTCTTCCATTTTATTCTATCAAGGTCAGTTCCATCTCAGGATGAGAAATGCACCTTTGTTCATCCAGCTTCTGTTAGTTAATTCTGTTCCATTCTGTTGGTAGGAAATGTGGCTACTGTTGTTTTTATAAAGTAAATTTGCTTCTAATCCACTCTCACCCCCACTTTGACCTTGCCACCCTGTCCTCCACCCCAACCAGTGTTTGCCTGTTCTGACTATCAGGTTGTTTCCATAATTAAATATTTATTTGGTTCTGTGTCATGGAAACTGGCTGACAATCCTCAGGAAAAATGAGACACTGTAGATTTTTCCCTGTTCTTCCCTTCTTGTTTTGTTGAAAGGAGACCAGTGCTGGCACAAGGAAAAGGTATCATCAGCATGGAACTAGGAGTCTTTCCTGGATTTATGAGGATCTCTTTGGTATTTAATAAAGACTTGTGGGTTTTTTTCCCCTCCTGACATTAAAGAAAACCAGCTGTCCTGCTGTTACCACTCCTCCTGATGCTGGAAGACTTATGTTTGTCCCTCCACTTTTAACCTTGCTCCTTGGCAGGAAAACTAATACTTGTAGTGTGAGAAGGGAGATGGGGAACTGGAATTATACAACTTTAGCAGGGGTAGATCATGGAGGCAGACCTTACAAGCAGAGTTTGGGAATCTTATTTTTGGACTATGCCTCTCAGAATCCTCCCCTCTCAATACAGGCTGGTGGATTCTGGGAGTCGTAATCCAAAAAATAACTCT
This sequence comes from Iguana delicatissima, assembly GCA_948472985.1. Classification (NCBI taxonomy): domain Eukaryota; kingdom Metazoa; phylum Chordata; class Lepidosauria; order Squamata; family Iguanidae; genus Iguana; species Iguana delicatissima. Next base: position 1,104,079 of record CAOKZL010000404.1, read on the forward strand.
TCCAAGCTGTGATAGCGACCTGCCCAAGGTCTCCTGGTGAACTTAATGGCTCAGCAGGGACTAGAACCCCCGCCTCTGAAATCCTGATCCTACACTCTAGCCACTACACCACAGGGCCTGAGATAAAGCTTTGCTGCCTTCCTTCTCTTTCTAATGTTTATATTGTGACAATCAATGTCTTTATAGCCAAGATTCCCCACTGCCACTACGCAAGGGGGAAATATACAAGGAATCCCAAGGATTGCTGAAGTACAATTAAAAACAATACATTCAATCAGGACTGCTGAGGGTGCTCAGAGGACACCAGCTGACTGTTGGTAAGTCAGTGGGGTGGACAAAGACTGCAGAAAATCAGGATGGGAAGAAGAAATGGAATGGAATGGAATGGAATGGAATGGAATGGAATGGAATGGAATGGAGGGAATCCGAACAGAAGCACTCCAGATTAGACTATTTCCTTTCAGGCCCTACTTGTTCTCTTTTAATGGCAATCAGCACAAGTGCTCTCAAGCAAGAATAATACAAAAAAAATGTATCAAGTAGATCTTCAAACAGGGTATGCCACTTCTCTGGTTCATTATAAACTTCAGCACAATCTTTTATTTGGTTTGCCTTTTGGCTGCAAATGTATGTTAAGCCTAAGCTTGGAGTCAGTGAGCACAGACCGTTTCCTTCATTTTCCTTAGTCCAGCAAGGGAGGGGCCCTCAACCTCTTTTTGCCTTCAGTCTCTTCATGGGTGGGTCTCTTCAGGTGAGTTCTGCCCAAAGCCTCCATCACATCTGAGGGCCCTATCACACTACAGTATTATGCTATTATTCCACTTTAGCTGCTGTGGCAACATTGCATGGAATCATGGGATTTGCAGTTTAGGGAGGGGCAATTAGAATTCTCAGCCAGAGAACTCCAGAGCCTCACCAAATTGCAAGCTCCAGAATTCCACAGGATGTTGTCATGGCCGTTAAGCAGAATGATAGTGCTATAACAGTGCAATGTGACAGACCCCTGAGTATGTGAGCGTATTTACACTACAACCACTGTATCAATACCACCACACCAATATCACAGCTCCATTGTACAGAATAGGCCACCTCTTCTTTTCCCTCCATTGGCAGCATCCCTTCTGTTTGATTACCTGGAGGTGCCTGCTTCCCATGTTGCTCTTATGAAGCTGCTTACCAAGAACTACCAGGAACTATGTTTCAAGCTTGAAGTTACACAATCCATTACTATTTCTCCCCTTAATCAGTGATTATTAAGCACAGGAACAGGGACAAGGTCTTGAAATCAGGGTTCTATGAATGGAAGAGGGTTCTATGGATGGATGAGCTACTGTCAAATTCTTAAGGAAGAAGAGATGTGTGGTTCATGTGATTTTCCCTGTTGCATGGAAGAGAAACAGTGATGTGTGGGCCTGACAAGATGTCTCAAGATATATGCTGTCTCCTGGGGCAAAGATTCATGCTGTGACAGAGAGGTTGACAAGACTCATCAAATCCTCTGCCCTTTATTCCGTCTGACCAACCTTGGAACAAATGATACTGCAAGATACAGCTTCCAACATATTGGAAGACACTATGAGGCTCTGGGAAGGAAGCTAAAGGACTTTGGGGCACAGGTTGCTATTTCATTGCTCCTTCTTCTTGATGGATATGTCCTAGGAAGAGGGAAAAGAGTACTAAAAGTGAACAACTGGTTCCGCAGATGGTGCTATTCAGAAAGATTTGGCTTCTAGGACCATGGTCTGCACTTCCATGAAGAAGGATTTCTGGCAAGTGACTGGTTGCACCTCACAGCAGTTGCAACAAATGTATTTGCTAGGAGTCTTGTAGATCTGATCAGGAGGGCTTTAAACTGAGTTGCATGGGGGAAAGAGACAGTATTCGAGAAAGTAGGGGAACACCAGGTACTCGGGACAATAGCCTCAATGATATAAGGGAATTTACAAGAGCTCAGCGTACAAGAGTCCAACAGTGGGCAGACAAACAAGAGGGAAATCCACTGGAGGGAATGACCCCAGGTCTTGGATGTCTCTACACTAATGCAAAATGAAATTCAGGTCTTAACACATGAAGGCAGATACAATTAACAGCCGTCACTGAAACCTGGTGGGATGCATCTCATAATGGGAACAATGTAATTTATTTGAAAGAAATAAACCAAACAGGAAGAGAGGAAGAATAGGATTATATGTCAAGGATGTGTATACCTGTGAGAAGATGCATGACTTAGAGGGTGGAAAACAGGTTGAGAGCCTGTGGGTAAAAATTAAAGGGAGAAAAGCAACAGTGGCCTAGTTGTGGGGGTCTACTCTAGCTCCCCCAGCTGGACTGAAGATTTAGGTGGTGCTCACCTTGGCAGCACATATACAAAGATGCCTTCTCAAAACATATCACCAAATACTAGAGACAAAGAAGATGGAGGCAACGCAAGATGAAGAGATCGAATGAGCGCTGATATCTTTTCCCCCCTTTGTCCTACCTTGACTGTTTGGTCTTTAATTAGAGCACTCCAGTGACTCCTCTGTCTTTGCACTGTTTTGGAAAGTTTATACCTTCTTCTGAATTTGTTCTCAGCTGCTCTGCTAGCAACTCCCCTAAACTGGAAACGGAAGCTAAGAACCACAAACCTCTGGAAATAGAGCACTTTATTATTTGGAATTTGTTTTTCCTCCCCTGTGACAATCTTTAAATGAGGAATAAAAAATGCTCTAAAATAGGCCCAGGGATGGTTAAGCACAACACAGCCATCAAACAGCTTAAAATTGATAAATTGTTTTCCTGTGAGGAAACTGTGAGTATTTGAGACTTAAACTCCGTGCGTACTAGTTCAACTGCTAACAATTTCCCAGCTTTGGATACAGAAAATAAGCCTCTATCTGAGCCCTTGGAAATCTTTGGCAATGATCTGACTGCTTATGAAGAAGGAGTATCCTTGGAGTCAAATGGGGCAGACCAACCTGTTTTTAAGAAATCACTTTTCACTTAGGGGAAAAAAACCCTGCACTGAACAATAATCATACCCCCCAGACTTTGTAACAAAACAGTCTCTTTTAACAACCCATGCTGTTATTTCAATTTATGAACGTTTAGGACAAAAATCATTAAACAACTTGAGCTTTTTATAAACTCTCCTTTGATACTTTTGTTCAGAAATGTACAGCTTTAAAAGAGAATTTGGATCAATCTCATAGTGTGTGTTCCAGAAAAGAAGAAAAAGCAGTGAGCAAAAAACCCTTCATAAACGATCCTGGGGATAGCAAACTAGTAACTTTAAAGGAGTTGGCAAAAGGAAACCGTAACAGGATCTTACAAGCAGAGCAAATCAGGCTGCACACTGCTTATAATAGAATAAACAATGCTATATGGAGCTCACATAAAGCTATTAGATTTTCTCTGAGCCAGCTTTTATATACAGACTCTCGCAGTGTTGATACAATTGCTGTAAGAATGCCTTCCAGATGTATTGGCATGTAAGAGAATTTTGGTAACCTTTGAATAGTCTACAATCCCTCTCATGTTGATGAAGATGAAACTTCCGTTGCCCAGCCTTCAAATAACACCAGTGTGGGTTTTTTGAGATTTATCTATCACCACTTGAATTATTCCTAAGCACAGTATTGGAGCGCCAGCAGAGAAAAGGAATTCTGTTTGCTAACCCCCAAAAAAACTTTTTGCAAGGCTATGCTTGCAGCCTAGTCCAGCTAAAACTTCCAGCATTGTACCAGAGAAGCACTATATGGGCCCATGCAAATTATTTACCATTGGGGAAAAAACCCCTCACGATTGGATGATCTTAAAAGTATGCTGTTTACAAAGTTTCCCACTTTCCTAAGGCAGACTGTTATTGATTCAGGGAAAAGATAACTTCTCTAGCTGCTATTATCTTCCCAGTGCTTTCACTGCTACATTTCTCAAAAAAACAAAAACAAAAAAACCCACACCAATTCTCAAGTCCAACAATTTTTTTTCTTGCAAAAAGCCTGTTAATGATTCCCAGTGAAAGTTGCCACTGATTTTTCTCTTATCAATATTGTCAATTTGTCCATTTCAGCTAAGGTCAGCAATTTTATCAACCAATCTTCTTTTATTGGTTTTTCTGCACTCTTCTCTTTCTGCATGTATAATAATCTTCCAGCTATGGCCATGTATCTTAATATCTTGGCATATCTTTTCCCCAACTGATCTTCTACTAATCCTGACAAATACAATTCAAGCTTTAATAGCACATCAGTTTTCAAAATATTGTACACTATAACATGTATTTGATTCCAGAATATTTTGGCCTTTCAGAAGTCCACCACACATGATAGAAAGTTCCTACCTGTTGTTCACATTTTCAACATCTATTTGAGGTAACTATGCATTTTGGCCAATTTTTCTGGAGGCACGTACCACTGATACAGAATCTTATAAAAATTCTCTTTAAGGTGATAAGACAATGTAGATTTAATGCCTTTTAACCACATTTTCCCCACTGTTCTAACAATATTTTGTACTTTATTTTACAATCATTCATCAGTTCATCTTCCCTGTCCAGTTTTGACAAAAGTCTGTACATTTTACCAATCTAGCAATCAACATCTGAGCAGAGCTGTTTCTCAAACTCTGATCTGGTCAATGCAAAATCATACAGCTTTTTATCTACCTCATATTTTTCAGCTGTGTATAGAAACTATATCCCTTAGACATTCCAGCTTCCATCATTTTAACTCTATACTGATCATGCTGAATTTCTAGAAGATCTTTATACACCAATCATTTTTCCCTCTGCATCATTTCTTTCCCATAAAAAGCCTCTTGTGATGACACCCACAGGAGTGTTTTAGGGCATAACCTCTGTTTATATCTATTCCAAACTCTTAACAAAGCTTTTGGTTATTAAAATCTACATTGACTTTGTCTTTCTCATACCACAAATTACCACGCCATCCAAACTTTAATTCTCACCCTTCTAAATCCAACAAACTCTTATCCTCCAACAATATCTCACTGGAAAAACTCATCAGTTTATCCATCAGCTTTTCATAAAAAGACAGTCTATAGGGCAAAAATTTTCTTTTCATGAATTTGAAGGTGAGGCCTTCCAATTTTTGCCATCTAAATGTGATCCTATTTTGTTTTAACTTGTCAATCAAAAAGGCATACACAGAATGCCTTTGCACAGAATGCACAGATTCTCTTGCACAGAATCCTAGTGGGAATCTCCTTGAATGCAATCATCTCAACTCCATCAATCTTCATTCTGTTCTCGAAGAAATGTGATACACATGGTCTCCTTCCTGCTCTGCCTCCTCCTTTTGCTTCTCCAACACTTGCTAGAGCCTCCACCATTCTTTGTCAGATATTTTCATTAGTTTGGTCATGGATGGCTGTAAAATGCAAGCAGTTCTCTCCTTCCCATTGTTCCGTTAAGGCAAAGACATCATGATCATGTTTTTTGTCTACTCTGTTCGCTCTCAACCCCAGGTGCTCTGTTTTGTATTCCAGATTCTGTATTCTTTCATTTGACTGTTCCATGTCTGCAGCCATCTACAATATAGAATCCTTAATTTCTCTAATCTCTGATCTAATTTCCATCTCTCCTCTTAGCTCCTTTTAGAATTTTGCCATTAGGTCTTTTCTGATCTGAGCCATTTGCATGCTCATGTTGTTTATCTGTGCTTTTAAAGACTTGAGCTCTTCTGTGTATTTTTGTGACATGTCTGTAGAGCTGGATGGCAGATCTAATGATCCCCTTCTTTCTGGTCTATTTGCTTTAGATCTTTTGTATTGATTATAATAATCCAGACTTGTAGGAGAAAGAAAACAGTTTTTTAAAAAAACTCCCATAGAAAATTAAAAAGAAAAGAAGAAAGAAAAAAAACAGTTGGTTGTTGAATCTTATTTTGGTTCACAGACATAATGACCCAAAAGTATAGCAAGAAGGGCAATCTAAAAAGTCTCCCATGAGAAAGAAATAAAAACTAAAAAGAAAATTAATTGGCTAGATAGCTTCTTTGGCCAGCAGATGTCAGGCTCTGCTCAATTTTCTCTATACAGTCTTTGCTTAAAGCATAGCAACAAACACAATGCTGTTTTTATTACTTTTATCCTGATGCTCAGGGATGACCTTGCTCTTATCACAACTCCAAGTAAACAACAAATTTCTTTCTCACATGCTTAAATACTGTTTCAAAATCCATATATTTAAATTACTTGTTTAATTATAAAGTCAGTTTAATGTTTAGTTGATTCCCAATGCCTCTCAATTTGCTTTTGCAGTAAAAATAGTCAAGTAAAAAATAACAATTTAAAAAAGAGTCCAAGTCAGTTAACTATTTACAGCCCTTGGTCCTGCAGAGAGGCAGTAGTGGCAAAAGTTACAGACTTAGTCCACGTTGAGAGCTTCTTCTAATTACCACTTTTAAACTACCATTTAAACTCCTGATGGTAGAAAAGAGGCTTGATGGAGTTTACCAGTTAAAAGCTACAAAGCGATTGACGTCCAGCTGTGATCCCCTCTGGATGAGGCCTGGCTAGTGCAGAATATAGTGGGACTATTACTTCTCTCAACTTGAAAATTATCCTTCTATTAATGCAGGCTGAAGTATTATTCACTTTCTTTGCTGTAGCATCACACTGCCGGCTCATGTTTGACTTAAGATCAACAATAATCCCAAGGTTCTTTTTGCATGTCGTATTGCTGAGCCAGGTATCCCTCATCTATACCTGTGTATTTGGTTTTTCTGGCCTAAATATAGAATTTTCTATTTGTCTCTACTGAATCTCATTTTATTAATTTCTGCCCAGCTGTCCATTTTACCTGGGTCCTTTGGAATTCTGTTCCTATCTGTCTATGTGTTTGCCACCCTTTCCAGTTTTGTGTCATCTGCAGACTAGATAACTCTGCAGATCACCATTCATTGCAAACACTTTTATATCTGCTTAAAGAAGTCTGTGTGTTCTACACCGGAATGAAAAGGGCGAGAGAGGCTGGAGTAACCAACCTCCCAAAATAATGAGAGTTAAAAGCAAAAAACCATATAAACTGGGTTGGGAGGATTATGGAGTCTCTTTGCCTCTCTCCTTAGAGAATCAAGAGAGCTCTGTTAGAACCCCAATGTAGCAATCAAGAAGAGAGGAAGCCATTACAATAATGTACAATAGTGTTTGAGAACGCTTTTGAAATTTGCAACTGAGATACTACAATTAAGAGGAAACAATCAAGGCTTGCCAGTTGCCATCTGAAGCAGGAAAGGAAGGCATGGGATCTAAGTTTTTGTCAGAGATAATGGATACACACAACACGCTGCATACCTGAAGAACCTGACTGCAACAGTCGTGTCCTAGCAAAGCAGCCCTAACCCTCAAAATCACCCATTAAGATAAGGACTGAGATCCAAAGAATTGCGCAGAGTACTGCTAGGTATCCAAAGAGGATTTTCACTTGCATTTGTCAGACAGCAATTGTGCCACACAAACTTGTGCAACAGCTTATTTTGAAATTACAGACAGTGATAGTGGGATGGCTGTCTGGTATCAAATAAGAAGTCTGTTGTACAAACAAAAATTCTAGAAGATAATATTAATCATGAATTATTGCAGATGCCTTTGGATTATGTTCTAACTGGAGAGGACTTGTAATTGCGTTCTGGTTGATGCAGAGCCTGGCAAAGTTCCTTACTGGACTACTACAGTTCCCAGCCAGTGCAGATAGAGGATTCTGGGAGCTATAGTCCAAAAAGGAACTTACCCAAGGTCTGCGTTTTCTTCTTCCTAATGTGCATAAGAGCTCAACTCTTGCAACGAGATGTATTTTTCCTCCACCAGTTCAGATCTTGAAAACCTACTCCTGCTTCCGTTATAGCCAGGGAAACCTCTGCAAAAGCAGACCAGTTGGGTAGCCCTTGAAACAAGGCCTGTTTTTCCTGGAGGCTGAGTTGCTGAGACAGAGCAATGTGTTGTGCTGACAGCTTCAGTCACTAGCTCATTGTTGCGGCCTTCTGAGACAAAACATTCCCAATGGGTCAACAAAGAGGTATAACCAATGGCTTCTCATGTGATTATTTTAACCAACTCAAAAGCTGGCTCTCCTTCCAGTTATGCTGCCAGCCAACAAGCCTTGCCTCTAGCCAGATGAACTGAATCTCTGACCCGCAGCTAAACCCTTGGACCAAAGAAACCTGTGTTGTTTTATTCTGCTCTTGTAAGGAAATTCCTCAGAGGGCAATGCTCTGTTGCTTTCCTTCATTATTTATTTATTTATTTATCAATCTATCTGGAAGATTTGTGTCCACCATTCAACCAAATGATTCCCAAAGTGGGTGGCAAACAGAATAAGAAATTCCAAGCTTCTCCAGAATTCTCATACAGCTCTCAACTATCATTTCAGCAGGCTCTACCACTCTGTTATCAATCACCCTGCTCAGGTCTTGCCAGCACAGAATCATGGGCTTCCTTGACTGAGCCTATCTACATCTAATGCGGTCTTCCTCTTTTCCTACTGCCTTCCACCTTACCAAAAATCATTGTCTTTTCTAATGAGTCGTGTCTCCTCATTGGCTTCTAGGGAGAGTTCAGGCTTGATTTGCTCTTGGACACATTCATTTGTCTTTTAGGCAGTCTAAGCATAGGCTAGTCTTCTACCTTCATAACTGTTATAGTTGGCTAAGCAGCAACAAGAAGAAAACCTTGGTCCTTGAATTTTAGGGAGCAAGCTTTTTGATCTATCACATTTTAAAACTATACATACTCTTGGTTAGGGGATTCTGGGAGTAGGGGGTCCAAAAAAAAAATCACAGAAGTTTGCAATCATTTTCTTTGGCTCTCTTGGTCAATGTGTCTCACGGAAATGTACAGATGTAATGTGGTAGCTGGACTGGGAGATCTGCAGGCATGGATGTAAACTTAGATTTGGGTCAGATTGATTCCTTCTGTCATCCATTATTATGGAGTTTAGCAGTTCTCCTAATCAGGCAGCTGTTTTGGGGTCAGTGTCTAAACTTTGTCCATATGATGGGTTATACATAAGGACAAGGAAAGAGAGAGCCTGGGAACGTGACTGTCCCGCTTTGCCTAAAAGTAGGGCCGGGCCTGCAAGTCCTTGCTCTGCTACAATATTGCCATCTGCGAATGTAAAGAGCCTATTCATTTATTGTCTGACACCTGGTTAGAATCCAAGCCAGTGTTATGTATAAACAACATCTATGTAGAATAATAATGCTGAAAACATAAAGCTTCAGTATCATTAATAATTTATTTTAAAAATCAATATTAATAATATATCACATTAATTATACTGTTTATATCCTGCCACTATTATTAAGAGAAATAATATAGCATTTCCATATATTGTGAAGTCAAAAAGAACAAATCAATTTCTCAGAGTTAATCTTGTTTTAAAGTGTGTATCCAAAAGAAAGTTTACTTAAAGGAGGAATGGAGACTATATGCCCCTTCGGTTGCTGCTGCACTGCAATTCCCACCATTTCTCACCACTGACCATAGCGACAAGGGTAAAGGGAGCTGCAATTCAACAGCATCTGGACAGCCAGACATTCCACTCTGCAATTTTAAGGACTGGAAGATTACAGAAATCTTTCCTTAAATACTTGTTCCTTGAAATAACTACTATTCTATTTCTTACACTGCTAAACTTGGATTCTGGAAATAAATATTTTAAAAAGAAGCCCTCTAGAGAGCTCAGAAGCATATATTGTAAAATGAAACATTTGCTGTACATTAATTTTTTTACACTCTGTTAATGGGTGTTTTTTTTAAAAAAAACTAGGGAAAAAATAATTTAGAGTAGAAATTTCCAGTAGCAGCAATTTTCAGACAGACTTCCAGCAGAGCCTGACAGGGAGTTTGAAAATAATTTCATAAGTGGTCAGACTTCTTACATGATAAAAGTACTAGAGTATTTCTATGTTATTCACCAAGATATTTTTTAACTGCTATAGGGGGAAGGTCTTTTCTGTTGCAGCACCCCAGTTGCAGAATTCCCTCCCCCTGAAGGACAAGTTAAAACCTGGCTTTTTATTAAAGCCTTCTGGCAAACTGATTTAATCCAGGCCGTTCATGTTTTATAGTTATATTATGCGAGATTGTTTTAACCAGCACTAAATTGTCTGTTTTTAAACCAAAGAACTATTTGATATATTTTTAATCTTTAAACTTTTGTAGTTATTTATTGTTTAAGTTGATTTTGTTATAAGCTTCACTGAACTACCTTCAGATAAAGGCAGGATATAAATATTTTAGCAAATAAATAAAATGCTGCTGCTGCTGCCACCACTACTACTACTAAGTACAGGGCCCAAGTACAGGGCTGATCCTATGATCAGGCAGAATGGAGCTGCAGCCTCAGGCAGCAGAAGCTACAATTCAGCAGTAGGAGCCCCACAATCATTCATCTCTGTCAGAGGACAGAAGTATGTAAGTCACATGGCCAATTTTGCATTGCTTGAAGTAGTCTGATGTCCTCAGGAGTAGTAGTGAACACTGTCGCATTGCCAGTGCTAAGAAAAGTCAACTGCCAACTGAGTTTGCCTCTTTGCCATGGAACGAGAGACACTATCTTGTTATGTCTTGGGGCCTGATGGACTTTCCCATCTGTTCTACAAGCTTTGCATAAAGGCACCTGAAGTCCTTCAGTCTGAGGACTGGGAATGCCGGAAAGTTGTGGAGATAAAGTGCCCTTTGGCTGATTGGCATAAGGCACTCTTTGGAAAAGGTGAGACGTAGCATAGCAGTGAGAGGCACACAAGTGGAAATGCTTTTGATTTACTGACATATTCCTGTAGCTTCAGGAGATTCTGATGCTGCAATGAGAAGGGAAGCATTAAGACTCCACTCAATAAAGAATTACCTGCCTCTGTTTTTATACAGAGCTCCAGCTCCCCTGCTGAGAGCATTCTGCCCCATGTTGCTCCAGGTCTACGAAAGAACCTTGGGTTCAACAGGTTAGAAATGTTCAGGAAGGACACAGGCAGGGGAAACATTTCCACCAAAATTGATATGAAGAACTTTCCTCAGGTTAAGTTTAATTGTTTGGAGAAAATCATTTTCTACATATGTTAACAGGCTTCCTAATTCATAAGGTAGCTGACTGGATGCAAGCTTGGTTTGTTCAAGCAGAGACAGTACTGTAGAAAACAAATATGCATAGCACTCTCCCCCACCTCCTCTTTCATTTGGCACCAACACATTTAAAATAATACTTTTATTCCGAAAGATTATAAACTGTAAAGCCAAGGGAATCAATGTAACTCTGTTTTGTTTGGTTCAAAATCACAGCCTGATGAAATGCCGTGAACACAAAAAACTCCCCCAAGGAATCAATTTTCTTGAGGCAGAAAAAGAAATTATGAAATAAAAGAACATTAAATGATCATTTGACTGGAAAAGTACAGTTTATTCTTCAGCATAACCGTCAACCCGCTGGGACATCATGGGATTAATTTAGATGAAAATCACCGTTAAGAACTGGTAAGGCTGCATCAGACAAAGATTCTTCCCAGTTCAGAAGTGGCCTGTCAGATAGTCCTGGAAACGTATAAGAACCAAAACATCACAGAGTGGGAAAGAGATTTTGAGAAAGCTTTTTTTATTATTATTATTACAACCTACAGAATCTCCTAGACCAGTAGCTCTGCTTGTTTAAGGGGATTCTGGACCTTTTAGTACAAAAAAAAATATTATCCAAGCTCTGGTTGGAAGGTAACTCAGAGGTCATTTAGAACAACCATCTGCTGAAAAAATACTGCTATACTTTCCCTGATAGATGGTCATTCAGCCTGTGTTTAAAAATGTCTAATCAAGCCGAGCTCACCACCTCCCTGTTGCTTTTAAGTATTTCCTAGGGCTAGACTACTTTGTGCATTCTTCCATTACTGAATGCACAGCATGCTGCTGAATTCCCACAGTATGTAGTCTGAGGTGTGCTGTTACAGGGAATTATTTTGCTTTCAAGCCACACGCCACATTGCATGAAACAAAACTGTAGCACTCATAGAGTTGGAAGGACAACCAAAGGAAATGTAGTCTGACCCACACCACCACTCCTGTTCCATACCTTTTAAAGAGCCATCATTAAATACCTCCAGTGAAAGTAATTCAGTGCCTTCTAGAGCACTATTTTCTGCTGTTAAATTATTCAACTGTAGTTCTCTCATTAAATCAGTGGTGGATCTAGCATCCAATTCTCTGATCTTGGGATTGCTGACTCAGGGCCGTGGCATCTTTGATTGAGTCTATCCATCATCAGGCACTCTTCCTCTTTCCCTGCTGTCTTCAACCTTACCCAGTATTATTGTCTTTTCTAGTGAGCCATGTCTTCAAATTACAAGAAAAGAGGCTCCCTGTAAACATTTGGAAGAACTTCTTGACTAAATGAGGCATTTGACAGTGGAACAGATTGCTTCAGAGGGAGGTGGACTCTTTGCCTTTACACAGAGGTTGGATGGGCATCATTCAGGAGTACTTTAACTGTATATTTGTGTATGGCAAGTGATTGAATTAGATGGCCTTTGTAGTCCCCACCCACTCTAAGATTCTATGAATTTACTAACATTGGTTGTGTATTCAAGACAGAAAGAACCTGAATCAGGAAGGGAGTGAAAGTGGTAGATTTCCTCATCCTATCTATTACTGAACTACAATTCCTCCTCTTCAACTACAGTCTTTAGATTTCTTCTTGCAACAGCACAACAGATCTCTTCAACAATTGTTTACATCATGATTTTCTACCCAAACTGTTATTCAAGGTGGCTAACAAGAGTTACAAGGTACAGATAAAATGCAAAATGCTATAGTATTTAAACCCCACTGATCAGATTATCTTACAAGAGAACCAAATAAAAAGCAGTTTAAAAGCCAATGGGAAAAAAAAGACACAGAGCAGCCACCATTAGAAGCCTCTTCCTCAGTGGTTCATAAACAGCATGTGAAATCTATGGTTCTACAAACATTATTTCAATTAAGTTATAAGTTCTACATTCAAGAGCAGCTACAGAAATGTCAAATCACAGCAGTAATCAAGTACCAAGCTGTTCAGATCAGCTGCATTACCAAGTGGCAGAGCACATGATGTGAATGCAGGAGACCATGGGATGGACTGACTCCCCCTCAATCCACAACTGCACAAGATCAGCTCTTTAAGACCTTGCACAGCTTGGTCCATAATTCACTTCAACAACCTAAGAGAGGAGGGATGGGTTACAGACACTATTTCCCAGAACTGTGTTAACAAGGGCCACTATTCTCATTTCCCTGTTCTTTGCAGGTCACTGTGTTCTGATACTTTATGGTTGCCATCTGGCAGAATGTTTGAAAAAGCTTCTACATTAAGCCTTAGTTGCTGCACTTGTCCCCCTACACTTGTGACCCTAGTGAAAGGTGGCACCTGAAAGGCATCATATACTTTCAGACCTTCCTTCTATAAGCTCATCTAGATTTTACATGCATGCTATGGGGACACACATGTCTGGAGTAAGACTCTTTCCTCCCCACCCTCACAAAACCCCCAGCATTTTCCAGCAGTTTTCACTGAAGGAATACTTGTTGTTTCGAACAGCCTTTCCTAACTGGGGGCCCTCTAGGTGTGTTAGACTACAACTCCTACCATCTCAGTAAACTAGGCCCCAAACCACACTGGCTAGGGGATGACGGATAGCATAACACATACAGTGGGCATCAGTTTGGCAAAAGCTGAGACAGAAATCTTCTTTGCTTGGGAGAGAATGGAAGAAGCTCACATAGTGAGCTAGACACACATGACAGGTTCTGGAAAACTGAAAATAGGCAAAGGGGCTACTGATCTCTATGACAGTGGTGACAAATGGTAGCTGTCTAGATTTTTGTTGGAGTTCAGCTCCCATAACTGATGGCCACCAGTTATGCGAGGTAGAGACCACAGAAACTACAGTATCTGAAGACTCACACTTGCCACTCCAACTCTAAACACATAAAGCAGGGATGGGGAAGCTTTGGCTCTCCAGCTATTTTAGACTACAATTCCCATCATCTCTTACTGTTAATGCTGGTTGGGGCCTCCTGAACATGAAGTCCAAGCCATCTGGAAGGCCAAAATTTTCCTTTGTCCAATCTAAACAGCAACAGAAAGAACTAGGTACTTTTGACTCAGCCTTTCTCCAGGAAATCAAGTAACTCTATAACATGCTCTGTAACTCTATAATCTATCATTCCAAAACCAGAGAAGAGCTGCCTGTCCACAGGGGGGCAGGCAGAGCCACAGAGAGCAGTATAATCTCCTTTTCTCTTCCCTCCCCATCCTTGACATCCTCTCTCTTCTCTTTTCTTCCCACTTGTCTGGACTGCTGGCAAAAGGATAATATAGATGGCCCTCATCAGAGGTGTGAACTTGCAGAGGGCTTCTGAAACTCAGCTGTGACCTAGGGCCACAGTTGCCTACCCTTGTTCCTTGTCCCAAGGACCTTCCAAATTACACAGGGAAGAGAACTTCAGAGATAGGTCTGAGTTCACCATTTTGTAGACCTTTCTAGTATTACTGTGAGCACAGCACTCCAAGCATCATGTTATCTATGCAACATCCAACATTCAGTGAGTGCACTTTATATAAAATAAATATGCACAACTTTATGGCTATAGAATTTTATTTCTTCCCTGAATAAATTTTCTCTGCAGAATAGCTTACAGTGGGGAAAAGTTAAAATCTAGGTTTTTTGCAAGCTTAACTGCAAAAGCTGTTTTGTGTGTGCGTGTTTCAGTGAATGGGTCTTTTTTTTTTAGCCTTTTAATGTCCTGAGCATGGAGCTGGTACTTGATTTCAGAACTAGAAATATAAGGCCCACTTGAGTCCCTAGGACACTGTCTTATGACCTAGAACAGTGGTCTTCATATGTTGGCCCTCCAAATGTTGTTCAACTTCAACTCCCAGCCAACTCCCAACCAATGGCAAGCACTTCTGGGAGTTAAAATCCAAAGTTTCTGGAGGGTCAATGGTTGCCCTAGATGGCTGAAGGGCATGGCCCTCATGGAAGTAGACAGTATTAAGTAAAATGAACTGTACTACCATGTAGAAACTGAATAGGGAGCTGCAAGTAATCACAGCTCTTTGACAAGTGTAACTCAACAGCTTGTGTCTCCAAACACATTCTGTGGTATGTACAGAGAATCTCTGACACATTTTAAGTGCATATCCAAAAAATGTAATGTTTACCATGGTCCTAACTGGCAAAGAAAAAATAGACTTCTTCACTCCTATTTCTCACACCCCCAGTGTTTCATGATGAAGCTAGACTTATAGCAACAGGCATGTGTCTGGATGCAAACAGTATGGAAGGTTGCAGAAGAATGTGGGGGAGGGCTCAGCTTTCATGAAAACATTGGCAGGAGAGGGTTGCTTGATCCATCCTCTCCTCAGTGCTTCTTGCCTAAAAACAGAAAGTGTTTATATTTTGCTGTCACAGTGAAATCTATATTTGGGTCTGGTACACGTCATATAGACTCTCTACATGTTGGCCTGTCCAGGTCCTGCTCCTCCCCACCTCTTGTGACCCTTTGTAGTCTCTGCAGTTCAAGCATTACAAGACTCAAGACATTTCCTCTTTTTTTTTTAAAGCCCTTGAAGCTGAAACACTTCAACAATGCAGAGACAGAAAGAAAGGGGAGGGGGAATACCATCTCATCTCAGAATTCAGCCAAGCCCACACGCCGATAAATGATTGGTCCCTGCTAGCCTGCAATTACCAAAGGAAATGGTTAGAGATTCAGCCATCTTCCTGGTTTAATTGGACCAGAAATGATTATAGGATTTGTTGCACAACAGATGACAGTCATGCATGTGTGAATTTCCGTTAAGCAAGACACAAAGCTTGCCTCTAGCAACCTGACATGCAGACCTCTGCCAGTACTACCATCCTCTTTGAATACTGGTATATGCAAATACACCCTCTCCACTTCCAGGATAACACCGGTGCCAAATATAGTGAGCTGGTATGGTATACTGCACAGACAGTTGGAATTGGGTCACAGTTCCAATTACCATTCAGCCATTGAATTCACTGGATGACCTCATGTCTATCAGTCTGGCCTTCTCCACAGGGCTCATGCAAGGTTTTAAAAAAGTGGAAGAGATGAGTAAACTTTGCCAAGGTCTTCTGGAAAAAGGGTTTGCTAAAAATGTCATAAGGAATCATAAATAAAATAGTATCTGCCAATAAGACTGCTGAAGTGATCTTCCACTAGGTTACTGCTATAGCATCAGCTCTCTAGATTTTGCAAAATGCAGAAAGCTACTTTGTACCAGGTGAACCCATTGACCTATTATCAACACTGCCTGGTAGCATCTCTCCAGTAGTTCAGCCTGGATTCTTTTCTAGCCACACTAGACGCTGTGACTTGAGCAAGGGACCCACTCCGTACAACCCAGGTGCTGTACCGTTGAGCTGTCTCACTTCCCTACAGTGATTCTAGAAAATGAAGTTTGAATGGGACCTTGAAGTCACCTAAGCCACACTTTTCTGAGCATGGGGAGCCTGCAAGTGCTGCAACATCCTTGCCTGACAGCTGTTACCTAAGATTACCTTCAGTGAATGAGTCATGCCCTTTCTGACACTGTAGCCCTCTCAAACATTCTTGCTGTAAAGAAGTTTCTCTTACAGAGCTTCCAGATTTGGTTTTTCTTGGACAACTCCCACCAACAGCCTGTGGCTGGAGCTGGGGAGGAAGTGCCCCATCTTGCAGTGGTAGGATTATCTGCCCCCACAGCAAAAACCACAGACTGCCAGTAGAAACTGCCATACCTCCTCCATGGATTTTTCTTTGGCAGGGAGGGCAGTCTCCAAGCAAAGTTATTGCCTTCCGCTTCTCACTCTCCTCAGTATGATCATTTTTTTCCCCACAAGCACAATTAGTTAAGCAACCATGATCTGGAAATGCTTCTAATGTTTAACCAAAATCCACTTCCCTTCAGATTCCTTCGGTTGATTCAGAGCCTGCCTCCTGGAACAGCAGAGAGGTGCTTTTCTCATATCTCCTATTTTTAGAGTGCCTTTGATTTACATAAGCTCATGGGATGGAAGTTGAAAGAAAATAAGCTACCCAGGCCAGCTTCCTACTATGAAGCAGAACCACACAGACAAAGAGGACATAGTTTCAGTGCAGAAGGTCCTGGGCTTACATCCCAGTTTCCTCAGTTTAAAAGGCAAAACATGAATCACGAGGAAGACTTCTATTGTGAGACTCTGGAGAAATACTGCCAGGCAGAATGGACAATTGGAGTGTTTGGTCTAAACCTGGGCGATCACGGTTGAATTCCCCACTGAGACACGAGACCCGCTGGGTCAATTTGGGCTACCTTCTTCCCCATCTCCCCCAGCTTCACTTGCCTCACAGAGTAGTTATATGGATAAAGTGGGGAGAAGAGAACCATGTATGACAACATTAGCTCACTGGAAGAAAGGTGGGTTTTGGATGTAACCAACACATTCCAAGGACAGGGTAATTGCTTTGAGAAACTGCATTTTGAATCCTTCAGCCAGCATGGCCAAAACTAAGAAACATAAAACCCTATTCTAACCTCTGAGTATGGTGTGGCCTGATTTAAGCTAGCTTTCTGGTATTATTTGTGCTTGTGTTTGTTGTAGCAGTTATGTCTGCAGTTGACAGTGCAAAAAAGTTTGAGCTGGGAACCGACGGGATACTTTCTAGGCAATCCTAATCCAGTTGTCTGTGCCTGCCTAGAACAGGCAAAGCAGCAGTAGCTGTCTACAGAATCCCTTACTGAGCATAAGTGAAAACCAAAATAGAAAGAATGGGAGAAGGGAATTAACCTGCCTCACCAGCCATCCCAGCATGTTACAAAAACATAGATTTATCAGTTTGGCCACCAAAATGGAAATCATAAGAAAAGTGGGGTATGGTGAAGGAAAAAGTAATTCCTGGATAAATTTTTGAAGCTTTCAAGTGTTATGTAAAAAGTTCAAAATGTTTTTGTTTACTTATGCAAGGCATACCTGACCTTGTTGTTACACTTCACTTGCTCATATTGTTACTTTGAATAAAAATTTCACTGTAACATATTGATGTGCTCTTCCTTTTTTGTGGAATAGGGACTTATCCCTATTCATTCCATGTTATTTCTACCTTTGGTACCAAATTTTCTGCTAAAGAAGGAATACCCAGGAACACATCTATTTTGTTAACTGAGGCATACCTTCACTTTGGGTAAAAGAACTCAGGAAATTAAACTTCAATCACTAATTGACCCCATTAAAAAAAATGTCTCATGGGAGCCCAGTCAAATACTTAACTTTGCGTGACAGGATACAGACAAACCACATCTTGTTTACTCACTATCTCTTCTTGTCCCCACCTGCTATAAATGGCACTTGGTCCTTGCTTATTAGCTGATTTACAATAAGGCAGAAGCATGGATACAAATGCTGGTTTTACAGTGCAACAAACAAAACAGAAAAGTTCCCCCACCTGGATTAGAGATGACATTCGCCTTAGTTAGCTCTCACTTGGATTACTGTAACGCATTCTATGTGAGGCTGCTTTTGAAGAGTGTTTGGAAACTTTAGCTGGTCTAAAGAGCTGCAGCCAGATTGTTAATTGGGGCTGGCTACTGGGCGCACACAACTCCCTTGTTGCAACAGCTCTCTTTCCAGGCACAATTCAAAGTGCTGGTGACGACCTTTAAAGTCTTATATGGCTCAGAACCAGGTTACCTGAAGGACTGTATTCTCCCATATAAGCCTGCCTGTGTTTTGAGATCTGTGGAGGCCCTTCTCTCTGTTCTACCACCCTTGCAGGTACATTTGGTGGGAACACAGGAAAAGACCTTCTTAGTAGCTGCTCCCAGGCTCTAGAACTCCCTTCCTGGAGAAGTTAGACTGGCACCCTCCTTGCTAACTTTCTACATGCATGGTAAAAGGCTTTTTTGACAAGCCTTTGAAGACTGACTGCTTCAGCAGACTGTGTCTTTCAGAACTGTGCTCTGCTGTCTGGGATTTGTTTATTTGCCACTTGTAATACTTTTCTTTTTTAACCAGTTTTGATCTTTAATGATATTTTTAATGTTTGTATTTGGTATATTTTTAAGTATGTTTCTTTTAACTGCTGTAAGTTGCCCTGAGTTCCAAACTGGAAAAAAACAGCCAGGGTATAAAGAAATGTGACAACAGTAATAGAGAGGCTTATACCTAAAAGTGCATTAGGTTACTTATTTCACTTCCAAGATCTATGGAAATGTTTATATCCAGTTCTATATCATATGCTCTCTGGGAGGCTTACAATGAAGTCAGTTTAAATTATTCAAAACTTAAAACAGCAAAGCAATTTAAACATGCTAAAACATGTTTAATGACTCTTAAACACCTGTCCTTCTCACAATAATATATAGAAATGACTATAATGAAAGAATGTAATAACCTTCTGTACCCTCATCTCCTCTACTCACTGTAGCTAAGGAAATGTGGGCAACACCCCCCCAGCACCTCTAGGATACCCCCTTTGATAGGTTATATTTCTCTATCCCCTCTCCTCTCTTACCTTACTCAAAGCACTTTACTATCACAATGGTCAAATGAAGTAGGTCAGAATGAGCAAAGCGGTTGTTCTATGGTTGCCTGCTGAGTTTCATAACTCAGATTCTTCCCAACAGCAGTTCAATACGGCACCACACTAGAGAGTGGCTCCCACCCTCATAGATACAATTGTGCTAAAACGAAGTTGCTGCTCCCTGTTATCTCCCTCTTTTCCTATTGTCTTCCACTTTACAAAGCCTTCTCATCTTTTCCAATGAATCACATCTTCTCATGATTTGGCCAAAGTATGATAGCCTCAGTTTGATCTTGGCTTCCAGAGAGAGTTCAGGCTTGATTTGCTCTAAGACCCATTCATTTGTCTCTTGATATCCATGGCATCTGTAGAACTCTCCTTCAGTACCACATTTCCAAGGAGTTGATTTTCTCTCTGTCAGCTTTCTGCACCACCCAACTTCTCCATCCATTCACACAAACTGGAAAGATTACGATGTAGACCATTTTGACGTTGCCGTTCAATGACGTACCTTTTAAATTCGAGCCTCTTGTCTAGTGCCTTCACCACTCCCCTTCCAAAGCCAAGTTTTCTGATTTCTCTGCAGTTATTATTTTTGTCTTCTTCATAAGCCAACGGCAGCTCTTCTTTTCACTGTCTCTCAGTGGTCCTTCCAAGTCTTTCCTATTTTCTGACAGCAGTTGTTGTCCCAGAGCCAGCCTGGTGCAGAAGTCCGAGTGTTCGGCCTGCGACCCTAGGGGTCAGGTTCAAATGTCTCAGCCATGGAAACCCACCGGGTGACCTTGGGCATGTCACACACACGCACACTCTCAGCCCCAGGAATAAAAGAGGTTTGCCCGAGGGTCGCCATAAGCTGCAACCACTTGAAGGCAGGGAACCAGAAGCCTCTGTCTCATCCACATCCTCTCACTCTAGAGTCTAGACAGAACGGCTACGCCTCCTTCTTTGCACATGGCTACGGGTGCCTCCACTCCTCCTTCGCTCCTGTAGAAGCAGCTGGAAGGAAAGAGAGGCGCATTTTGTCCCGGGGACACTTTGCTCTGCTCTTTGCAACACGGGGAGGTCCTCTCCCTTCTTTTTCAAGCCGCCCCTTATTGCCGAGCCTTGCGAAACGCGGGGGGGCTACCTCGCCGCAACGCTCCTCTTCCCCTCCCCCTCCAAACCCAAACTTCCTCGGAAGGAAACTAGAGCCATTGCCGCACTGGGCGGTTAGAGCGCTATCCTTCCACGGTCAACCTCTTATGGAATTCCGGGCTTTGCAGTTGAGGGAGGGGCCTTTGAGGATGGCCTTTGAAGCCCCTCCCTAAACTGCAAAGCCCAGGATTCCCTAGAGGTTGACAGAGGAATGATAGCGCTCTAACCGCCCAGTGCGGAACCGGCCAAAGGCAAGCGGGCTCTGGCGCCGCAGCCCGCGCCCCGCCTGCTCCGGCCTCCCTTCGCTCGGTTCGCGGGGCCTTCCCGCCCCGAGGGCCGAGCGGTCCTTCCGCGTTCCCACCGCCCGCTCCCGGCCGCCGGCTGCGCAGAGGCCGAGGGCTCCCGCCCGGCCACCGGCTTTACGGGGGCCGCTGGGGGCGCGCGCCCTTCACTCACCTGCTCTCCTCAGCGGCCGTGGGAAACCCTTGCCCTTCACCATCCGGCCGCCCGGCTGGCTGCTCCCTGCCCCCCCCCGCCGCCGCCGCCCTTTTCTGATAGGGCCCAGTGGGGGGAGGAAGTCCGCCAACGTCGCGCGCCAGCGGGGGATAGATCTGTGTGTGGAGGGGGGGTGTTTGAAGAAAGAGGGAGCGCGCGCGCGCACGCGCGAGACGCCGCTCTGAGGCAGCCGGCTCGGGCCTGCATCGGGGAATGACGCGCCGCCGCCGCTCAGCCCTGCTCATGCGCGGCCGGCCGGGCGGTGCTAGGAAGCCTGGTTGCCAGCTTTTGGGGGGAGGGAGGGCGGGGGGAGGGAAGGGGAGGGAGGGGAGCAGCACAGCCAGCAAGCATGGGGCGGAATGCGAGGCGGCGGAGCTCGAGCGGCGGCGGCAAGCGCGGGAGCGCAGCCTGAGGGAAGGCGAGCGAGAGCCCGGGGGGCGCAGCTCTGAGGCGGCCGCGGCCGCGACTTCGGGGCTCGGCGAGCCCCGGGCAGGGGGGCAAAGTTGGGGAGGGGGTGGGCTGGGAAGAGAAGGGGAGAGCGAGCGCGGGAGCAGCCGGGGCCCGGCAGGAGGCGGCGGCGGCAAGGGGGGCGCGGGCGGCTGCGGCGGCGGCGGGAGCAACACGAGCAGCAGCCGCCTTGAGCTGCGAGAAGGGCCAGACCAGGAGGCGGAGGGGCTGCGCCAGGCAAACAGTCTCTCGCAGTAAAGTTGCCGCGGAATCCGTAACCCGCTTTGGCCATTATTGTTGTTATTTTTATTTTTTTCGCCTCCTCCCACGTCGGGATTCGAACCCGGGACGGGGCGCCGCTTGCCCCGGGGCGGGAGGGGGCAGAGAGAGAAAAGCGGGGCAGAGGAGAAGGGGAGGGAGGGCGGGCTCGTCGAGGAATCGCTGCCGCCGCCGCTTTTGCTTCTGTTCCTTCTCCTCCTCGGTGCTCTCTGGATTTACGGTTTGCCTCTCTGGATTTTCACCTCTTGGAACTGTCTACGTGTAGCTGATCTATTTCCCCCCCTTGGGGGAAAACAGGTCGGAAGGGGAGGGAAGCTTTGGGGTTCCCCCCCCATCCGAACTCGAGATTAATTGCAGTGTGGCTGGGGTCTTTGAATATTTTTTTTTTGAGAGGGAGGGGGGAAGACTTGTCAAGGTCACTTCGTGGATTTACACTCTTCTTTTGGATCTTTCTTCCCCCCACCCCCTTCTTGTTCCTGCTCTCTACTGGATCGTCACTTTCTCTCGTCTGTTGGATTATATCCCTTCTTCTCTCCCCCCTCCTTTTTTTTTTGGATTTTGTAAGCTTGAAGAAAAGAGTCCTTTAAAAAGAGAGTACAAGAGAGAAAGCAAGGCTGGATTAGTAGGAAGGCGTGTGTGGGGTTTTTTTAAAAAAAAAATCACTCCGATTTTGCTTCTGAAATCTGGTGGATTATTATAATTGTTGTTAAGAACTGTTCTTGCTTTGGAGATGGATGGCAAGATCAGACAGAGTCGGAAATCGAGGTCCCAGAGGGACCGCGTGAGGCGAAGAGACCCTAATGGCAGAGACCACCCAAATCAGAGCCCTTCCTCGGCATCTGAGAGGGAAACGAGCCCGGGCAAGGAGAATACAAGCCAAAATTGCCCAAATCCTAAAAGCCAGGCTTCTGGGGCCAGGAACTGCAGACCTCCAAGGCGGAGGAGGCGAGAATCCAGCTCTCAGGAAGAGGATTTAATTGATGGATTTGCCATCGCCAGCTTCAGTACTATGGAAGCCTTAGAGGTAAGAGAGAGAGATCATGAGCTCTCTTCCCTTTGCTGGGTTGTTTTAGGGCTGGAATAGAGTGGTGGAGAGTGGGAGAGAAATGCAAGATGACGATCTTGGGATGGATGAGGTCAGCTGGATCTCCGCTCTCCTTCCTTCTACTTGTCAATATCTGTTAACTTCTTGTGTACCAGCAGTGTGTTCTTCAGAAGCCTGGAAGAACGTGAAGCAAGACTTGAGCCCTGGGTCTTGTGTGTACATGTTGCATCTGTGGTCCAAAGTGTGAGAGACCTCTGTCAGCAACATTTTCAGTTGTACTTGCTCAGTGTCTGTCTTCTGAGTTAGGGTAGGTCACCTCTCCTGGGTAATCCTTTCAGCTGATCAGCCCAACCTGTGTTTGCTCCCAGGACAGGGGTTGTTTGTTCCTTTGATATTTAAATGGGTTGGTGAAGTCTAAAGGGAAAAGTGCAGAACAGAAAGAAAGTTCTGATTTCTTCTGGAGTCCCTCCCAATTTTGCACGTTAATTTATTTTATAGGGGGCTACATGTGAGGCAGAAAGCCTCTTGGTATTCTGAATTACACACAGCAAGAATAACTTTAAAAATATCTATATGTATTTGCAATTTTCTTGTTGTATGTTTGCATTGTCAAAATGTTACCTTGTACCAGAAGAGAAGTAAAACAAATGGTTACAGTTTGATATGGAAGGAGGTGATTGTGGGGGTAGTGCAGGGAGAAGCAATGGGGAATGTCAATAAATGTTATTGGGATTCATTTTGGCTCAGTTTTTTTCCAGCTAATTTGCAGTTATCAAAGAGGTTTTTCGCCTCTGGTTTATTGATCTGGTTTGATTTGGTGGGATATACATATATATTTTTCTGACTTTAATCAGTTGGCAATAAAATGTTGCTGTTTTGACGTATTGCAAACAACATTTGCTGTGATAAATACTTCTTGGGTTGTCTGAGGTTGGAAGTTATGCAGAGTGGGAAATTTAATATTTTCAAAGGGACTGCGGCAAAGTCGGGGATTTTGTGTGGCTTTTGATATTCTTGTTCATGATGTGATGGGAAAATCTGAGTTGATAAGAGACTTTCTGGTAAACAGGACCTGTCACATTTCTGTGTCACTTATGAATATTTTGAATTTTTAAACAAACTTTGGTTAGGGTCTGTACAGATGTGTCTTGCTTTATTTTACCCGCATTCATATTTCTGATTTACTTCTCCAGAAATAAAGTTTCACAATGCATAGCATTCCCAGCACACTTATGCAGTTGGAGGAGGCAGGACAGGTGAGTGAGTCAGGAAGGTGAGCTGAGCTGGAGTTTTGGTGTGAGAAAAGCTGACAGGACTGGGTTTCTTTTAACTGCCAGGTTGGGGAAGTGGGGAGGGTTTGCTGCCTCTCTCCCCAGATTGCTTTCTCCACCTGGGAAGCCTGCTGGGGAAAGCCCCTCAGAAGAACACAGTTCTTATCAGTTGCTCTCTATCTGTGTGCTCCTCTGAAGAGACAGCGTTGTCTAACGGTAAGCCATCTCACTTCAGTCAAGTCCTGTTGGGGCTGGCAGTTGCTGCCTGTTCTGGTCCTTCTGAAAAGCAGCTGCATATTTGGAAAAGGTGAGCTCTGATGTCTTATGCTTGAAACCTCTTGAAAACTGGTGGTGGGTTGAGTAGAATTGCTAACTTCATCTCTGTTGGAGCCCATTGGCTTGCCCCCATTTACATCAGGCTCCGTTTACGTCAGACATCCAGGAATGCCGCCCCGACATAAATTGAGACCTGTCTTGTATTCATGTTCCACGACTGTCTCTAATTCACTGAAGTGGGAAATGACCAGTTTGGCTTTTAAGTGTCTCTACGGTGTTCACTCAGAACATGCCTTGTTTGGCCCAGACTTTTCAAAGCTATTTGTCAGCTGGCCCTGTTTGTGTTCATAAAGCTCTCCAATTGTTCTGCAGCTTTCAGGAAGGCGAGTTTGATATAGTGTAACAAGCTTCTGTTATGCTTAGGGTTTTCCTAAGATATTTGTACACAAAGAAATGACTACAGCTTTATACCATTTCTCTTGTCTCTGGTGTGTTTTGCTTGACTTGAAATCTGAAATTGTTGGATTTTTCTGAGCTGGAGAAATGGGTTGTATTGTAATGTCGATGTTGTAAGCTGGAAAAAGCCCCCTTCCCCCGCAAAGAATTTGCTTTTGTTGTGCATCAGGTGATCCAGGCTTGAACAGTTTTTTTCAGGAGAAAGCATCAGTTGTGTTGGCTTGATGAAGATGGTTTCTGTTTGGTTTCAGTTGATGTACTTGTCTCTTGTTAAGGTTTCTTCCATGCCCTCTTTTGTCCTGAGGATTTCCACGCATTTGTTGGTCACTGAGGCTAATAGCCAATTGAACTAACACGCCCTCAGAACTATCCTTGAAGAAGGTACAAGACAGTTATTTCTTGTGCAGGGGGATAAACTCTCCTAGTTGGCAGCATCATGAAAAACTGCTTTCCTGTGTGTGCTTGCAACAGGGGTTAAATCCCCCTTTGAGATTTCCTGCCTCCAACAAAGGTTAGCTTGGAGAAAAATGCACTGGCAAAATGCAGTAATGGAAAATACACTTTCTATTCATTGACCATCAATAAGTGCAGCTAGCATGGTTGCTAGAGGGAGTGAAACTGGCTTGGGGAAAGATCCCTTCCCCAGCCATTCTCCTTTCTACTGCTTTATACTGAGGGAGGAAAAGAACCAAAAGTGTGAAAGGGGGTCTCCAAATGGAAGCCCAAGTAGAAGCTAAGGAACATGTTAGTTGCTTCTTCTTGATACTGAGTATGTGCTTGTCCTATGTCTGCGCTTCTCCACCGCAGGTCATAATACGGGTTTTCTGTACTTCTTGTATGGGCACTGGTGTAGGAGTCTCATCTGGATGAGCAGATGGAGGGCTCTGGTATACTGAAGAAGTGTGCTTTTCGGTATGTATACCTTCTCCCAGAACAATGATCAGGTGTCATTAGGTTGGGTTGCTGCCATTTTGCCCTTTCCTGCCAGACTGGTCTGAGGTGGAAACACAGCAAAACCTGTAGCGTCCCAGTTAAAGACAGTTGATGTCTCTGATGTCAGTGGGGCTGGATTTTAATACAGACTTCAGAGAACCTATGCATGCTGCTGCACCTGTTTTGGGGATGGATTCGGAAGTAATCCTCCTAAAATAGTCAGTAATGTTGCTCCATTTTTGTTGAAATGATGGGCACCAGGGAAGGACAACGCTTAATGTTTGTGGAATTTTGTCCCCTTGGATTCCACTCCTTGATCACTTTGAATCCACATGAGTTCTCTCTGTTCCTTGACCAGTGTTTTCCTTTCCAGGAACAGGGCTATCTTCATTTCTATTCCACATTTTGTTCTTAATGGAACTCCTGGTGATATTCATGGGGATTTGTAGAAGAACTCCCACTAGCTAGCTTTATCAAGGCTGCTTCATCATTTACCTTCCAACTGTCCCCTGGGACCAGAGTGACACTGGGGGATACCATGGAACTGTCTTGTTTCCTACCTAAAAGGAAGAGGTTGCATGGCCATGGACTTTCCCATTATCTAGGCAACCCGGCTGAGGAGGTCTGGTCTCTCCTCCAGATAAACAAAAGGTCAATAATATTATGGGTTAGGTTACATTTCTTGGGGACCAGCGTCACCTAGGAGCAACAGAGATTATGAGAAACAATTGCCCCATGCGGATGACCAACTTGTGAGATGTGTGACAGCTTTGAGATGCTTCCAAGATGAGAAGTTATACAACATGCTACCACAAAGTGTGAGAGAGATTTTTAGAGATTTCGTGAGACTGTGAGGGACCCAAGAGACTTTTTGGGACTAATGGAAAGGTAGGAGAGGGTACTGCATGCCTCACCATCCCTAGGGAACCTTGAGTGCCTTTGTTAGGTAAGGCACACGCAAGATATCTAGCTTATGAATCTTGTGAACCTTGATACAGGGTGACACTGGAGAAAGTAAGTAAAAAGATCGCTCCCACCCACATGCCATCTGTTTCTCAAGTGATGGGGTACTTTTGCCAAAATGCTTCATAGAAGCAATCCTTTAGACATGAGCATAGCAGTTTTCCTTTGTGGATGTCACTCCTACATAGCAAAAAGACTATAATCATAATCAGTTCACAGAATGCCCCCCCCATTCTGAAAGTGCTGCAAGGCATGCATTTTGTATCTCTGATGTCATTCCCATTTTAAAGACAGGGCATGCTGAGGCTGGGAGAATGGTTTGTCCAAAGGTACCCTGTTGAATCTGAAAACTGAACTCAAGTTTGTATAATGAATCTAACTAATGCCTATAGTCCCTGTACTGTGTTCTGCACTGCCGATCTACTTCTTGTAAGTTCATCACCAGTAAATGGTATGTAACCTAACTTGAAGGATTGAAGTGCAAGGTAAATAGGGGAATGTCAATTTGTGCTGCTTTTTTTGTTTTGAGATGTGGGATAAAAATGCAAGCGATATATAACCTTTCAGAAATATACATTTACAAACGTGCTACCCAAGCATGCTTGTTACATAGTGTGATATACTCATGTTTCCCTGAAACATAGCTTGGTGAGGTCACAAGCTGTAGAGATCTATATAGGAAAGCCAGATGTGAAGTGCTCCTTAGAATCCATAAAACAGGAGTTGGCATCTGTGTGGAAATGAAATTGCTGTCTGTAACTTACTTCTATCAATATTCAGGAGAGAACCTTCACTTTTAGCATCTTTTAATTAGCTCATCAGAATAAATAGGATAAGGAAAATCCTCTCATTTCATTTCATGTGCTGAACAGGGAGGATGTGGAGTATTTGAGGTGCTTTCAGAAAGCCAAAGTGGCAATTGGTGTTTTGTGTAGATGTGTGTGGAACTGTTTTTTTTTTTTAATTCTATGAACAAAGTCAGGCAAAAACATGCTATGCATGTTGACAGGTTTTTCGTTACCAAGAACTGGGTGCTGATTTTGAGTATGGGAATTGCCAGACAAGTTTACCTTTAGTGAAAGAGGTTATGTAGATTAAATTCTCATAAACATACAGTAGGCTTATGCTGTAGGGGATTTAAAAAAAAAAAGCTAGATGGCCCCATTAACAAAGTATAAATATATTTTTCACTGACCTTACTTTAAAATAAAAAAGGCTTTAAGCTCCAAAATAAATAGAAAAAATCAAGGGAAAGAAATGTAACTTCTTGATTGAAGCCCAGTTCAGAGTGCAGACAGTCGCAGGTTCAATTTCTGGAAACTCCACCTAAAAGGCACTGGGAGTAGAAAAAGCCTTTTAATCCTTCATAGAGCTCCTGATTGATAGCTCTTCTTTTGAGCAACTTTTGTGACCATCTGATCATCTCTTTTGGGAGTCCACACTTTGACAAAGAGAGAGAATGCTTTCCACATTGCAGTTCATGTGCTGTCTTAGTCATATTGCTGCATGTCATTTTAATAACTTTTTAATTTTTTTAAAAAAACAGCAATTAGGGAAGATGATGCAAACTAAAATCTCTGCGTTTTCTTCTAGAACGGGAGGTTGTGTTCAACGTGTGGGACTATAACTCCCATCATCCCTCTTTGGCTGTGCTGGCTAGGTCTGGCAGAAATTGCAGTGCAGCATCCTATGAAGGGTTTTGGGCCATCTCCCTCTGCTCTGGAGTGTTTAACTGTGTGTGTGTGTGTGTGCATGCGTGCGCACGCACGCACACGCATGCATATGCATGTTGAGAGGCACCTCTGTGATGATGAGATTTGGAAGAATTGTTGTGTTTCATCTGCAAAACTGGGAATCCCCTCTCCTTCAAATCTACCACATGGATTGTAATGTTTTTCTAAGAACGCTGCTTAGCATACTGGTACTTTCATATTGGATTTGTACTAGTGGGTTTGAGAAATCCAGAGATATCTAATGTTTTCAAACTTACAGGTATGCATGCTGCTTTGGTGACTGCACCCTGCGCACTCCTACCCCAGGTGACAAAGTTTCATTTTTCACTCAGCATGGAGGCTGAACAACTAGGATGCATAACATCGCATTCTGTGGCTGTGATTCTGAATATGTAATCTGTGAAATAGTGCAGGATTCTGGCACTTGTTGGATGTGTGGATGTGGTTAGGTGTATCTGCAGGATTCCGCTAATCAGAGAAATGGCAGCCTTTTGGAGACATGGGGATATGTTTGAATCACATTATCTGGTAAGCTGGAATTTTGAATAAAGGAGTTTTTTTCTATGTACAGCCAGCTTACATCTTCATCCTAGTGCAGCGTCCATCAGATTGGTACCTACCAGGGGTGTTAGACTACATGTCCCTTCATGCTAGGGTTTGCAGTCTCATACAGTGACATGCCAATTTAGGGCGACAAGAGTTGCACAGCACATCAGAAGTACATCAAGTTGAGGAACACTGTGCTAGAATGTGTACGTTTTCTTGCCTTGCATTCCCAGATTTTACTAATCCTTTCTGATAGTCTAGGTGTCACTGAGTTTTAGTCAGTCCCTTTTAAGGTAAGGAGATGGCAAGACATAAAGCCAGTCCCATAGATACATGTTTCTCAAGTAATTATCTTTTCATATAAAAATGAGCTAGATGAACAAAATGCAGTCTGTTATTGTTCCTGGTGCCTTGGGAGGAAGCTATTCTTTGGAGTTTCCACTTGGGGGAAAAACCCCATGGGACTGAGAACCCTGACAATAATCTTGTTTTTAAAAAATTGCTTAAAAAGTGTGTGGGAAAATAATTAAATTGTAGAGGGTATTCTTCAAAGAACCTGTAAGAATATTGGCAGTGGGAGTTGGGTGAAAGATCAACTGTGACAACTTCTGTGGGATATTTTGTATTAAAAACTGGTATGTAAGTCTCCATTTTGATCTAAAAATCCAAGCAGTCATTTTGAAGGGTGTGTAATAGGGTGTACGATTTTCAGAGTTTCTGTACTGATTAGCCTTGAGGTCCACTAATGTTTCAGTAACTACCAGTGAGTCTTGAAAATGAAGGTGGAGTTGGACCTACTATGATTCAGGCAGTACCTTTTTTCCAGGCACTTGTGGGAGGCCTCCAAGTTTCATAGCAGGTTACACAGCACCTCTTTGGCAGAAATGCAAAGCTCTCTGTCCTGTCAACAAGATGGTATCTTTTCAAGTCACTTCAGAGTGGTTACAACTGCACTTAGGTAACTGTTGGTACAAGAGCTCAATACAAGGTTTTGTTTCTCCCCTTCAAAAGTATAAACATAGAACTGATATGGAGAGTTTGTCAGAATGATAATTAATGGGTGCTGGTAGGGGAACCAATTTTGAAATGTAAATGTAGTGTAACTTGTATGTTGTCTGCAGCTGGCTTAGCACATTTCCAGAAAACCTAGAAATTCTTTTGTTACATCAAAACAGGGCGGGCAAAGTGCAGCCTCCAGGGCTATTTTTGGCCAATGGTATATAACATATTTTTGAGTGAACATGCTTAGGGGACTGCCACTGCACTGGACTTTTGCTCATGTGGGGTACAGAAGGATTCAGAAGCCAAACTCAGACCCCACTCATGCCTGCACATAGCTTGGGAAGTGAATCAATTTTGGCGCAGAGTTGTGGAAGGATTAAGGATGAGCTGTAACAGAAACCTAGTGGAAGATAACTTCAGCAGCCTTGTTGGTAGATCTATTTTATTTATGTTTCTTTATTACATTTTTCTCCCAGCCTGAATCTTGCTGACAGTCTGTTATGTAGATGTTGCTGAATGCAAGGAATGAGAGGTCTGACCTGGTATGAAATGGTATCCTGTATTGGGAGGGACCATAATTCAGTATTAGAGCACATTTTTTGCATGCAGATGGGCCCAGGTTCAGTCCCTAGCATCTCTAGGTCAGCCTGGGGAAAGTCACCTATGTAAAACCCTAGAGAGCCACTGCCAATTGGTGTTGATAACCCTGAGCTAGATAGACTGGTGGTTAGACTCTCTCTCTATGGCAGCTTTCTACACTGAGTCTGGCAGAACTAGTTTCTGACCACTCTGGTTTTATCCTGTAATCCCAGCGGTGGAAAGCAGGCTCAATTCAAATCTAATTATGCAGGAGTTGGTAATGAGTAAGGATCCAGGCCAGCTGCCTCTATTGGGAATCTATATTTCATCAGCAAGACCGCCTCTTGTTTCTTGTACAGTGAATATCAATGGAACTTGTTACATGAGAGTGGACCATTGAACGGGAATGGCTTTTGTATTGTAATGAAGTGTAACAGTTCCATGAAATGAGGCGCTCCTTTGTATAGATTATACTAGTTTGCTGGGTAGTGACTGTGTCTGTGTTAATTACCACTTGTCCTGTACACAGCAGTGGGAGATGTTAAGTGATCCAAATGTTCTTGAAGTGGCTGGGGTGGGCATTTGACACAAGTCAGCTGGTGCTTTGGAGCTATGTAGGGAATAGAGGCCTCTCAGGGCAGGGGTGGGGAAGGTGCAGCCCCTGGGCCATTTTTTCAGACCCTTGGGCTCCCCAGGGGGTCAGTGCACCCTTGCATCACAGAAGCACGCAATCCCACCACCATGGAAAAGTAGTGTCATTGGTGGAAGGCACATGTATACCTCACATAGATCTTGTTCTTTAAAAGGATAGGCGTTGTTCATTTTCATGATCCGTTTTTTGTTCTGCTGATCTGATTGCAGAAAACTTGGTGAGCCTTCCTGGTATGCTGCTAATGTGAATAACTGAAATAATGGTTCCCATTGAACACTGTGACGTAATGTGGCTTGTTCGGGGATGCCTACAGAGAAAGGGATAAAATTAGCTCAGGCTTAACTCTTTAATAATTAGGATGGTGGAATCTGCCTCCCGAGAGCTTTGTTTGGTATTCCTGGACAAAACTGCAAAGAGGTGGCTAGCAGAACTACTTGCCAGCTTCAGTGACCCCTTATTTGGCTGTTGGACTAGCTCTGTAACAAAGTGTGGTTGTGTAGCTCACAAAGAGTTCCCTTTGTTTTTATGCTTGGGATAACTTTCTGATGTCCACACTCCACATAAGTCTGTTGGTCACAATGGGCTCTAATCTCCCACTCAATATCATTCACAGTGTTGTGAAATGGCTACGCTTGTCCAAGGTGCTCTTCAGTTCTGTCACTTCTCCCAAACAGCTGTCTTTTAAAAATCAGCCCTTTAGTAGTTACCAAGCCTTGCACGCTTTTGTGAACTTGCTGTTGTTGGTCTGCCCTGTCCCCCTTTCTATGTAGTATTTCAAATTTATAAATGCCAAATTTATTCATGATTTTTACTTTGTAGATTAGATGTGATTGTGGACATTCTTCTAAAAAAAATTCCACGTGTTTCTCTTTTGTTGATTATTCTTGACTATAAATTTGAAGCAATACTCTTTTGTTTTAATTTTACAAAAGTGCTGTTTGTACATTGCAAGTGTTGTATTAATCTAAGAAAGAGGATTTAAACCATCTTGGTGAGGCCTTATTTTTATAGTTTGCCAATGTGCCTTAATGCTTCACGGTGGTGGCCAAACTATCATTTCAGCCCCTGGCATCTGTACTTCAAGGCTTACAGTATATCCCTGCTGCTCTCAGTAGGATGGTGGCAGTTCGCTGATACTGAGATAAAATTAAACTGCCACTCTGAGACACTTCTGTGTAGGAAGCAGGGAGCATCTTTTCCTTGTCCTCAGGCAACAAAATGTCTTGGACAAGCTCAGAATGCCTTGAGCACTCAGGGATCAGGATGAAAGCGGATTGTGTTCATGGTGTAATTCTGCTTTTTGGATGGTCTGAATGCTAGCACAGTCTCTCCCTCTCTCATTCTCTCTCTTTCTCTGTGGGTGTTTGTAATTATGATTGCACATGGCAATTGTACTTTGAAGTGCAACAGTTTTTGAATACTAACAATCTGTTTTGAGAGTACCTTGGTCATATTTTCTGGTCCTGGAAGATACACTTCATTTGTGTCCTGAGTATTTCTGTCCTCTTCCCTATCCCCCTGTGCTCCCCTTTATTGAGATGTGCCTGTGGCAGACACTTCCCATATGTTGTTAGCTCAGAGTTTGCTTTTCAGCAGGTTGACAACAGGGCAGCGTTGCTATTGACATGCAAAGTGCTTTGCGGTTTTTCTCCTGTAAAATAAAAGGTTGGGTATATTTTCCCTCTATACGTGTGGAGAGAGAAAAACCTGAGACAAACGCATGGCTGAAGGTGTCTGTCTGTGGATTCCTTGAGCTTAAGCCCTGGGGCACTTAGAAACCAACGCTGCTGGCTGTCTAGGAACTTGGAACTTCCTTCTACGCAGTCCAGTGCCACCATTGTGACTAAAATCTGACAGAGATGCCTAACATCAGTTTGATCAGTTGTCTTTTTTTCCTCCTACCAATCTCTTTAACACAAAACAAGCATACTATTTGGTTTTTTTGACTCCTCTTTCTTCATGTCTTGGGAGGCATAGGAGAAGTTCAGTTATACAACTGTTTTAGTGGCAGTTTTTTCAATTCACTCCCTTTCTCCTACTGAGTAAAAATAAGACCCTTTAGTTTTTACAGCTGTTGGTGCTGTTGAAGGCTGCTAAGTACTGTCTAACATGGTCTCTTTGACTTCAGGCTATGATATTTGCGTGTGGGTGGGTGGGGGGTGAAGTTCCTTTAAACAACCCCCTCTCTTTCTCAGAGCACTTGCCCAGAGCTACAGTCATTGAAGGGTAGAGTACAAGAGATGCTATGGCATTGAGAGACGGAGGGGGGAATCAGTCAAACGTGTTTTAAAATAAAATAATTATGGTGTTTTGACAGCTTGTTAATGACTTACAGCCATTGGCAGAAGTATAAGTGCCTCATTGTGATTTTCATAGTATTCTTGTCAGATTTGTAAAATTAAATCAAGGATCTGAAATCTATTACAGATAGTTGGGGTGTCATATCTTGGAGATGACGGGCCACTTAATATTTGGTTCCTATTCACATTCATGCTATTTCCTAGCTGATATCCTGAATGTTTGCTAAAAGCACTTGGGTGTCTCAATTTAGTCTTTGAGAACTGGCATCTCCCAGGGGCTTGCCTGAAGGTAGCCAAATAACCTCTATACATGGGAATAAAACGGACACTAATTCTCCTTTGTCTACTGTGAAAGAAGAACCTTGTCAGCCATCCCCTGATATGTTGCCGGCGTTTACTTTAGGTTTTGTATGTTATAATTGAAAAACTCCTAAAATCATACAAAAACCTGAAACACAGAGAAAAGGAAAGGGGGAGTTCAGATACATGAAAGGAGAGTTCAGGTTATGTTTTGTATTTTTCAATTACTTTGTGTGATATTGAATAATGAAAAAAGATTAAAATGAAGTTATGAATACACTAACCACAAAAACTCAACAAGAAATAAAAGGGTTACACGCTTGACTTCCAACTCCTTAGAGAATGGCTTAGTGAGATATATTCATACCGAAATAATCAAATTATCTGTCTAATGTTATAATTATATAAGTTTTTACTATATTTATACTTATGAAATAATTACTCCAGCACTTATGTTAAATGCAGAATACTCAGAGCGGAGTAACATTCTACAATAGTGATTCTAGCCATGTTAATCACAACCTATTGCTTCGTGTCTCCCCACAACTCTTCTTAAGAAGATTATAACATAACCCTCTCCCATTGATTCGTAAATTCCTTCAAAGAACTTTCTCTAATTAACGTCATCAATTTGTTCATCTTTGCCATATCCAACAACTTCATCAATCAATCATCTTAAGATGGTATCGTGGGATTTTTCTACTTCTGGGCATACAGTGCCATTGTCATATATTGTAGAATTCTTAGAAATTTCTTATCTGATCATCCCTTAGTCCCAGCAGGAACAGTTTTGGTTTTAGCTGAATCTTTGTGTTGAAGATGTCCTCCATAGTTTTCTTTAGTTTTTTACTGGGGGAAAGATGTCATCCAGTGGGTCACAGGATGGAAAACTGGCCCATAAGAGCAGCTGCTGTCTATCTTGAAGTGAACATCTCTGTTCAAGATCTGGTATTCCCTGTTCTACATACTCTTCCTGTTTATGATGTCATCCCATTCTTTTTCCTTTTTCTCATGAACACCTATCACTGTATTTGCTTTGGTTGCTGGAAACATTCTCCATTGTTGTGTCAAAGCTCCCTGCCCATGAAGGCCAGTGTGTCACCATCCCAGATGAAGTATGCACAAATTAATTTGTTAAACTACTTCAGGAGGTGATGTTGTTTCGTATATCAGATTGGACTTTCTCTGAAACAGAACTTTGCTTATGGAACTCCCTCCCGAAGGAAGTCAGATTGACTCCATCCCTGTTGAGTTTTTGGCAGGCAGCCAATGCTGTATTGTATTGCACAGCCCAAAGACCAATTCTGTGCCTGGCTTTTTGAATTGTTGTAATTGTTTGGCTTTTAAAGACAAAACCAGTTTTTATCCTTTTTGTGAAGAATGCCGTTATCTTTTGCATGTTACCTTGGGAGCTGTGGTGAACTGAGAAGCAATTAACAAGTCATTTCAATAAGTAAAGAATATTTTTTTTCTTCTAGTAAGCCTGTGGACAAACCATTACTGATTTTAGCTGCATGTTCCTTTTCTCTGTATGTGGGCCATTTCAGTTTTGATACAGAGTGCAGGGCATAAACATTTTAATAAGTACCACCAGAGTTGGGTTCTGTTAAGTGTGTATGTCTGTCTGTCTGAGAGTGTGCGTATTGAACTCTTTCTCCAAATATATATGTGTATCGTTTCTCTCCCTTTTTCAAATCCCACCTCAGAAACCACCTGAAGAACTCAAAAGCTTGCACTCTCCTCTGATGTTTTAGTTGGTCCTAATAAAGGTTATCACCTGCCTGTGGATTTTGATTTTTTTTCCCCTCATAGACCAGCAGGGCCACCATTCTTCTTGTATTTTCGACATGGCATTTGATTTATTTCGTATAGCACAGAGGAAAGGAGAAAACAAGTCTCTCTCTTCTGAGTAGCATATAATCTGAACTTCAATACAGAAAAATGGGATAGCTTTTGAGACTAAGAGCAAAGAAGAAACCAAAATGTGTCTGTTGCGCATCTTAAGTTGGGTTATTTGCAGAAGAATCTACTCAAAGCTTTCATGGTAAAGGTAGATTTAGAAGCATGGGAATGAAGAAAGAAAAGGCATTTTAGAAATGGTTTTCTGCAGTGCTGCTGTTGTGCTTCCATGGGAAAATCAGAGATAGCCTACTTCATGTATATGACAGGATAATATAGCTTCATATATACATAGCCAGGGATATTGTGCTTCCAGATAATGTACGGTACAGGCTACTTACATTGCTTTCTGTCTAGGTTCCCAGCAATTCTGCTGTGCCAAAGGCTTGGAGAAACTACTTGCATGGATGAAATGTCCCAGAATTCTCCTGGGACCCAGCTGGCTGAGGAATTCTGGGAACTAAAGTTAAAGAATGTAACTTTGCCAAGCTCTGATTATGTCTGTCCAAGAAAGGTGATTGCAGTCCTTTTGCCATCACTTCTACCCCCCTCCCTTCACCCTCCCTCCTTGGAGGCCCAACATTTTTGCTTTTGATTTTGATGGTGGCAAGATTTTGGAAGCT
The DNA here is from genome assembly GCA_948472985.1 of Iguana delicatissima. Lineage (NCBI taxonomy): Eukaryota > Metazoa > Chordata > Lepidosauria > Squamata > Iguanidae > Iguana > Iguana delicatissima. The sequence continues at coordinate 1,140,539 of CAOKZL010000404.1, forward strand.
GAACAGGTTTTTGCTTTCCAGTATGGTTTAGGGTTAAACTGCACTTATTCTGTTAATTGTATAGTGAGCAGCTGAAATTCCATTTTTTTTAAACTAACATGTAAGCCTCCTCATAAAAGTGTTTACTCTTTAATGTGTCATGAGACTCTATTATGTTTGCTGCAGAAGACTAATATAGCTCTTCACTGAAAATTGTTCCTTATATTTTCCTAGCCTTTCGAATCTCGGTGAAACTTGGGCTCATAACGCAGGGAGGGCCAAGATTTGCAAGAAGTAGTACTACAGAATCTTCATCTCTGGAGGCAGATATGAGAGAGATCCTTCTTGGCTTTGCTGTGCAAAAATCATGTTAAGTTTATTTAGGAGATGAAGATAGCGGAGAAACACTATGACAGGGCAGCTGCTTGGCTCTGTCTGGTTACAGAAATACAGTTCCATGTCTGTACATGCATAGCCTTGAGTTAGCAAGCTTGGGTTTTCTTGATCCTCCTTGCTCTTAAACAGTCACCTGTAAATAGGCTTTAAGAAATTTACTCCAAGTCCTAGTGCTAGGCTTGGGCCTTTGGCCAGTCAGAAAAAAAGATCCGACCGAGTGGTAACCTTATTAGAACAAGGAATAAAATACTTCAGTCATCAATGTTTTGATATTTAGGCTGATTACTAAAAGATATTGAACTGTGGTTGTGAAACAATGAAGTCAACTTTTTAAGGAAATGCAATGAATGATAATACTTAATTGGGTGAGGAAAAGTTCTGTAAATGTGAATGATTCATTGAATGGTTCATATATTTGGCTTCCATCAGGATAAGCATATATTTACTCTGTGTGTGTGGTGTGGGGAAGAGAAATTAAAACATAAAATGAGCCATTGGAAACTATTACAAAAGAAAAGTTAGTTTGCTGAAGTAGTCGTACTATACCAGGCAGAAGGCCAGTTGTTCAAGCATGTTAACTTCAGGACTTGCTCAAATATGTGGTAATTGACTGCTTAATCAGCTTAGCAGTCCATCAGCTCTATCTAAAGCTTAGAAAAGTAACCTTTTTGTATTACAACTTGCAGAATCCCAGAGCCACCGTGGTGATTTGGAACATTTGTGGTCCAAAAGATAATGTTTGCAAGCTCTTATCTTGCTATACCCAGACCCATTTCCTGATCTCATCCATGATTAACAGGAACTGGGAGGCCACAAGGCCCTCCCTTCCTCATTCTTTTCTGTTCAAATTAGCTTTGAAGCAGGACATGATGCTGGCTTGCTAGCCCTGGTCAGCAGTAATCTTGGGTCAGAAAGCAAAGGTGCCTTTGGGGTTGGCCCCAGAGTGCATTGGGAGTTGGTTCCTGCTCAGAGTTCTCTTTGTTGGAGAGACTAGTCATAGCGTTGCCTCAGTTGCAAGTCCCACTTGACATTATCTAACATAATTAAGAACAGTCTTGTGGTACATTAAAGGCTAAACATCGATGCTTCAAGATGTTCTGTGGTATCTTTTCATGAATGCAGAGCTGAATCCTGACCTTATAAAACTCACTCTTGAATTACAACTCTGAGAATTGTAGCCACAGAGCTGTCTTGTCTAAGCTCTGACTGCTGTTTTAATTGATGTGTATTTCCCCTGTATTTCCTTTTTTCTTTTACCTTTACAGAACCTTGATGGGTGGTATATATGATTTGGAGTTGGCCCAGTAGAGGTATCGCTGCTTGCGGATATTGGATTTTGATGGCTAGCACTTTCTCTTATCCACCAAACTTCTTGGAGTTCAGCCACTAAGAGAAATTGGAAAGCGGTATTTGTAAGAGCAGAAGCAGCTGGAGAAGCATGGGGAGGAAGGAACCCACTCTATACAAGGCAAATCTTGTCTGCCAGCGCTTACAAATGGTGTGATCTGCCATCCCTGCTCAGTAATTCCCAGATTCCTGCTAATAGCGGTGCAGAGACTGTCAAGATCAATCTGCTCTTACAGAGGAGTAGGTGAAATGGTTCCCTCAAACTGCGTATTTAGGTCAACTGCTGCTGAAATGCATTTCATGCTGGGGATGTCCCCCCAATCTATTTCTGCTGGCAGTTTTTTGTCTTAATTTGGCAACAGGGCTATAATTAATCCTCTGCAATCCTGGTATGAGTTGCATTGGGTAAGTTCTTTGGAGAGTAAGATAAAGGAAAGATGTAGCAGAGAAGGAGACACTTAAGCAAAGCTTAAAGGATCCTGAAGTGATTTTTTTTCAAGCTTCGAGGAAAGATTTTTTGGCTGTGTTGGAGTCTGAACAGGATGCAGACTTGTTCGCTGTGAATTAAAAGAGGGGAAAATAAGTATGCCCCCTCCCCTCACCAGCACGCTTGGCTGGTTTGTAGCTGTTGATGCTTTATGCTTTTCTTATTTTTTGTTAACAGTGTTATCACTTTGCTCTTTCAGGCCACTCAACAATGAAGGATTTGTATCATATTCTAAGGAAAAGTAGTCAGTTTAATATTCCTGTAAGATTCGGGTTTCTCAGGTATTGCTCTTGGACCTCTTAGTCCCAGGTTCAACCCCTCTGTGACCAAATGTCCAGGTTCTCCAGCACAGGTTCATTGTCTCCCTCATTGGTGGGTTAAGACCTACAAGTAGTCAAGGACACACTAGAAATACTACCATTTTGAGGGCTAAGGTGGTGTTTAGCTCACCTTTCCCCAGTCTAGTGCCCTCTAGATGTTTTGGACTATGACTTCCATCACTGGAATCAGATATGTTGGATGAGGCTGGTGGGAGTTGTAAGTAAAGACCTTGGGAGGGCACCCTGTTGGAGGTTAGACTGATGAGCTATGACATGAAGCCTGGGTTCATATTCCCATCTAGCCTTTAAGCTCATTGTGTGACTTTAGGCCAACCAGTTATTCTCAGGCTGATCCTACCCTGCAGGGAACTTGTAGGGATAAAACTCAGAGTGGGGAGGTTGAAGGCTGCCCTGAGCTGCTTGGAAGATCAGTAGGATTTTAAAAGCATCAAGGTTATGGTTTTCTAAGTTACTTTCTTAAGCTGTGAGTAATTTACAAAAGGAGAGTAGAATTTCTTTGCTGATAATGTACCTCATGGAACAGAGAAGAAATTTTGGGAAATACCACATGGGAAAGTTCCCTAATCTGTACTTGCTCATTTAACGGAGAAGAGAGAGACATGAAAACAAATCCTGATGTATTGGTCACCAGGCAGCTTTTTAGCAAAAGGTATGTCCTGAGTATGGAAAAGTTTGACATTTCTGATTTGGTGGATTCTGATTTTCTAGCTCACATGTAGAGCACATGCCTTATGCATGGAAAGTCCTAGATTCAATTATTGATTTCTCTCTGTTTGTTTGTTTGTTTGTTTGTTTGTTTGTTTGTTTGTTTGTTTGTTTAAAACTTGTGCAGAGAATTAGGAAAGTCTTTGTCTCAAGTCTGTGAAGATCTACTGAGCAGAGGTTCGTGGGTTACCATTTTGGATTACAGCTCCCAGAATCCCCTTGCTGGCATTGGGAATTCTGAGAATTATAGTCTAAAAGTACTTTGTAAAGTGTTCGGTCTAGATTCTTTCCTAGAATTCTCTCCATTTTAACATATGGAATTTTGATTTTTCTACCTTTGCAGTGTGCAAGTGAACAAGAGTGAGAATCCAGGCCTACATATCCTTTTTTAACAAATACACACAAGCTGCTTGTTGCTTATCAGGGTTTCATTGTAAAGACTTCCACTGTTCTTGTGCTCCTGTTAAAAGGTTTGAGTGTGAATTCTTATCCTCCACAGACATTAGCCTTGTCAACGCTTGCTGCTGGTTGTTACGTGCAATAAAGTTGGCTGCCACAAGAGATTTGCCACAGCTGGCCAGAATGCATTTTTAGTCCAAACGTCTGTGTGTGCCAAACCCCATTTCTGCCGTTGCAGCTGCATTCATCATATGACACAGAAAGTAGAACAGAACATTTGGAAGCTGGCCAAAGATCCCAGGGTGGGGACTGAGACAAAGTTGAGCCTCAGAGCCTTTGATGGTTCTATCCTCCTTGCCAGGTTTGGAGCAGTATGGTGTTCTCATTGCACAGGGTTGTCCCACATTTAGTTTCAGGAATACAATGGTACCTGAAATTATTTTGCTGCTTCATTCTGCAAAAAGTGAGGCAGTACTGTTTGTATGCATGTACCTTTTCTGTGCTCCTAGAGAATGCTAGCCAGCTCTCAATGGATGGCACAGCTGGGTGCCACAAGAAGAAAGTGGCTTGTTGTGAACCCAGATTTGATCATGTCACAAAGTTATGTTAAAAGTCATGACAGTTAAAAGGCCATGTAATCATTTTGAGCCAGCTCAAATGCATGAGACACAAGTCTTTCTGAGTAGCAGCACCTTAAGTTGTATAATGCTTTCCCAAGGGACATCAGGCTGCCTCAATCCCTTTTCTGCTTCCAACAGGCACGGTTTTATATAACCTTGGTCCCTAAAATCAGGCAACCAAACTGGGTGTGTGTGTGTGTGTGTGTGTGTGTGTGTTTAGAACTAGTTTTTAAAATAGTTTCACTTAATTTTTCAAGAATATTTTTATCTGTTACTTGAGGTTATGCATTGCCCTGGCTGGCTAAGAGGCAATAAGCATTTTAGTTAATATATAAAGTAAAAATGAAAGAATTTGAACAGGTTGGAATGATGACAGAGGCTGAGCCAGCAGGACTTTTCTTATGTACAATTAAAACCATCATAATCTCATTTTTTTATTACAACCAGCATAAATATAACAACATATATAAACAGGGGCAGACACCTCATTCTATAGATCTGAAGAGAATGGTTGAGGAGACCCCAGAGCTCAGTGGCAGAACACCTAAAGAAAGTTCACAGATATGATTTTAGGGTTCTCCAGTAGAAAGATCAAGGAGGAGGCAGTGAGCAAAACTTCTGGCTGAGACTCTGAAAAGTCACTGCCTGTCAGAATAGACCATTGGGCAACACTGGGATGGAGATTGTGGATTGAGTTTGAGGCATATACAGCCACAGTTTCATGCCACCAGCTGCTTTTGGCAGTATTGTCACATTTGGAAGTGTTACTGAGTGGTAACCATAATACAAATCCATCATTTTGATAAAATCCTAAGATATACTCTGAAAAATAAACCAGTACAATGCCGCTATTGGCAGTCCTGTTCCCATTGAGGATTGTTTGGGTCATGACAAAGTTGATATTCATTGCCTAAGCAGTGTTCCTCAACTTCTGACTCTTCAGACAGTTTGGATTTCAACTCACAGAATCCCAGGTGACATAACAAATAGTAAGAAGTTCTAGGAAGTGAAGCCTAAGACTTCTGGAGAGTTTGAGTGTGAGAAGCACTGGTCATAGAGCAAGGGCAGTCAGTGTGATGCCCCCAGATGTTTTGGTCCACAGCTCCCATCAATATGGTCAATGGTAAATGATCCAGGGACTGCAGTCGAATGTCTGGAATGCACTGGTTGTCAGGTGTGGTTGGAATTCTGCTGTAGACATGAGCTGCCAAGAAGAAATGAAGATCATACCCATTTGGCTGTCAGCAATAGAACTATAAAAGATTCATGCTTCATCTTGGTCTGGCTCCTGTTCCGGTTGTCTCTAAGCATTCCAGAGTGAGCTGGAGCCTCTTAGAGATTTAAAAAAGAAAAAAGGGAGAAACTGCACCTTTCACCACCAGTGAAGCAATCCAGGCTAACCAGATGAAACAAATTTAAAAAAAAACTTTAAGAGAAAATAAAATCCCTGATGCACCAACTGAGGATCTGAACAAAGTCTGTAGAGTGCCAGGATAAAGCCAGGCCACAAAGCCAGACAAAGCCATTTTCATTTTTCACATGTTCAGCAGCAATAAAGGAAAGGAAAACAAGAACAGGTTCAGTTTGTTTCTGAACACCTGTGATCCAAAAGGGGGACGTATTGTTTTGTGGTGTGCGTTGAACTCACATGCACACCTGTACATGCAAAATGCCACTTAAGCAGAGTGTTGGCAGAGGCTTTTGTAATTGTTTAATTAAAATTAATTTTGGCTTTGTATAGGAACTATGAGCCAATCTTGTCTTCCTTCAGAGTGTTTGAGCAGCAAAGAAAGATGCTATTGCAGACAGTTAGTACAAATCTGCCTAATGCTGTTTCCTCTAAAAATAAACCCTGAACGTGAAGCAGCATCGGAACAAATTTATAAACTGGGTTGGGGGTGCAAAGTGCAAGAAAATAGATGAAGCCAAAACCAAAAATCCAGTCCAGTCTAGTTAAGGTAGGCTGCCAGGTGAAGAAAGAGACCAGAGGAGATGATTGAACAGTCCTGCATCTCTTCTTTCTCTTTACTGTCTAAACTCTATTAAATGTGCTGTTGCCAACAGCTCACAATGAAGAGGTAAGCATCTTAATTTGACCAAGGCATAGAGGGTGTATCACTGCAACTTTGTGTCATCTTTGTGTCAGATTAACTTGTACCGTCCTTTGCTTAACAGGTCGAAAACTGTAAATAAAGATCTTGCTTGTTTTTTAAAAAAATTATCAACTGCGTTCCAGACTGGAAAGAAAGGTAGAGGAAGAAAAGCTATAAAAGGAAGGGGAGGAAAACCATTGCAGAAGACATTTAGAGTGATGGCTGATTTGATAACAGTTAAATTTGCTGCTCATATGCCCTATTCCAGTGTTTCTTAACCTGTGGTCTGTGGCATGACTCCTGGAAGATGCAGGATGGGACAGCCTTGCTGCAACTAAGCAGATCTGGACCTTGTTCATACCTGGATAGCAAACTGCTAAAGGATGCTGTGTACATGACTGGTAATTAATATCATTAATTACCACAATGTATAAACCCTGACATGCTGTCCTCAGTCAAAATTGCATTGGAAACTTTTTTGCAAGCTGCAGATCCCACACGTGCCATAAAAGATAACTGGTCCACTTTACAGGGCTGTCACAAGGACTGTAAGAAGGACTGAATTATTGTTGCTAAGTTAATGGCAATCCTAAGGCAAACCTATCATGGGGGTTTCTTTGCAGAACTTGTTCAGAGAGGTTTTGCCTTGCCTTCGTTTAAGCTGAGACCGTGTGACTTGTCAAAGGTCACTCAAGGGGTCTCCATGGCTGAGCAGGGATTCAAACCCTGGTCTCTCAGTATCTTAGTCCAACACTCAAACTACTGCACTGTGCTGGCTCTCTACAGGAAGAACAGAGCGCACAAAATGGATATGTCAAAAAGGCCCCTGTATATGCCAGGTGTTATTTGTTATAAATTATTATTATTAGACTGTATTATTACATTGTGTTATGCTGTATTATTTCACCATAGGCAAGAAATGGTTAGATCTAACTCTATACCCTGTAGAAAAGTGTCTGCACTTTGACTCGTGGAAGAGAAATCAGCCGTGGCTTGGTTATTCTTTTCAGCAGATGAAGCCGAGCTGAGCAAAAGAGGCTTGAGCTGGGAGAAAAAGGCAGCAGAGCACCACAGAACAGCAGGCTGGCAGATGGTCTTCAGCGTACAAGGGTCTGCAGCTTAGTTCCCCAGCCATTGCATTTCCAATAGGGGGAATTAACGGGGTGGGGGGAGCAATGAAGCACCAAGTATTTGAAAGCATAGGACTTTTTGTTCTGAATTGGCCTAACCCTCCCTTAGGGCCACCTCTGATTCACCCTTGGATACTGACAGGTTGACTTGTGGGAGCAGTTCCCATTAGCACGTGTGCAGGAAAAGCAAATAACCAATCAGAATGGATCTCTTGCCATCCTTGTCCTTCTGCCACACTTTTAATAAGCACATTAATCCAAATGCAAACTTCTGTGACCTGACTGAATAGGAAGAGAGTTGCTTGTTTGCCTGATTCAACGCCTCCCCCAAATCATGACAATTTCTGAATTTTCTGAGAAAGGCATGAGGTTCCATAGCAGTTTGTAATTAACTAAGTAGCATCTTCTGGCCCAGCCTTCCCAATCTTCCCTTAACAGCTTCTAGCCACTGTGAGCAACAGTCCTCTTTTTGATCTGTCCTCTTTTTGATCAGGATGCAGCAGAGTGATGTTCCCATCTTCCTCCTACTAGCAATCTCCAGTGTGGAGAGTTGTGACAAGGATCCTGCTTCTGATTGGCACACCAGGGATCCCTGGCAGGAAAAGGATGGAAACATGAGTGTGTTGTACCCTGATCAAAAGGAAAACAGACCTCCATCACTCACAGTGGCTGGCGGCTGTTAAGATGGGATTGGGAAACCTATATGATTGTGGCAATAGTGCCACTTTTGAGAACATGCAGCCTCTGTGAATAGGAATCTGTTATTGATGTATGACTCTAGGTTACGAATCCGTAGCTTCATTACTGAATTCCAGCTATCACTTCTAAGTTTTCTTTAACATTATTTGATCTTCATTTGTAATCAATATTGACTTATGAGAACGAGCATCTCTCTCAGTAGACACCTACTGTTAGTAATGACATTCCAGATAGACACAAATCTCAGTATTGCCTAAAAATTCTGTTATTGGTAATATTCTGCACTACCGTACTATAGCTTAGAAATGACTATTTATAAATTGTGCTTAGCACTATATAGTATGAGAGCCAGTGTGGGTGTAGTGGTTTGAGCATTGGATTATGATGCTGGAGACCAGAGTTCAATTCCCTACCCGGCCATGGAAACCCACTGGGTGAGTTTGGGTGCATCACACACTCTCAGCTCCCAGAAATCCCATGATAGAATCACCTGAGGGTTGCTATAAGTTGGAAACAACTTGAAGGCATACAAAAGTGATAGCAACTATATAGTATAATTAGTTGCTTACAGTTAAAGTGAACTGTGACTGTAACTGATTGCTGAGGGCTTGGATCAATAACTGGTTACTTTTTAAAGGTTTCAGAATTCTGCCTCTGCCCAGTACTGCCCTGCTCTCACTTCTAGTCAAATGATTCTGACTTAACCAGAAGGCTGTCTGTGTTTCCTATTGTGTATGTAGGCTGCGTTCAATATGCCATGTACCCAGATGGCACTCTACAAGTAAGACAATAATTGTCACATAAATACTCTTGGGAGGAGTTAACATGAGTGCTTTGCTAGCAGCAGTACAAGAAACTGTCAACAACAACAAAGCCGTGGTCACCAAAGTGTCAGCGTTCTTAGGTGACTAAACAACAGTGGTTTGGAAATGTTCACGATTGGGTTACTACTCTGGCAAGATTTTCATTTAGTGCTTGAGTTTCCCTTACTGCCCCTTCAGCTTTCTGCTGATCTGTAGCACATTTTGTCTCATCTTCCTGGATGACTTTAAATACTAGCCAAACCTGCACTTTTAAAAAAGAAAAAAAAAGATGCAGTTTAACTAAAAGAAAAGAAAAAGACCATTCTAATGGACTCGTCGTCCACCCTGCCATATACATCAGTGCCGTGGTGCATGTTTTCTTTTCAACATGTACCCTCCCCTCTCAGTAAAACCTTTACATTGCCCTCTCCAGCGTTGTTTCCGTGAGCTGCTGCTTCCAGTAAACCGGGGAAGCGGGAGGGATGCAAACTATGCCGTGAAAGCAGGAGCAGATGTTCAGGCCAATTCGGTGGGTGTTCCTTAACCTACAGATGGCAAAAGCCGTTGCTCTTATTTTGAGCAACTAGGTCAGTGGCTTGAATGCCCTGCTGCCCCTCACCAAACAACTCAGCAGAAGAATTAACTTCCAGGTGTTGGGTGGAAGGTTTAAACCCCATCACCACTCACTTGCTTCAGATGACAGAAAGTCAGTCACTCCGCACACCAGCAGTTATGTTTTAAGAAGGACCATTGTTTGAATTACCTGAAAGCTGAATGACCAAAGACACATTGGCCCTGCCAACTGATTCAGATAAGCTCTTTAATCTCTCCATGAACTGATACAGAAACTCTGTGGTTGTTGTTGGGTTTTTTTTTAAATCTATGTCATCCTTTCTTCCTTTGCCTTGGTTTGAGGGCAGACCAAGCAACTGAAGTAATCTAACGTAGTGGTCCCCAGCCTTTGGTCCTCCAGATGTTTCGGACTGTGGGTCCCAGAATCCCTGACCATTGGCCATGCTGACTGTGGCTTCTGAGAACTGAAGAAAAAAAGTCTGGAAGACTGAAGGTTGAGAACTGCTATCTATAAGAGCCCTATGAGAAGGATGACAGTGAAGCCATGTAGGCTGCTCCCAGCTCAATAGGGGCAATGTGGGGTATAAATGTAACTAATAACTAAGAAACAAAATGAATAGCTAAGGTACATAAGATAGCTACGCTGAGGACCAGGTTGACTCCCTGGACCAGGAAAACTTTAAATCAGCTTTTATTCTTTGTGTGCCTGCAAACGTAACCTCTGTGTTTCCAAAACCTTGCAGAACTTTGAAATGAATATTACAAATCACTTTTCAGACTCATTACAGTCCGTTGGTATAATTTATTAGCTGTTATAATCTTTCACTCGAGATAAGACTTGGCTTTATATAACAAGTTGATGACAGTGATGATTAAGTGATTAAATACCAATGTACTAAGTGGTATTTAAACTAGGAGTAGGGTGAATTTGAGCTTTCACAATGTTATTGGTATTAGTGTTATTTACCAAGATTCACCAACTCATGAGCCACATGTGAAATAGCTGCTCAGCAGGGCATAAATGGATTACACATTAAAGGCAGGATACCTCTGAGCATAGGACAAAAATCAATTCCTGGTTTGCCCCTAAGCTGAGCTTCAGTACTCGATGGGTGGAGATCAGTTGCCATATTTTAGACAACTGTGTGTTGCCCTGCCAACCTACTATAAATCACCACCAGTCGTGTTCATCCCTAAGCTAAATTGCTCAGTGGAAGGTACGTTCAGAACAAGGTTCAAAAATGGCCAGTGTGGATCTGGAAGAGATTAGAAATGTAAAGAATATTCACAAATTTCCTGTCTTTGATTCAGGTTTTATTGACAAGTAAAAGACACCCTTCCCCACCCCCCAAAAAGCAAGAGTTTTTTGTTTGTTTTTGCATTTTGGGACTTTTTCTTGCTAAAATTGTTTCTGCTTATGTTTTTGTATACAAATCTCTCTCTCTCTCTCTCTCTCTCTCTCTCTTTTTTGGCCAAACTGTATTTTGCACAAAACAGGTTGCTTTCTTTTGCAAAAGCTACGTTTTTGTTGTCAGCACAAAAAAATGAAGGTTTTTATGGAAGCAACTAAGTAGCAGGGGAAAAGAGATCTTTGAAAATGGTGTAAATGCTTTCATAATTTCACCCAACAGGGAGAAAATGTGAACATCTTTTAAAAAAAAATTACATCGCTAGAAGCAGGTAACTTCCTAGGTATAGCTAGAGCTATAGAAGGTACAAGGTGAAGTATGCCACTGTTAATTAAATCTTAAGTTTTAATTACTTGATTCAGCAATTGCTTTGGAGCAAAGCCTTCCCCAGGAGTATTTGTAACAGGTACTTCTTTGCTGATGACCAGGGTTCAATTCTCCACTCGTCCATGGAAAGGGGCATCATAAGAAGACACACAGCAACAATAACATAGGTGCTAGTATCATGTGATGTGCCAGTGTATTTTCAGAAATATTGAAAACCACTGTGGTCACAAGCCATGGCGGAGAGGCAACGTGATTCTGAATCCTGGTGCAGGAGACCCTAGGTACGAACCTATTTGTTTGTTAACATTTACAGATGGCAGCCTCCACCTACCTATTGTACGTCCCAGGGTAAGGTACAATAAAACATTTAGACTCCAGAAAACTAAGCAACACTGGGACAGAAAATGACAATAACATTTCCAGAATAGCTTTAAGGTTAAAATTAAGGATTTATGGATCATCCTACTAAAAGCCCAATGAAACCAAGTATTCTTTATTGCCCATGTAAAGCAGAACAAGGACCTCAGAAGGGAATTGTGCAGTGAAGATGCTGCTACCCAAAAGGCCCTGCCTGCCCAACAAGCTAACCTCACGAGTTTAGTTTTACCTTACACCAGCATGGGCACCCTACAGATGTTTTTTGACTGCAGCTCTCATCAGCACTGTCCATCATAAGGGATAGATGAGAGTTGCAGTCCAACAATGTCGGAAGGGCCAGAATCCCCTCCATTACTGGCTTTAGACATTCAGCTTAACAGAGTTTTATTTATTTCAATCCAATTCTTAGTTCCCCAACAAGAATATAATCATTCCAGCAGGGCTGCTGTGAGGCTCCGTACATAAGGCAGGTGCTCGTGCGCTCTCTCTCTCTCTAGAGAGAGAGAGAGAGAGAGAGAAGCCTGCTGGCGGGGAACAACTTCTTGAAACTATTGGACACACACATACTCCAGGGCAGGGCTGGGGAAGCTTAGCCCTGAAGGCAAAGCTCTCCCTCCTGAGGTTTCCCAGATGGGCTACACCTCCTTTCGTAGGACACATTCACCTGGAAGTTTTCTAGCTTTTAAACGGAGATTTCTTCTCCTAAAGGAGAAAACTTCCTTTCTCGAGGCTTCCCAATGCCAACACGCACTCCAGTCAGCCTTCCACCTGATGAAGTGCCATGTGGTTTCCTGGAAGTCTCAAATGATTTCACTAAACAGAGCCAGCTGCTTCCATTTAGAATGTGCAGAGGGAGAACGGCTTCCACTTATTTTTATTAAAGAAAAAAGGGGGAGGGATGGAGTCCATAAAGGCTGCCTGTTATCAAGCCTCTCCATCTAGCAACAAGTTTTTAAAAAAAAAATAGTAAAGAAAAACTACTTCAGATTTTTATAAGGCACCCCTGGAGCTTGGGAGCAAGGGAAGGGGGTTGCATACAGAGCAGTAGAAACGTGCTGCCTGACTTTACACTGTCCAAGTCTTGTGCCTTTGAGAACAATGCCACCATTCTACCAGCCTGTTCCAAGCAACTCGTAGTACAGAGCACGTCTTTTTGGTATCAGCTGATGCAGAACACTTGGCTGATACGGTGTTACCCCCTCCACTGACAGATAGTGCAAAGCCCCCTGCTGAACCAGTGCCAGCTTTTATTGGTTATGTACCCCCACTGGAGGAAACGAAAGAGTAAAACCAGTTTGTTGTCACCTCAGTATATGGAGATCCAGACAGACATGGAGACAGACAGGCAACCCCAAATAAAAATAGAGCAGTTGTTCCCCAAACGGGTGATATTGCCCCTGTGGAAGCAATGGAAAGATCCAGGAGGGCAGTGAGGAGAAGGGGGCAGGAGGGCATCGGTTCAAGTACAGTAGGCCCTTGGTATCTATGAGGGACTGGATTCAGAACCTCCCACAGATACCACAAAATGCAGATGATAAGATGACTGTTGCGTGGAACCTTACATTTTCAGAGGCCCTATGCACCTCTTTCAGACAGAGGGTCAGATTCAATTTCAGATGAGTGCTTTGGGGCTGCCATTCGGTGTTGAGTAGAACCCCCCAAAATCTGGGATGTTTAGCTTAAAGCAGCCACTGCTGGTAACTGAGTCTGAGGAGAAGTATTTGGTTTTCTGTTTGTCAACCACAAGCAGATCCCAAACCCGGCAGAGAAGTCAGAATCAGTGCCTGTCTTTTTATGGAAAAAGGAGCTATCCATTCGACTCTCACCCCCCTCTCCAACTTCTCTTGTACCACCTTCAAATCAGAATAGTCCCTGACGCAAGGGAGACATCTGTACTTGGAGACTACTGCTGCTATAGATTACAACCAAGAGGTACTTGTATTATCACAAGGCAGCGGGGGGGAGCCTTCCAGCAGTAGGAAGATAATAATTCCACCACCTTCCCCTCCTGCTGTCAAAACTACTTTTATCAGACTGCCATTTCTGCTCAAATCTCATGTGACAAGAAAGGCGGCTCTGTGAGTCTCTCCTTGTGCTGTGATGCGCATGATGAGCAGAGCAATATGGAGAGTTACTTTATGCAGCGCTGAAAGAAAGAGTTAGAAATTGAAGGAAGGAGAGAATTGGGGGGCAACATAAGATAGAAGTCATGACATCCAACACGTGATGTGTTACCAATTACAGGTGACCAGCTGGCTGTGACTATCTTTTCACAGGGCATAAAAAGGCTTAGAAACAATGAACCTGCTTTTCAGTGACAATAAAAGGAGTTCCCTACACACGGGAAAGGACCTTTCACCACAACAGTCACTGGATGCAATTTACTCTGATTGGCCTAAATACCCTCAAGGATCCTCTCTGATCTTGGAAGCTAAGCAGGGTGAACCCTGGTTAGGACTTGGGTGGAAAACCACCAATGAATACCAAATGCTGTAGGCTATATTTCAGAGAGGGGAACTGGCAAAACTACCACTGAAGTGCCTTTGCCTAAGAAAACTATGAAATTCATGTGGTCTCACAAAACTTTTTGGCGCAAAGTCTCCTTCTGGAGTGACTTGTGGGTACCCTGTGTTCAAGTGTTATTCCCCCATTGTGTGCCATCACCAAAGTTTCTCTGTGCAAGTGCCAAGTATCATGCCCTGAAGCCACAGAGACACAGCCCCATGCTGTGTGCCCTGTCATCTAAGTGGGCTCTTGCTGGACTCTGACCCCTGGTCTGAGCCAGCACCTATTTCTTGTCCTAGCCCTGATGTCTGTCTCTGATAAGCCTTGCTGCCCATGCCCTGGACCCCAATACAGGGCTTCTCTGGATGGTGTTTATATCAAGGGAAGGTGCTACAGTTGCCTGATGGTTTGTGATGTATCCAAACCTTGGTCTTTCCAAGATAGGCATGGCTCTGGCCCAAGAACTACGCATTGGAGAAGCCCCCATTGGTTTTCATGTGTTGGAAAAAAATTACACCAAGCCTAACCTCGGCCTAACTTTGTGCCAACTCAGGGGCTATGTCACTGTTTGAATGTGGTATAACTTGGTTCCACTCCCTTTTTGGCTCTTTAACCAGCTGATTTCAGCCCTTGTGCTGGCTGATTTGTCAGCCAGCTGATCTCAGAGATAGGCTGGCACAAGGGGATTGTGATGGGATAAGGGGAGTTCGGCCAGCACCGGTGCCTTACGCCTCATCCTAACCTACTTTTTGAGTTAGGACAGTACTGTCTGTCTGCTCTAAAGAAAGCCAAAATTACAGAAGTTCTTTTTGTCAATTAAATATTGACCAACTGATTCTGCCATTCTATTTGTTAATGTGGAAAATTGCTTTTAGTAAGCCCAAATGTACAGTTCAATCATTTTACCCCCAAGTGTCATATTGTCATTTTAAATATCCTCCTCATTACATCTTTATTGTCCTCATCTACAGATAAATCTTTCATCTGATTTGGATTTACTATGGTAACTGCTGAACACAAAATAAAATTTAGGTTTCTATTAGTTTTCCTAGCAATCTTGCAAAAGTGGGAATTATCTTGTTTACACAAAAATATTCTGTAATTTTTATTGAACACTTTTAACTCTGTCAAGAGCTCTCCATGCTTATTCCATTTACAGACAATACAGTATAGTGGTTAGTGCTGGAAGATGCAGGCTCTGTTATCTATTGGGTCGTGAAACTGACTGGGTGACCAATGGCGATTTGCTCTCTGTCAGCTTGTCCCACTTGCAGGATTTTTCAGACTTAAAAATCAAGAGGAAGATGACCAGTGTAAACTACCTTGAGTTCACAGAAGGAGATGTAGAATATAAATAAAAGCTCTGTGCCCGGTGTTATCATCGATTCCCAAATGGCCTCTTCACAATGTAAACATTTTAACACATAATTAATAATATTGCAGATGGCAAGCTACTCATTTTATGCAACTTGCTGAATGTTAGAAGATGTGATCATCTTAATTCAACAACACAGGCTACATGCTTCTGTTGACAGATTCTGGAATAATCCCTATTACTAACTAGATCAGTTCAGAAAGTAAGCAAATAATTTAAAATGTGGATCTGATCTTTTCATCCCTAAAATTTAGCAGTCTTAAAATTGGAGGAATCGTGACTTTATAGGTTTCCTTCTTTAAAACAAAACTAAACAAGAAGGCAACATCCTGGAAGGATATTCCAGTCAGCCATGAAGAGGAGCAATTTTCCCTTTATACAGAATAACTGTTTAGAACATAAACCATTAACAGTGCTTTGAACATTTAGTCCTCATCTGTTTATCTTCTGAAGGTTATAAGGTGCACCTCCTCCTCATACTGTTATTTCTATGGTGTTTGTTTAAGTTGTTCTAAAATGTAGATTCTGTTCACAGTCTTTTATCCTTTCCATGACCCATATCAACACTTATTAACAGCTGCTTTATGTAGGTCTTAAAACATTCACCAGCTGAAACTGAACTCTGCAGCTGGATGGATGTTCTGAACGTTCTGTTTTTTCTATGGCATCTTATTGGAAAGTAGATGATTTTTCTCTTCATTTACCTACCTAAATTCAATGATTCTACCACTAACGGTGCACGATTAGCAAACAACTTAAGGCAAGTATACCCTGATTTGGAATATTTGAAGGTTATTTTGAGTGGAGTACAAATCATACAGTGGACAATTTTTGGTAATATAAACAGTATGATACTCCTGCTTTTATTTAACTAAATGACATATCAAGGTAGTGGTCAAAGAACTAGAAAAAATGGAGGTAATTGCAGTATCAGAGGAAGCAAAACATAATTGTATAAGGATAAGAATAGGTGTTGTGGTAGACAAAATTATGTTGATTTAAAGACAAATGCTCACTGTTCAGTTTGCTAAACTTTTCTCAAACATTTTTGATGAAGATTGACATAAACTATTGACTTCAGTAATTTCATATGGATATTATTTTCCCTACTTCTGTTGTCTGTGTCTGCAGAAATGTTGCCAATTTTCTCTGTGTCCCTTTTTTCCTCACTCAAAATCTCTGTAAACACCTTGTCTGTTTTTTTAACTTTACTAAAATCAATCTATCCATCTTTAATTTTGTGTAACATAAAAAAAAATTGTCCACAACAATTAGATCCTTATTTATGGAGAATTTACTACAAAATTTATATTTTATGATATATTAACTAAAATGCTTATGGCCTCTCAGCCAGCTAGGGCAATGCATAACACCACGAAACAGATGAGAACATTTTTGAAAAACAAAGCAAAATGGTTTTAAAAACCAGTTTTCAACACACACAGAGTTTGGTTCCCTGAATTTGGGACCAAAAGTTACATAAACCCCCGACTGCTGGAATCTGAAAAGGGATTGAGGCAGCCTGATGCCCCTTGGGAAAGCCAAAGTGCTGCTACTGAGAAAGACTTGTAAACCACCTTAAGTTCACAGAAGAAAAAGTAGAATGTAAGTAAAATCTTTATGTCAGGCTTTCAGGTTGGTTACCAATTAAAAGAATCACACAAGGTCTTGAAAGCTTTGCAACCCATCTAAACCCATCTTTTAGTGCACCCTGCCCCAAAATTGGGTCAGCTTGTCTTGGACCTTCCCTAACCTGGTGGCTATTGTAATCCGCTGAGAGAGGAGAGAAGCCATGTGGGTGATTAGCAGCATATAGGTCAAGAGGCTGTGGGATCAGTCAATAGCTGGGAAAATGGAGGCCATTTACACCCTACACTGTTCTAGTACTATTATTCCACTTTCAACATCCTGTGGAATTCTGGGATGTGTAGTTTCCTAAGGCCAAAGAGCTCTCTGGCTGAGAATTCTAAATGCCCCTCCCTGACCTGCAAAGCCCAGAATTCCACAGGATGTTGAAAGTGGAATAATAGCACTATAACAGTGTAGGGTGGAAATGGCCCAAGATAAGCAGAGGAGTAGTCATATAAAAGGAGTAGTCATGGTCTAGTTCCAGTGGTCTGGAAAGCAGGGCAGAGTCTCTGAGTTGTCTTGGGTGGCTTTCCCGCAGAGTGGAAGATAGATGTTTCTTCCAGTGGGTAACTGGTATTTGCTGCCTGCCTTATCTAGGCAGGCTGATTGTTCAGTGAGAACAACTGAGGTTGCATCACCTAAGCTACAGGTTTACCATGTCTCTCCCCAAATCTCTCTTAAGTGTTAGAGTAGAATTCTGACTCAGTGTAGTGGTCTTAGTGTCGGATTATAACCCTGGAGATCAGAGTTCGATTCCCCATTCATCCACGGAAACCCATCTGGTCTTAAGAGATCTTGTTTGAGTGGAAGCATCCAGAGTGTTTGCTTTTAAGACTGCTAAAAAATTTTTAATTTGCCTAACTTGTTTAATTTTGGTTGGCACATTGGAAGAGAGTAGCAGTAGCTTACAGGAGATTGCTTAATTTATTTTGACTGTGAAACTGGAGTTATCCTAAAGAATTGGTTTGGCGTTGACAACCCTGTGACTGCTGAGGAATGCATTCAGTGTTACAGTGCAAATTGCTGCTGTGAATCCTTATTGTCTTTGTTCTCCTTTCCTTCCAAGGAACATGAGAACCAGGCTACCTTTTTTGAACGTTGGCCAAAACGTTGCTTTGAGGCTTAAGCAGGGATTTCTTTTATTGCATGAATTTCCTGCAACAGAATCAGTGAGAGATAGCAGAGGGGGGTAATAGATGCAGGAAACATTTCAGGCCTATTCAGCCAGCAGCCTTTGAAAGCTGCGTAGGAGAGGGGTTAAAAGGAACCTATTAGCAGCGGACAGGAGAGAAAGCAAGGGCCCAACCAGAAGCAGCCAGGGAAGCAAGCTGGTCCTGTTTGTATTTTGGCAGGAGGTCCTGAATGGGAAGCTGTTTGTAGTTAATGTTCTCAATAGCAAGACACAGCTGAGGTCATATTCTAGCTGAGTCAATCGCTGGGGTGTAAATAGCTTTCCTTGCTTTCGTCCGTCTCGGGTCTCGTCTTGTTCCTCTCCTTTTTCCCCAATGCTAGACATTTGGCAGGCTTTTTCTTCTGCACAGCATTCAAAGGCAAAAGGAAGAGGACTGCTGATTTGTGATGTGGGAGGATTATTCAGATGTTTGAAAGGACTCGGGAAATACAATCCCATCTTGTGCAGTCAGTCTTGGAAGGCCCTGGGTGCCTAGCCCTGGAGAAAGCTGGCTAGTTTTTTTTTATTTAATTAACAGTGGCGCTATTGTTTAGTAATGTTAGGATTGTGCTAATGTCAGCACAATGATAAAGGCTGTGCATTCTGTATGTCTTCAGAATCTTTGATCTGGCTGAGAATCTTTGCATGTGACCGCATGTGCACACTAGCATGTCCCTCCAACTGTCCCGATTTGAAAAGGACAGTCCCACTTATCTGCTGTCATCCTATAAAATGTCTCAGTTTCTCTCTCTTCCTCTCACTTTCCCCCTTTGTCCTCAGCTTATTTCAGTTTCTGCAAACAAGAGTTCAAGGTGCAAAAGAATTTGCACTCCATTACTAATTCACTGGGGTGTGGGGAGAGAGGAGAGAAGGGGCAGAATCTTGCCCATCTCAGGAGGCTCAGGGAAAAGCTTACTGCTGCAACCTCTCTAAGCTTGTCTGTTCTTCGTCACTTATAACTTTTGCCATATTGATTGCACTCTGCCATCTTGACTGCCACACATGTCACAGTTTTCTCCTGTAAAATGTGGGAGGTTATGCACTAGTCTTCATGGAGTCACGTAATTAATTGGGGGGGGGATGAAACATGGGCAATTATGGGATATCTTCCAACAGCTGCATATGTCTGTTCATTGATTCCCTGGCCTACTACCATTGAGGTCAGCAGTTGCAGCCCCTGGATGAAATCTGTGGCCAGACCAAATCCTACCACCACCACCCTGCCTGTACAAGTACCTAATACATGGAATTTGAGCACATGACAATCGAGGCCTTCAGGCTTCTGGTTCAGTAACATTTTTGCCACCGTATTTTTGAGTTGCCTTTGGAAATAATGGGAGCTAATTTTAAAAAACAACAACACTAAAGGCGTTGATTTTTAGCACAGAGGGTATGGCCATATATTCTTTTTTGAATGTTCAGCTTTTTGGTATGTCTGCTCCTTCCCTGTCTTTACTGTAGGATAATAGAAGGGGGTGAAAACCCTCTTCATGTTGAATAAAAGCAGAAAGCAGTAGGTCCAGGTTCTCTGCAGAAGGTGTGGCTCTGCTGAACTGCCGGTTCCTTCTCTAGGCTTCATTCTAAGCACTGCACGCCCTCTGATTCCAGTATGTCTGTTCTCCTGAAATAAACTATCAAATTGGAAGGCTATTATGCTCTTCTTTCAGGAAGTCCATGACTCAGAGAATGGAAAACAGATTGAGATCATTTGGGAAGCAAAGGGGAGAGAACAACAGTAACCTCACTGTAGGTGTCTCCTATAGTCTCCCCCCTTGTTAGACTAATGATTTAAATGATATCTGTCATTGTCACCTTGCCCTAAGGTCTCTGCTTAAATCCTCTCTTGGATTTTGGCCATGGGCCTCCAGATGACCTGCTGTGGATCAGTTTATTTTACAAGTGGTTCCTGTAATGATAAGCATGACATTCTTTGGGTCAGGCTTAAGGAAGGCAGTCAGAGTTCAACTTTATTTTCTTAACATACAGAATGGTTTTATAAGTTCTAGTGCTCAGTTCCAAACATACAATAATACTCAAACTGAGTTATGCCAGATCTTTTCCTTCAGTCAATTCAGACCCCCCTTTGTTCAAGTTCTCTTCCTCTTTGGTTTTCCTATTATGGTATCACAGAAGCCTTCTTAAAATAAATGACCAAATATTCAAAAACGAGACACACACACACACACAGCAGGAGGGGGGATAATGGGAGACTTCAACCACTTTGACATTTGTTGGAAGCCACCCTCTGCCAAGAATGTACAATCCAACAAATTCCTCACTAGCCTTGCAGACGATTTCATTGTACAAAAGGTGGAGGAAGCAACAAGGCGATCAACTGTTCTGGATTTGACCTGAACCCACAGAGATGAACTGGTCAGTGGGGTGGAAGAAGTGGGATTCTTGGGCTAGAATGATCGTGTCCTCTTGTTATCCACAGGAGAGAGAAGCCAAGCATAGTCACGTAACCACTCTGGACCAGACCTGTGTCATAACTCTTGTTCAGCATTCTGTTCCCCCCTGTGGCCAACAGATGCTTTCTTGGGCAGGCCAAAAGTAGGCCATGAGCACAATAGTTCTCTCCTGCCCATGTTTCTCTGCAGCTGGTCTTTAGAACAGCTATTTTCAACCTTTGCTCTTCCAGCTGTTCAGGATGTCAACTCCCAGAAGCCCAGCCAAGGGCAACAAGCTCTGGGAGCTGAAGTTCCAAACAGATAAGAGACCAAAGGTTGAGAATGATGCTTTAGAGCAGTGGTTCTCAACCTGTGGGTCCCCAGATGTTTGTGGACTTCAGCTCCCAGAAGCCCCAGCCACTATGGTCAATGCTCAGGGCTTCTGGGAGCTGAAGTCCACAAACATCTGGGGACCCACAGGTTGAGAACCACTGCTTTAGAGGAATAACACCTCTCATATGGAGAGACTTTATATAAGTAGTAGCCATTAAAAGTGTTGCTGCACATGCATATACACACATTAGTTATTTGGTATACTGCTTCTGAACTTGAAAGCCATCATGTATGTTTGTGTTGATTTCTAAGGCTGGGAACATCCTCTTGGCCCTTGCTGTTGGACAGCTGTACTTGTATGGTAAGGATTACAAGAGGCTTTGGTGCTCAAACATATGATGGACCTTTTCTTCCTGCCTGGAGAAGTTTTCAGGTGCACTTCCTGTCCTGAGTAGGCCTTACCACCAACCCCAGTTCTTCAGTCCTCTGGCTGCCTTGCTCAGGGGTCTGCAGTTTTTTAGGCTTAAATTATCTGTGTCTTACTGGAACCAAATGTAGGTTAGATTAGATGAGAGTAGAGTCAAAGGCTCTTTGGTGGCAAGTGAAGGCAGCAATTGAAGGGTTGAACTAGAAGTGGGTTGAAGTGCCTGCTGGCGTGCGGCTGGGGGATTCTGGCAGTTGTAGTCAAACGTCATTTGTTCCAGGCTCAATGGAAAACGCTGACACAGTATGCCTGATTGTGATCTCCACAGCCTTAGAAGCCTGAAGGGCTGATAAGCACTTTCAGTGAAAGCATCTTAAGAGCGGATCTCTTGGGGTAAGTCTTTGTATTGCAGCTTGGGAAAGGTATGCCTCAATGTTTCTCTTTGTGAAATACATGTGTGTGTATGTGTGTGTGTGTTTTGAAGACTTACTTTTACTGATTTCATTTTATATCACACTTTCAATGGATATCAGACTGGAGAATCAGGTTGCAAAATGCAGAAAAGAACACTTTGCAAAGGATCTGATTTGCATATTGGTCTGCAAAGCGGGAAATTGCATAAGCTCAGATCATACTGTGAACGGGATGAATTCCTTCACCATTTCCAGTGTTATTTGGCCTTTGGCCTGTGTGCTCTGTGCCTTGGTAAACCTAAAATCCAAGAAGATCAGTCTCCTTTCCTAGATGAGCTTTTGCAAGCGCAAACTTTGGAACGGGGCAGCCAGCCTGTTTGGCACTGGCAGCCACTTGGGAAATTGATAATGAGCTGGAGGACTGAAGTTAATTCTGCCTGTAATGCATGTCATTTGGCTTACATCTCATTTTTCCTTCACCTAGCCAATGCTAAAGTACAGAGGATGAAACTTTGTTTCTACAGAGTCTGCTCTGACATAGTTGCCCTCACATGTGTAAATACTCTTTAAAAACCAAAACAAACAATTACCATTGTCCTTGCTAACTATGACAAAGGGAAAATCCAGTGCATAGTAGGGGAGTTTAGACCAGATTGTAGCCCTTCTGATGCTGGAATGCAGCTCTCATAATCCTGTACCATTGATTATACTGGCTAGGGCTGCTGGGAGTTGCAATCCAAAACCATCTGCAGGAGCACACAGTTTCTCACCCCTGCTTTAGACTCTTTTTCTGTCACTTTTCTGTGTTTAGATTTCACACCTCATTCCACCCTGCAGGTGACAATATACTTTAAGTGCAAGAATGTGACTTGGAAAGATTCTGAAATAATTCTGGGTACTGAGAGATGAAATGGTCTCTGTTAACTTGCATGCTGTCATCAAGTGTCTTTGCAAATTATCAGAATTTCAGCTGAACTTCTATAAATTATTCCAGATCTGGCTTTGCCATTTTCAAGAGTTTTACAATTAGGTGGGAGGGAATCAAACATTTCCTTGCAAAAGTGGGATTTGATGGGTTTAGACTTCACATACAAGCAGGTCAAGGAAAGGAGGCTTCTTAATGTATGTTTTGCCTGCTTTTTTCTGGCGAACGCTAGTAACCATACGAGGATAGGTCTGGTCAAGCAAGGCGCTCCCTAGCTAGCTTGGCCTTCTGTTACCTACAGAGGATCTTGCCCTAAAAATGTTGTCTGCGTTTCATCTAATGGTTTCTTTACCTCACAAATTAGGTTGAAAGGTGCATAGTATTTCATTTAGTACTAGTGTTATAGCTCACTGATGGAGTTCCAGCTTTGCAGATGGTCTTAAATTCAGTCCCGGCACATCCAAGTTTGTGTGTGCATGAGCGCACGTGTGTGTGCATAGGTTCTGTTCCATTTGTCTCCCAGCGGGGATCCAAGGCTGCACTCAAATTCCTGCCTGAAAGAAAACCTGGGGAACTGCTGTCCATCAGTATTGGAATGAGTGAAACAGGTGTCAATTTTCTTCTTAAGGATATCTTCTTATGTCTTGCAGCCTCTTGCTGTTGTTGTGTGTCTTCAAGTTATTTGCAACATATGACAACCCAAAGACAGACCTATTGTGGGGTTTTCTGGGGCTGAGAGTGTGTGATATACCCCAGGTCACCCAGTGAATTTCTTTGGCTCAGCAGGGAATTGAACTGTGGTCTCCAGGCTTGTAGTCAAACCACTACACCACACTGGCTCAGACTCTTAGTAGTGGAATATAATTTGGGTCTAGGTATGGATTCACCTCCTACTTCTTCTTTATTCCACGACAGCAGCCCCTTTGTGCAAGAGAGCAGAAGCCGTTGCTGAAAGTAACAGGCAGACCGAGCGTATTTGTCAAGGCATTTGTCAGGGAATGTCTGAGCATGTACCATTTTTCTTCTTTTCCCCTAATACAACTTGTTCTTTTTATGATCCTTTTGCTGGAAGCTGCCTGAGAGCCAAAGTATGAAATATAACAACATTTGCATTGCTTCATGAAAGCACCAAATTGAGATGCATTGCCACCCCTGCCAGAAAGCCTGCTAACATTTTTCACATTCTCACTTTAGAGAGAGGCAAAAAAGCCCCAACGTGCGTCTGTGTGTGAGGAGTGGAAGACAGAGCCTGCCACAAGTTGCTAAAAATACTGTTTGCCAAATGGCTGGAAACAAAGCAAACGCTTGGAAACAAAAGGAAAAACTTTTCTGCAAAGATCGTGAAGCTTGTTCACAAAATGCCAGTTGTCTTGGTGGGTGCAAGATGGAGATGGGGAGTTGATCAAATAGACTGGTGGAATACCATATTTGATTTCCCGCTGCAGCTATGAGCAAGTGACACTTACTCATGCAGAACTGAGAAAATTCAGGGACGTTTTTAGAAAATGTCACTTTTGACCACAAAGATGCTAGGGGTTCCTGCTAGGCTTTAAGTAGCCCTTGTGAATGTTCAGTGGTTTGATTCTCAGCTCAGCCAAGAGGTGACATGATAGCCGTGTTTAAATAGTTGAAGGGATATCATATGGAAGATGGAGCAAGCCTGTTTTCTGCTGCTCCTGAGACTAGGACATGGAGCAATGGATTCAAACCACAGGGAAATTAGGAAGAGGCTCCTTGTAGTTAGAGCTGTTTGACAGTGGAATATGCTGCCTTGGAGTGTGGTGGAGTCTCCTTTTTTAAAAAAAGTTTTTTAAATAGAGGGTGGATGACTTTGGGAGAGTTTGATTGTGTATTTCTGCATGGCTGGAGACTGGACTCAGTGACCCGTGTGGTCTCTTCTAACTCGATGATTCTATGAGGGATGATGGGAGCTGCAGACCCACAATATTTGGCTGCAATTTACCCATCCCTGCCTCATTTTTACTGTAGATGTGTGAGATTCCTTAGCCTAGAACCGAGGTTGGACAAGATACCTTAGACTATAACTCCCAGAATCCCCCAGCGATGATGGTTACTTAATAGATTACAACAACTTTGTAAAACAGGGCCATTTCTGCACTGCACTGCAGTAGTGCTGTTATTCCACATCCTCTGGAATCCTGGGATTTGCAGTTCAGGGAGGGGCATTTAGAATTCTCAACCAGAGAGCTCTTTGGCCTCAGGAAACTACAAACCCCGGAATTCCACAGGATGTGGAAAGTGGATTAATAGCACTGTAACAGGGCAGTGCGGAAATGACCAAACTCAGAGTCTGTGGAAGAAAGCAGAGGGGCGCCACCTGGGGAGGGCCGCCAGGTGCTGCCGGTGATCAAAGGCTCTGCTCAGGTGGGTCTGACGAGGAGGCCCCGCAAGGGGAGAACCCTCCGGAAGGCGGGGCCAAAGGGCGGGGAAAGCGAAGCTGCAGGAAGCTCCTGCAGACCCCAGGAGGAGGAGCGGGGGTGGGAGGGTCTCCTCCAGGAAAGGCCCGAGTTCCCAGGGGACGGAGGCGTCTCTTGCCTGCCTCGGAGGAAGAGTGGGGAGTCCGGGGGGAGGCCGAGGGCAAGCCCCGCCGCCCCTCAGGAGGACATACCAAGGAGCCAGGGGAGCCGAGGTAGCTGAAGGGACATTCTTGGCCCTGCTGACCTGCGGGTGCTTCTGCGGCCCCCTTGAGGCTCCAGCGCTGCCCGCCCGCCCCGGCTTAGGCTTCTCAGCCCAGTAGGCTCCGGCCGGGGCTTTCGTCCAGAAGGGACTTCCAGGGACCTGTGCGGCCGTCCTTTTACTTGGCAGAAGGAGCGTTGGACTGAAATAAAAGCCCTTTATTCCTCCCAGAGAGGCTCTGGGCATGTCTGCAAGGTTTGATGTATCTCTTCCCAGAGAGGGTACAGACCCCCCAACAGTGTCATCCAAGGCGGGCATTTATGGCCAGTCAAGGTGGTGGAAACACTGGAAAGGTACAGTACCGCTTTTCAGCTCTCATTTCAGCATCTGGGAACCACGCCTCATGGCACAGCATTTCCAATTCAACCAGGCGCACCTCTTCGTATTTCCAATAGAATTACAAATATTTAGAAATATTTAGGGTGTCTTACAGGCGGAAATCCTTTGCATCCTACCAACAGTTGCCAAACATTTTGACAACTGTGCTTGGAACAAAACATTGCTTGAGCTCCCCATGGAATTGCAGATGACTCCTGCAGGCTGAAATATTGCTTTGTCCGAGCACCTTGCGGATGGCAATAATTTGAACTTGAGTAGGATTAGTATTTTTTTTAACGCTGTAGGTAAAAAAAGGAGCTTTTTAGCAGCTCTGACATAACTAATAGTTTCACTTCCAGTAGCAGCACTGTCTCACATATGACTGATGAGAGGGAGGAAGTGTTAAGTGTCATTTAGACCCATGTACAATATTTTTTAGCATCTGGTAAAAACCACAACCCTTATATATAAATCGGTCAGCTCAGACTGATAATGGGGACTTCTCAGCATCAATTTGATAAACCATCTCCAGAATAAGAAGCATGTAGGTGGGGCATGTTCAAATGCTAAGGTAAAGTAAGGGCTGTCGGATCCAGATACGTTTGAACTCCTGTTGATAGAAACACTGCCCCCAGGTGATGCCTGTGTGTATGCTGCAGAAAAATCTTAATCTGAGGGATAAAAGGCAAGAATAGTTAGGGTGATCATGGGCTAGAATGATCCTGGTTTGGATTCCCTTTTCTTCCAGGCGCTAGAAGCTTCTGTGAGTGTGAAGCCCTACCTCTGGAAGAGGTATAGAAATGCCAGGTGAAAAAATACCAGTTCATACTGAAAACTGTTGAAAAGGACCAGTTTATACTGTGAGATGGATTGAAACATATAGAAAGAGTATGTGTCCAAGGATAAGGATTCTGACAGATATATAGAACCTGCAATGAATAATGTGAAACAGCCTGTGTTTTGTTCATGGCTGAGGTCTGACAGAGGGTTGTTTTTTTTAAATCTCATTGCAAGACAGGAATGAATGAAATCTGCCTGAGCTGAAGCCTTGTTTTGTTTTCTTTCTGTCATGCTGGATTGCCAGACAAGTCAGGGTGAGAGACAGGATTTTTTCGGAGGTGGTGGTGCTGCAGCTTTAAAAACACCCTCTTGATAAAGATTTATCAAGTGTCCGCTTTGCAGGGTGTGGTGTTAAGACAGTCTTCTCTATCATTTTCAGTTTTGACAGTCTTTCGCATTGTAGCAGCTGTGACTCGCTTAAATCTATTTTTATGTTGGGCTACTTTTACCATTTGTTGTATTGTTTTAAATTTCTATTTATTACATTTGCATCAACCTTTCTGCAAAAAAACCAAACGTGTATTTAATCTTTTTAGCTGAGGGTTGGGCATCATCAGCATACTCGGTACACTGAATTCCAAGACTTGGATAACGTCTCCCAGCATAGTATGAATGCTATAAATAAACAACATTACTTCTGTATCGATGGTATTATTAATTAATTTACTACTACCTCATAAGAGCATGAGTCAAGCCAGTGAATTTGTAGCTACTGCATAACTGCTTCTTGGTAAGGTTATCGAGTTACAAGTTGTTGTTGTTGTTGTTGTTGTTTTCCATGGCCGAGTAGGGTTTCACACCCTGGTCTCCAGACACCCAAACTAGTACACCACACTGGCTGTCTTAGTTCCAAGTACTTTCAATGAAATTGCTGTTCCAAAAGTTCCTGAATTCATTCCAAAGTTCATTTCCACTTTGTCAGGAAATTGTTTTACTGCTTATTGCCTGAGCTGCAAAATAATCCAAAGAAGAGAAAAAGCTGGCTGAAACCTTGCTTTGGCAGTGCTTAAGTTGACAGCACTGCGGGTAGGCATGGAATGTTTTGAAGAGGTCTCACTGTTATCTGGCTGGAATACTCCTGCTTCTTATTTCCAATGAAAGGGTGAGTGATGAAATGCAACTATTGCCACAAAAGCACATTTAAATGACCATTGGTACATTCCTCAGAAAGTTTCCCGTGATAAAGTGTTTGAAGGAAATCACTGAAGTAAGAGTAAGCAATACCCATAAGATAAAATCTACTTCATGTTTTTTTTCTGTGCTGCTCATGGTTGCTCTAGGTCTGTGGGATCTGCTTCAGTTTGTAGCAGTGATGGAAGAGGCTGTATGCTGCCTTCCTCTGCCTAGTGAGTTCTGTCAGGTTCTCCCAAAAACCTTTTGATTACCAACAGATAACTTATGGTTATCTCCAGCTAGGTTCATGATATACGCCTGTTATTTATGGCTCTACTTTGGCATTCTGTTTTTTGGGCTGCTGCTTTCACTACCCCCTCTGCTTTTTGCTTTGTTCATAATCTTGCATTGCTTGAAAGATGGGCTCAGGCTGAAAAGCCCATTCAGCTGTGAAGCTCTGCAGCTGAACATGCACAACGCTCCTTCTTCCTGCCGTCTATTTCTGTCAGCCTGGCCTACTTCACAGAATTGTTGGAGGGATAAAGTATGAAGCAGAGGAAACTCCTCTTTGGAAGAGAGGCACAGTGCAAATATAGTAATAAATCAAAAATAAGAAGTTGGCCAGACTAAGTGGAATTAGGTCCTACAGGAGGAAATAGAAAGTAACTGTTCCTTCACAGCCACATGATTTCCCAGTAGGGATCACTGTCTAGGACTGGGGCTTACTCTTGTGAACCTGGCATACCTGCAGTTTCTCCTGGCAGAACACTAAATAAAGATCCAATTGTTCCACATGGTGCCAAATTTTAGTTTTCCAGCACCTGAAGGTCTGGAACTAGATCCTAATTTTATAATGTAAGAGCTTGCCTGGATCTGATCTTATGTTCATTTAGCTGAGCATCATGGTTCTTGTAGTGGCCAGCCAAGTATCTCCAGGAACCCCCAAGCAAGGTGTGGTGGCAGCAGCCCACTTTCCCCACTACTAGGTGCAAATCCCTCAGCATAGCCAGGAGTGTACTAAGATGAGGGAGGGAAAATTTTTCTTGCTTGTTGGTGCATTTGCAGTCTTGTGTCCCAAGCTATCTAGGCTTGGCAGCATACACTGTAAGCAGACAAGTTACAACCTCTTAATTCTATTCTGTCTGTGTCATTGAGCCGTGACATCTCATCTCATCCTGTTATATGGAGACTTAAGAAAAGATAGAGGCATCTGAGTGCTGCCAGGCACTTGCAAGAGCCTGAAGTGAAACTGTTTTGCCATGGATATGCTTTATTCTATCTCCACTGGGCAGTATTCAGAGTTCTTAGTTCCCCTTGGTTTATGTGTGTGCATGCATATCTTTCTTGTTATTTTGTTAATATAGTGGAGGCTGGGGGATTTTTCAAGCAATTGTTCAAAGAAGTTGCTTTTCAAACCCTATCCTGACTCTCTGATTCCTAATGCTTCCATTGGTAGCAAAGCAGGGAAGGAAAGCCATACTGGATCAGACTAAAGCACTACTGAAATTAATTTTTAATGGTGGCTAGCTAGTTGTCCCTGGGCATTTGTGCTGGCCCAAGACCTACTTGTACCTAGAGCAGATCAATAAGTGCTCCCCACCTTCTCCTACTTGCCCCACTGCCGTGGATGGGAACACTGAAAAGTATTTATTTCATGCTTTTTCTCCTCCTTTTTTGTTTGCCATATCAGCAGTGGTGACACAGTTTTTCCTACAGGCTCTTTCTAGACATGCTTTCAACTCAAAGTTCCTTACTTTGAGGAAGGGGCTCAATTTGATTCATGGTTTTGTGATGTGTGAGGCCTTAGAGATACCTGTAGGAAGAGCACTGCTATTGCTACTTTGCTAAGGCAGAAAACAGTTTAAAGTCCAGCAGTTCACTCTGTAATAGTATTTGTAACGAGTCAGAGGCAGGACTAGCACTGTCCAAAGCCATCTTTCTCACAGGCCTCTCTCTGAGGAAAGATCCCATGTTGAGGTGTCGCATGTAGGGTCTTTTCCGTTCCTCAGAACAAGGCAGAGCTTTCCTGGAACAAAATGTCATTAGAGAGCCCTATACAGACTTCCCCCACATATCTGACAGGTTAGGGACTGGAGCACTGTCTGAAAACAAAATTGATTGAAAAGCAGAACCCATGTGCTGTACTGTAGGGAGCATGAAGGACTTATGGAGGCTCACTTGGGGCCAACTGCGCATGTGCTGTTTGCAAAGTCTCTCAGCTGGTTTAGTGCCTTTCCTCCTTCTCTCAGCTCACTTTGTAAACAGTACACATGTGCAAGTGGTCCCAAGCCAGCCTTCATAGGGAAGAAAAACTGATCAGAGAGCAGAACCCCTGTCAAATTAATTAATGGAACTTGTCTTTCATTTGGAAGCATCAAAAGAGTGAGTTGTCAGATGATTGGGAGCCAAAAGGCGGGGACTTCCTGTAGTAGCAACATGCTGAGGTGGAAAATAGTACTTAAAAGTTCAATTTTTTAAGCAGAATTTGTGTCTCAGACGTTCTCAAATAATTCCTCAGAGTGAGACGTTAGGGTGGCAAGCAGTGTTGAGGGAAGACTTTGCAAACCGGCTGCCTGAGAAAAGCAGTTCATATTGGCTCACAGTATAAATGGTTATCATGAAGGCAACAGCACTCCCCTGCCCTCTGTTTGTGTCCATCTGTTGATGTTCAGTGCAGCTTCTACTTGGCATCAGTGGCTAGTAGCCATTGACAGAATGCCGCTACAAAAATCTTCTCAAATGATACCTTGGCAGAGAGAAACATAAGGAAGAAGGCTCACACAGGTCTTACAAATATAAAGAGTCTTTTTTAAAATAATTTGCTCCCTTAAGTGAGAATATTGCCATGTGTTTAAAGCCAGAGGTGAGGAACCTCATGCTCTGGGCTGAATCTGGTGCTCGCTGGATCCCAGTTGCCTCTAGGCTTCCTCAGAGGTCTTGTGTATTTGCCTCCAGCCCTGCCACCATCTTTGAAGGCTTCTGTGAAACTGAATTGGGCACTCAGGTTGAAAAAGCTTCCTAACCCTAAGCATGAAGAACAGTAATCAAATTGTCAGCACAAAAGGTGCGAAAACAGATGTGTTTGGTTTGCTCTCTTGATTCTAACTTTGGTGAGTGATGAAGAGCACCATCAACATTTCAAAATCAGTAGAAAGTGGGATTCAAACAGCCTGAAAAAAGTATCAGTCGGAAGCAAAGAGCTGAACTTTAATCAGTCACCAGGCAATTTTCTCATGCAGTTTCCAGTCCATGCTTCTCAAAGTAAACACCAGCTACATTTCTGACAGTAACCACAGAGGCTGGGAGTTCCTAGCAGTGGTCTAATCTAATCTATATTAATCTCTCTCTGTTTTCGTTGTGGTTGAACTACTTTTTCACATTTGGCTGGATGTGCTTCTTACCAATGCTTGAAAATCTATCGTTTTTCTTTGTAAATATCATCATTTTGCCAGAGTTTCTGTGACTGATCTGGGACATGTAACTTGCTCTTCCAGAAATGTGATGAGTGAATGTGGGCATATATGAAGGCACCCTGTCCCTGCTGTCAAAGACATTCTTTTAGAAAAAATCCTATAGTCTTCCAAACAGTTTTCATGGTTAGAATAGGGAATATGTAGCCAACCAGGAACAGGAATAAGTTATAGAAAATCATAAACCAGGCATAGAATAAAGGTTTGCAAAAGCATGTAAATGTAGCTTGCCAAAGTCTGGAAGTTGCAGAATCAGATTTCTATTTAGCAGTTCTTAACTTGGGTTCTGTGGACCCCTGGGGGGCTGCAGTGTCCTTACGGGGGGTGGGTCTGTGAAAGCTTGAAGAAATGTTATATGAGATTTTACAGTTAAAACAGAATGAATGGAAGGTAGGCAGACAGACAGACACTGATCTCAAAGAGCAGGAGTCTTTTGCCAGTGACAGACATCCTTTGTACAAATGTTCGTTACGATATCTCAGACTGTTTAAAACGTTATGAAACTACTCAAGAGCAAAAAATGTACTCAGCACTTGCTACATCTGCACACAGTGAGAACATGCAAGTGAATGACACTGATGGCAAAGGGAAAGTTTATGACATTTCTTGCCACCACACATACAGCCAGAAGCCACTTTGAATTAAGTCTGGTTGGTTCATGACAACAAAAGATATTTAAAGGGGTTCTGTGGGAAAGGAAAGGTTAAACTATTGGTTTGGATATTATTTCAAAGTTTGGTTAATCCCAGAACGCAGATCCACCAGTCTGGATTTCTCTGTTCCCTACCCTTTTCTCTTCTCCTTCCAAATTATTTTTCATGGATTTTCTGGTTTTAGACAGTTGATCACATTAGGCTAGGCCGAAGACCAATGGGCTAAAATAGAGATAGAGAAGATGTGTTCCTCCAGGGGCAGTTGGATTGCAGTTCCTGCTGTCCCTGAGCATAATTTATGCTCCTTGGAATCTAGGAGGCCAGAGTTTCAGATTTTGCTTTAAGTCTTCTTATCTGTTTCTTAGGCAAACAGTTGCCTAGTTTTTAATTTTTAACCTTGCTGCTGTCATTTAGTCATTGGGCTAAGAATATTCATTTTTCCTGAGATTTTAACTAATGCACCACTGGCTCTTATGGTTGGCAGTTTTACTCTATGCTGTTTTTTCTCTCCACTTGTTTTAATTTGGTTTTGTTTATTTCTGTTAATCTATGGTAAACCATCTGTCTGAGTGTCTTGAACAAGCTTCAGCATGTACACCAGCCCCAAGAACATCTGGAACAGTTAACCATGTACTCATTACCTTTAAGTAGACTTTTGCAACACAGTTTATCTGGGTCTGTCTCTGAGACTTTACTGGGAGCTATGGGTGGAGAAAATGTGGCCACTTGGGTACCAGAAGGAGCCTGGTAATCTGAAAGCATAATGCCAGTGTTATGCAGCTGTGCTGACTGCTAATTTTTTCAAGAACTACCTTCAGCAATATAATCCTGCCCAAATACGAAAAATTAACTTCAGTGGTCTATCGAGTGTCCACCATTAAGACTGGTTAGGCTGGGATGCACAAAAGATATGGCTTTCTTGGTGGTGGCCCTAAAACTGTGGGACTCCTTTCTTGGGAACCTGTGCGGGTGCTTTAGAAAGCTTCCTCTTCAGTTCTACTTTAACTGATTATCGTTACTAGTGTGTTTCAGAGGCATTTCTCAATGTAGACTGTATGCTTGCTAATGCAGCAATTCCATCTTTGATTCTTCCTTTGCCCCGTTGGTAAATTGTTTTGTGAGAGAGCGTAACCCTTAAGTCAACTGAAATGCTTTGATGAAGAAGAAAGTTGGTTCTTAAATTAGTTCCTGTTTTTAAAA